>OY986947.1:4392506-4395006 GCA_963920595.1 Eimeria praecox | reverse complement strand
ATAGGGTTTATAGGGTTTATAGGTTTGCTAGGGTTTATAGTGTTTGCTAGGGTTTATAGGGTATGCTAGGGTTGCTAGGGTTTATAGTGTTTGCTAGGGTTTATAGGGTTTATAGGGTTTATAGGTTTGCTAGGGTTTATAGTGTTTGCTAGGGTTTATAGGGTATGCTAGGGTTGCTAGGGTTTATAGTGTTTGCTAGGGTTTATAGGGTTTATAGGGTTTATAGGGTTTATAGGGTTGCTAGGGTTTATAGGGTTAATAGGGTTTTTGAAGGATAGTATTTAAATAAATAAATAACATTATTTCAAACAATTTAAATAAATTAATTAAATTAAATAAACAAATTAATTAAATTAATTAATTAAATTAATTAAATTAATTAAATTAATTAAATAATTAGAATAATATAATAAAATAAAATTATTATATATTTATATTTACTTAGAAGAGCCGTCAATATATAAATAAATAAATAAATTAATTAAATAAATAATTAATTAAATTAATAATTAATTAAGATAATATAATAATAATATAATAATAATAATAATATAATTATAATTATAATATAATAATTATAATATATTTATACTTACTTAGTAGAGCCGTTAATACTTATTTAAATAAATAAACTAATTAAATTAATAATTAATTAAATTAAAATAATATAATGATAATATAATTATAATTATAATATAATAATAATATAATTATAATTATAATATAATAATAATATAATTATAATTATAATATAATAATTATAATATATTTATACTTACTTAGTAGAGCCGTTAATACGTGTATAAGGTCTTGTATAGAATATAAAACATTAATAAGAAGATTGAGTAGATGTTGTATATACACCCTAACTTTATAATTAATTAAATTTGTTGGAGGAGATAGGATATATATAATAAATATAAATATACCTATTAAAGAGAAGAATAGCATATAACTGAAATATATAATTAAATATATTAAAAAATCATATATACAAATAAAATTATTTAATATATATCTTAATCTTAATAACATACAACATGTGTTATAGGGTATAAATATAATTGTAGCTCTCCCTAATGATAATGTATTGATATATTGTTTTAGAGGATATATATATATTAATAACGGCATTCTTAAATATACAATAAAACAAAATAATATAAATAATGCTACAATGCATAATATATCTCCTAATATACCTTTTATTAAATATAATATAGTAAAAGATAATAAAGTACAAACAAAAGCTATAAATATCGACACTACCCATGATATTAATGCTATATAAACAGAATATAAACAATCTGGGAGAAGAGTAGATGATAAACAAAACGTTAATAATAAATAATTACTACAAATATATCCTAAATTCGAAAAAAATAAACTTAAATGCAGACATAATAACATTAAAATTGATAATTTCAGACAGCGAAGCAGTCGCGATAATAGTAATATCCTTAAATCTAATATATATAATATTATTCTGCTGTATATACACCTCAAATTATCTTGTATAGACACACAAACAGATCGTAGCAAACACATAAACAATACAAACACATTCCTTATACTCCTACTGTTGCTGCTGCTGCTGCTGTTGTTGCTGCTGCTGCTGCTGTTGCTGCTGCTGCTGCTGCTGCTGTTGCTGCTAGTTGTGCAGCACGAGCTCTTGCTGCTGCTGCTGCTGCTGCTGTTGCTGCTGCTGCTGCTGCTGCGATTGTTGCTGTAGGAAGGAGAAGAAGCATGATCGTGAAGCTGCTGCTTCTTCCTGCTGCGGTGACGATGCAGCAACCTGCTGCTGCTGCTGTTGAGCTTGCTGCTGCTGCTGCTGCTGCTGCTGCTGGTCTTGCTGCTGCTGCTGCTCTTGCTGCTGCCTACGCTCTGCTGTCTGTGCAGCTCCTTCCTAAGATTCAATACATCCTCTCGAGAGCAGCAAACAGCAGCAGCAGCAGCAACCTGCTGCTGCTGCTGCTGCTGCTGTAGCTGCTGCTGCTCTTCCTGCTGCTGTTCTTCTTCTTCTTCTTCCTGCTGCTCCTGCTGCTGCTGCTGCTGTTGCTGCTGCTGCTGCTGCTGTTGCTGTTGCTGCTGCAGCAGCGAGGATTGATGCGGACTCATCCGCAGATAAGCAAATCTACAGACAGACAGCAACGAGCCATTAACATAAAAGAAGAGAGGAAGCTGTTGTGCTGTATGTATATATAAATATAAATATATAAATAAATAAATAAATTAATATAAATAAATTAATATAAATATAAATAAATATAAATAAATAAATAAATAAATATAAATATATATATATATACAGAGAGAGAGAGAGGGAGAGAGTTGAGGTGTATAGGCAGCAGCCTCAGTGCAACCGGCAGTTAAGTAAGCATGCATACAACAATTAAAACATGTAGTTGAGGTGTATATACACCGCAAATTAAAAAAATTTACTACGTTTATTGAAAAGAAATAGTAGAAATAATAAATAATAATATATTATATGCCTGGC
>OY986947.1:4375006-4377506 GCA_963920595.1 Eimeria praecox | reverse complement strand
AAACCCTACCCCGTCTAAACCCTAAACCCTACCCCCTCTACCCCCTCTACCCCCTCTACCCCCTCTATCCCCTCTAAACCCTAAACCCTACCCCCTAAACCCTAAACCCTAAACCCTCTAACCCCCCCCTCACCTGTGTGGCTGCCTCATCAACAGCCCCCCAAATATTTTTAATTCCCTCCTTCGTCTCCGCCGAAACAAATACAATCTCAGAAAAACGTAAACTAAACAACACGCTGTAGATATATCTTCGGGCCTACATACATACATTATTTTATTTTATTTTATTTTATTTTATTTTATTTTATTTTATTTTATTTTATTTTATTTTGTTTTGTTTTGTTTTATTTTATTTTATTTTATTTTATTTTATTTTATTTTATTTTATTTTATTTTGTTTTATTTTGTTTCATTTTATTTTATTTTATTTTATTTTATTTTATTTTATTTTATTTAGGGTAGGTTAGGTTGGGTTTGTTTTGTTTTGTTTGTTTTGGTTTTGGTTTTATTTCTTTTATTTTGTAATGTGTTATATTATTATATTATTATATTATTATATTATTATATTATTATATTATTATATTATCATATTATTATATTATTATATTATGATATTATGATATTATGATATTATGATATTATATTTAATTATTTAAATATATTATTATATTATTATAGTATGATTTATACTTGTAAGTACAAACAAACACTGCAGGCAGAAACATAATAAAATATTATATAGAAGAAAACAAACAAACAATCTATGAATAAAAATAAAAAATAAATAAATAAATAAATAAACAAATAAATAAATAAATAAATAAATAAATAAATAAATAAATAAATAAATAAATAAATAAATAAATAAATAAATAAATAAATAAATAAATAAATAATGATATATAAAGACAACTACATACTAAACACATATAAGCTTATTATATTATAAACAACTACAAACATAAATTAAACAAAAAAATAATAAATTAATTAATTAATTAATTAATTAATTACAAACAAACAAACAAACAAACAAATAAAATAAAATAAAATAAATAAATAAATAAACAAGCAGGAAGCGTATAAGTATGAAACTCGATAATGGCCATGTGATGTGTGTATACACCGCAAAATACATAAATAATTAAATAATTAAATAATTAGATAATTAAATAATTAAATAATTAAATAATTAAATAATTAAATAATTAAATAATTAAATACTTAAATAATTAAATAATTAAATAATTAAATAATTAAATAATTAAATAATTAAATAATTAAATAATTAAATAATTAAATACTTAAATAATTAAATAATTAAATAATTAGATAATTAAATAATTAAATAATTAAATAATTAAATAATTAAATAATTAAATAATTAAATAATTAAATAATTAAATAATTAAATAATTAAATACTTAAATAATTAAATAATTAAATAATTAAATAATTAAATAATTAAATAATTAAATAATTAAATAATTAAATAATTAAATAATTAAATAATTAAATACTTAAATAATTAAATAATTAAATAATTAAATAATTAAATAATTAAATAATTAAATACTTAAATAATTAAATAATTAAATAATTAAATAATTAAATAATTAAATAATTAAATAATTAAATAATTAAATAATTAAATAATTAAATACATAAATACATAAATATACTTACTTGTTCATAATTAAAACTTCTTTCTTTCTCTCTCGTATCAATTTTATTAATAATTATAACTACAGCAGCATCACCGCACTCTAATAACTTAGCTAGTAGTATATCTCCTCTTGTTATTCCTGTCTCCCCATCCAAAACAAATAAACAAACATCAGCTCGTTGCGCTGCCTGTTCGTATACAAATAAATATATTATTTATATTTATTTAATTTTATTTCATTCTGTTTTATATTTATATAGTTGTAGTATTCTGGTTTTGCTTATTTTCGTTATGTCTTTAGATATATTGTAGGATGTTGTTATTACAATAGCAAGAATAATAATAATAATAATAATTAATAATAATAATAATAAATAATAATAATAATAAATAATAAATAATAATAGTAAATAATAATAATAATAAATAATAAACAATAGATAATAAAAATAATAAAAACAATAACAAAAACAATAATAAAAACAATAACGACTCATGTAGACAAATGCTTTGTATGATACTACAGGCAGCAGCACCTGCTGCTGCTGCAGCAACAGCAGCAGAAGCAGAAGCAACAGCAGCAGCAACAGCAGCAGCAGCAATAATATCAACAGCAGCAGCACCAGCAACGACAGAAGCAGCAACACCAGCACCAACAGCAGCAGCAGCAACACCAACACAAACAGCAGCAGCAACAGCAACACCAACAGCAATAGCAGCAGCAACACCAACACCAACAGCAGCAACACCAACACCAACAGCAGCAGCACCAACACCAACAGCAGCACCACCACCACCAGCACCAACAGCAGCACCACCACCACCAACACCAAC
>OY986947.1:4360006-4365006 GCA_963920595.1 Eimeria praecox | reverse complement strand
TATATATGTTCTTAAACTTCAGGTGTATACGCACCTCCCGGGTGTCTGTACGCTCAGTAGAACTGTAGAGACACCCCATTATATATATATATATATATATATATGTATATATATATATATATACAAATATAAATTAATACATATGTATATATATATAAACATATATATATATAGGTGTATATATATATATATATATTTATATATTTATATTTATATATTTATGTATTTATCGCTGTACAAATATAAACAAATCCATAAATAAATTATTATATTTTGTTGTTGTTTGAACAACAACAAGACAAGTAAGTGTTTCTGTGTTTGCTGCAGCAGCATACAGCGCCATACAAACAAATAAAACTAATCTGTAGCTGTCAGCTAGACTGTTGCTGCTGTTGCTGCTGCTGCTGCTGCTGCTGCTGCTGCTGCTGCTGCTGCTGTTGCTGCTGCTGCTGCAGGGTACACTGCTGCTGCTGCTGCTGCTGCTGCTGCTGTATTTATTCAAGTTGCTGCATACGATTCCATTGCTGCTGCTGCAGGCTCCACTGCTCTTGCTGCCTGTGCTGCTGCTGCCTGTGCTGCTGCTGCCTGTGCTGCTGCTGTCTGTGCTGGTGCTGCCTGTGCTGCTCCTGTTGCTGCTGGTGCTTCTGCTGCTGCTTCTGCTGCTGCTGCAGCAGCAAGTGGCTGTTGATAGCTCTCTCAGACTCACGCAGCTTCTGCTGCTGCGTTGCTCTGCTGTGGGGTTGTTGCTGCTGCTGCGCCTTCAACAACTTCTGCAGCTGCTTCGGTTCAGCATCTGCTGCTGCTGCTGCTGCTGCTGCTGCTGCTGCAGCAGCAGCAGCAGCAGCATCTGCAGCATCTGGATTGGTGCTGCTGTACTTGCGATGATGCGGCTTCAAAGCAGCAAAACCCCCACTACCACCATTGCCTGCAGCAGCAGCAGCAGCTGCTGCTGCTGCTGCAGCAGCAGCAGCAGCAGATGTGTTGTGTTCTGTTTGTATATCTCTCGCTGTATCATCAGAGAACAGTGGTTTCAGTCTTCCTCTTATCTTTCTTGCTAGGGCTTTTGCTGCTGCTGGGGCCCCACTAAAGCTGAGGATTGCTGTCTTAGGTTGTATGATGGTATCTTCTTCTTCTTCAGCAGCAGCAGCAGCAGCTGCTGCTGCTGCTGCTGCAGCAGCAGCAGCAGAAGCTGCTGCTGATGCTGATGTTGTTGGGGGTTGACTCGCCCTTCGTGGTCTTCGTACACGTGGAGGTAAGGTTGAGGGGGCTCTTTCAGGTGTTGCTGCTGCTGCTGCTGCAGCAGCAGCAGCAGCTGCTGCTGCTGCTGCTGCAGGAGAAAGCTGCTGCTGTCTGCTGCTGCTTCTGTCTTGTCTTATTCTCGGGCTCTTTGCTGCATCGTAGTACATATTCAAATCGCCTCCTTCTATTGCTGCTGCTGCTGCTGCTGCTGCTGCTGCGCCCCACTCCTCATCTTCTTGCTGCTGCAGCTGCTGCAGCTGCTGCAGCAGCTGCTGCTGCTGCTGCTGAGGGGGAGACAGGTAGGACGATGGTCTGTTTGATGTAATTCTGCTTTGTATTCTGCTTCTGCTATCTCTATCTCTAATTTGACTCTGTCTCCTTCTTGGGTAGTCCTCAGCAATATCTTGCTGCTGCTGCTGCTGCTGCTGCTGTTGCTGCTGCTGCTGCTGCTGGGGATACAGCTTCTTCGGCCTTCCCCCGCTGCTGCCGCTGCGGTTTCTGCTGCAGCTGCTGCTGCTGCAACTAGCAGCGCTGCTGCTGCCTCCTCGCTTTGCAGTCAAAGTGCTGCGGGCACGAGGTGTATGTCCTTCTTGCTGCAGCAGATGCAGCAGCAGTTGCTGCTGCTGCGGTTGCTGCTGCTGTTGCTGCTGCTGCTGCTGTTGCTGCAGTAGATCAGGGGTTTGAGGTGTATCTTGACTTGATGTCTCCTCTTCATCGGCTAGACAGCCCCTTGGGGTTCCTGCTGCTGCTGCAGAAGCTGCTGCTGCTGCTGCACGAGCAGCAGCAGCAGCTGCTGCTGCTGCTGCAGCAGCAGCAGCAATCTGTTGTCTAGCTTCTGCTGCTTCTGCTGCTTCAGATTCCCACTGCTGCTGCTGCTGCTGCGCCTCTGAAGGCAGACTAAACACCTGAGAGCTCTCTCCGTTACAACTAGCAGCAGCAGCAGCAGCAGCTGCTGCTGCTGCTGCTGCTGCACTCCCCCGTCGACGCCGCCGCCGCTGCTGCTGCTGCTGCTGCTGCTGGTGTCTGGTGCTGCGTGGGGTTGTGTCGTTAACGCTGCAGCAGCTGCTGCTGCTGCTGCTGCTGCCTTCTTCATTATACGCATCATCATCATCATTATCTTCTTCTTCTTCTTCTTCCTCCAAATCAAATATATCTTTAAGGGGACTGTCTATGGAGATATCCGTCTCCACAGCTACATCTGCTGTCTTCTCTTTCTTCCCTGCTGCTGCTGCTGCTGCTGCTGCTGTTGCTGCTGCTGCTGCTGCTGCAGGTGGCGCAGGTGATGCGGACAGTGGAAGGAACTGTTGTTGTTGCTGTTGCTGCTGCTGCTGCTGTTGCTGCTGCTGCTGCTGCTGCATGGTCTCGTCGAGTGTATATACACCATCTTCCCAAATATTTTTATTATTTGTCTGTCTGTTATATCTTTCTTCTTCTTTTATTGTTTTATTTATTCTATCTCTGTATCCAATCCCTCTCTCATTTATATTTGTGTCTCCGAGTTTAAAGACATCGTCGCATGCAGTAGCATCCGTTTGCTGTCTCCCCTGTGAAGCTGCTTCCGAATCTGCTGCTGCTGCTGCTGCTGCTGCTGCTGCTGCTGCTGCTGCAGCAGCAGCAGCAGATCTGTCTATGTTAATAGAATCAACTGTATCTGCTGCTCTATCCAACTCAAAAACGCTAGAGTTCCTTCTCTGTCTGCTGCGCTCCTCTCTAGCTTCAGCAGCAACAGCAGCAGCAGCAGCTGCTGCTGCTGCTGTTGCTGGTGCTGCTGCTGCTGCTGCTGCTGCAGTGTCCCGGTGGATTCGACCGAAGCTGCTCATGCTGCCAAGCAGACGCCCATTCTGCATGTCTTCTTCTGCTGCTGCTGCTGCTGTTGCTGCTGCTGCTGCTGCTGCTGCTGGTGATGTCTGCTGCTGCAGAAAGGAAAGGACAGGCTCACCCTGCAGATTCTGGCTGCTGCTGCTGCTGCTGCTGCTGCTGCTGCAGCTTAAACGCTTTCTTTCTCTTGCCTGTCGATACTCCGATAGAAATTGCTGCTGCTGCTGCTGCAGCATGGCTAGCTGCTGCTGCCGCTGCTGCTGACGGCGATTCTCTTCCCAATGTTCTTCCATGAGCCTCTGCATCTCTGCTGCTGCGTCGTGCTGCTGCTGCTGCTGCTGCTGCTGCTGCTGCAGCTCCTGCTGCTGCTGCTCTAGTAGCTCTTGCTGCAGCAGCAGCTCCTGCTCCTCCTCTTCCAGCTGTTGCTGCAGCTGCTGCTGTTGCAGCTCGTCTTCTAGTTGCTGCTGCTGCAGTTCGCGTTGTATCAGCTTCTGCTGCTGCAGCTGCTGCTGCAGCTGCTGCTGCTGCTGCAGCTGCTGCTGCAGCTGCTGCTGCTGAAAGTGTTCGAAGGTGCTGCTGCTGCTGCCCGCTGCTCTTGACTTGCGTAGCTCAGAAGCCAGCTGCTGCTGCTGCTGCTGCTGCTGTTGCAGCAGCGGCTGCTGCGAGGACCCAAGTCGGCTTTTCGGTAGATCGCTGCTGCGTCTCTCCCCCCCATGCACCCCCACAGGCAGCTGCTGCTGCTGCAGCTGCTGCTGCTGCTGCTGCTGCTGCTGCTGCTGGTTATGCTGCTGCAGGTTTGGTTGCTGCTGCCTTCTGCTGCTCCGATGCGAGCTTCTGCTTCTGCTGTTTGTGTGGGATTGTCTTCTTCTAGCTTCTTCTTCTATCTTGCTCAACCCCAAATATTCTTGTTGCTGCTGCTGCTGCTGCTGCTGCTGCTGCTGCTGCTGCTGCTGCTGCTGCTTCTGTCTGTTTTCAATAGCAGTAAGACGATCGAACTGCTCCCTCAGCTGTCTGTCTCTCCTTCTTCCCTCAGGAGACACAGAAAATGCGATTCCTCCAACCATAGCTTGACTCTCCTTCTCTTGTCGAGCAGGTCTTGATAGCAGCAGACGCGAGCTGCTGCTCTCTCCTGCTGCTCCTGCTGCTGCTGCTGCTGCTGCTGCTGCTGCTGCTGCGGATGCTGCTGCTGAGGGGGGTGCTGCTGATGATGATGGGGGTGCTGGAGCAGCAGGGGCTGCTGATACGGAGAAAATTCTGGGAGTTGGGGGCGCATGCTGCTGCTGCTGCTGCTGCTGCTGCTGCTGCTGCTGCTGCACCTGCTGCTGCTGCTGCTGCTGCTGCATGGGATAGCCACCAACAGCAGCAGCTAAATTGCTGCTGCTGCTGCTGCTGTTGTTGTCTCGCTGTCCTCGTCTGCTGCTGTAGAAGCGAAGCTCCGAAGCCCTACCCACTGAGGCGTCTTCCTGTTGCTGCTGCTGCTGCTGCTGTTGCTGCTGCTGCTGCTGCTGCTGCTGCTGCAGCTTATAAGGAGGACAGGTGTGAATTAAAGCGTAATGTGGGGATGTTGAGATAAACTCAGCGGGGTGAAGTTTGCTGCTGCTGTTGGTGTCCTGTTGAGGTTTGCTGCTGCTGCTGCTGCTGCTGCTGCTGTTGCTGCTGCTGCTGCTGCTGCTGCTGTGTGCTTGTTGCTGCAGATGCAGCAGCTGACTGCTCTGTCCCTGCTGCTGCTGTCTTTCAGGTGTGTCTCCAGCTGCTGAAGCTACGATACGAAACGGTACTGCCTCTGCTGCTGCTGCAGCACCTGCTGCTGCTGCTGCTGCAGGTGCTGCTGCTGCTGCTGCTGCTGCTGCAGCAGCAGCAGCAGCAGAGCGGGGTTCTGTCTTGAGGGAATAGACAGGCAGCAAGTGTGGGGCGTCAGGATCGTTGATGAGGCCAACACTCTC
>OY986947.1:4267506-4350006 GCA_963920595.1 Eimeria praecox | reverse complement strand
TGCTGCTGCTGCTGCTGCTGTTGCTGCTGCTGCTGCTGCTGCTGTTGCTGCTTCTGCCTTCTCTCCAGGGCCCTCCTCTCTGCTGCAGCAGAGGGGCTCCCCAAGCCTACAACAGCAAGACTTCTTCCTACAGACAGCGAGCAGTGTCTGTACACCTGATGAAGAGGCCTAGCAGATAGAGGCACACGGAGACAGCGAATACGTTCTCTCTGAGCTGCAACAAATACAGGAGGCTTTGCTGCTGCTGCTGCTGCTGCTGCTGGTGTTGCTGGTGTTGCTGTTGCTGTTGCTGTTGCCGGGGGTGGTGGTGGTGTTGTTGTTGCTGCTGCTGCTGCTGTTGTTGTTGCTGCCTTTGTTGCTGCTGCTGGTGTCTGCTGCTGCAGCAGACTAAATCTCTTCTTCTCTGCAGCAAGAGACCTTGCTGCAGCAGCATCACAGGGCTTGTTGCCTGTCTCTGCTTCTCTCCTTCTTCTGTCTGCTGCTGATAGAGGGGGGCCCCTGGGGGGCCCCAAAGAAATGCCTCTCTTAGATATGTTGTCTCGCGGCTGTCTCCCTAGTAAAGCAGAGACACTAGCATCTGCAGCAACAATACAGAAAATCATATATATATATATATATATATATATATATATATATATATATAAATGAATGAGGCTGCAGCAGATATAAGAGAAGGATGTAGTAGAGATACAGACAAAGAGACACAGGAGACACAGGAGACAGACAGACAGACTGTTTGAGACAGACTAGAAGAGAGACAGATAGAGACAGAGACAGAGAAAGATAGATAGAGATAGAGAGACATGGAATGAAAGAGACAGAGAGAGATAGAGAGACAGAGAGAGGGAGAGACAGAACAGGGGGAGAGAGACAGAGGAAGAGACACAGATACAACATAGAGACAGAGACAGAGAGAGAGAGAGAGGAGACAGAGAAATACAAAGGAGACAGACACGGAGCAGCAGCAAAGGGGACGGCGAGACAGAGAAACAAAGGAGACAGAGAGAGAGAGACAGAGACAGACAGACAGACAGACAGACAGACAGACAGACAGACAGACAGACAGACAGACAGACAGACAGACAGACAGACAGACAGACAGACAGACAGACAGACAGACAGACAGACAGACAGACAGACAGACAGACAGACAGACAGACAGACAAAGGAGACAGCGACAAAGAGATATTATTATACAGGGGCAAAGACATATTATTATATATTATTAATAATGATATTATTAATATTATTAGTAGTAATAATTAATTAATTAATTATTAATTAATAATAATTAATTATTAATTAAAATAATTAATTTGTTATAACGTGGCTGCTTACTGCGGCGCTGTTTCTTAGCTGTCCCCTGAAGATACACCGCGAGAGGGGGGGAGGAATTAAGATTTATAGAAGAAGAAGAAGAAGAAGAAGAAGAAGAAGAAGAAGAAGAAGAAGAAGAAGAAGACGAAGAAGAAGAAGAAGAAGAATGGAGAGAAGGAGACACTTGGTGTTGCATCGGAGAGATGCTGTAGCTTGTCTTTGCAGCAGAGGAGACAGAAGGAGGCTTTATCTCCTCCTCAGTCTTTTCTGTTGTTTGTTTAATGTCTAAATATATTTCTTTCATCTCAATTTTGGGTGTATAGACAAAGAAAAACAGAAAAAGATATAACAAACAAATACCACAAAGACAGTCTTAAACTAACGAAACAAACTCAGGGAGAAATACAATACAGATGAGGCCATTGCCCCTGATGTTGTGTTTTGTTGCTGCTTCTCGCTTTATCTTGTTGCTGTTGCTGCTGCTGTTGCTGATGCTGCTGCTGCTGCTGTTGCTGCTGCTGCTGCTGCTGTTGCTGCTGCTGCTGCTGCTGCTGCTGCTGCTGGTCTGTTAAAGAACTCTGAAGCGTATGACGCCACAATGGTAGCAGCACTGGGGCGACTCTGAGGTTGTTTATATCCTGGGAGCAAATACAAATCTTTCTTATGAAGTTAAATAATTGTATTTTGAATAAATAAACAAAATAAATGAAGATATACAAGGATATCGGCTTCCTGTTAAGCCTGAGGCTTGCAGTCACTGCCGAAACAGAATAAAAGAAAAGGATGAAGATCCGGGGTAGAAAAGCCTCGTTTATTTAAAATACTTGTAATTTTAAAATAAATTTTATTTATAATTTGTTATTATTGATGAAAAATCAAGAAAAGAACAAATTATAGAAGAGGAAACTGAGCAGAGGCGCGACGCGCGGGAGGCAGCAGCAGTCCGTTCCCCTGGTGGCGTCGCGGGTTGTTATCTTAAGAGCTACCGTCGGTTTCTGTTGATAAAATATGAATTAAAAGGAATATAAATACTTTTAATTATTTATACAAAATGTCTGCTGTCATTTGCAGTGTATTTCGAACTCCCAATACACTACCGCCGAGGTAAACACATCTACAGCCTCCCTCCCACGAGGCCACCGGTCTCGCAGGCGAGCAGACCGGCCGTATAAAGAAGTAAATTTTGGGGTTTAATTAACTTAAAATATATTTCCTCCTCATTTTACTTATTTAAAATTGTTTTAAAACTTCGTTACGTCCATAGATTACCCTCCTTACCTCTCGTTCCCCTGCGAGTCCTACGGCAACGAGAGCAAGCATCACGCCTCCACTGGTGCTTGAAACTCAGGAGTAAACAGGAGTAATTCGGCTATATTTATCTTTTTGTGTCTCTTAAAACTAAAATTAACAAATAAAGTCGGTAAATAATTGAAAAAAACACCGAAATGAATGCTGAAGTGTACGTTGTCGTGCACCACCTGGAAACCGTTAGGGAAAGAAGAAGCTGACTGCCGCGTTTCCTGTGTTCAAACTTTGTGAATACGCTGTATACTGTGTAATTATTCTTTTAAAATCCATTTTATACTTATTTTAATGATATATTAATGTATATCAGTCGTGTTCACAACACAACTCGCAGGATTCGCACACGCATATTCATGACAGCCCACCCAATAGAGCAGGACCCGAAGAAGTTGAATTGTAGGGAGGATGAACAGATCCTCTATGACTCGTCTCTCAGATTTGTTGCATTCTTATACATTAAAATATATATTTTGATGTTGTCTTCCTCAAGTTTATCCTAGTAGATCAACACCCCTACACGTGCCCTCAGCCCTCAGCATAGCCGTTAACAGAGCACGCCGTAGAACCTTTCTACTCTTTCCTCTTGAAAGTCAGATAACACTGTAACTGCGAATTAATGTATTAGTGTTTCTTTGTTTATATAATTCAAGTGTATGGACAGCCTTTTCTCGC
The DNA here is from genome assembly GCA_963920595.1 of Eimeria praecox. Classification (NCBI taxonomy): domain Eukaryota; phylum Apicomplexa; class Conoidasida; order Eucoccidiorida; family Eimeriidae; genus Eimeria; species Eimeria praecox. The sequence continues at coordinate 4,346,712 of OY986947.1, read as the reverse complement.
ATATCATCATTTGCGACGGATCGAACACCGCATGCATTCAGAATCTTTGTATGGAGAGTCCTCGATCTTAGCCGTGTAGGCCCTCACGAGTTATAATAGAGTTAAATACATAAAAGAAAGGGATAATTAAAAGCATTTGTCTTCCTCTTGAGCCTCTAACCCTCTCCGACGTAGCTTTCTAAGGGGCTTGGCTAGTAGGAATACGACAAGCCTACCATGGGCTGCCGCGCACCTTGCTGCAGCTGATGCTGCAAAGCAGCCCCCCACACATGCTCATATACGCACAATAAATACCCCCTTATGCATGCGTTAACATGGTAGATTGTAGTTTAGAGGGTCTTAAAACACTTGCTTAATTCTCCATAGCCGGCCTGCTGCGAGCAAACAGAAATACGAACCCCAACATAAACGTGCAACACGCTACACTCCTTGCTTCAGTCAGCCTTTTTTAGGGTTTTCTTCATATTTCACCTGTACTATTTCCTTTTATTTTGATGTTTAATAAAAAACAAGAGGTGTTATGTAGACGTGTTGGTGAGGGAGCAGGCAGGTCTGCGCCGCCTCGTCGCTCTGCTTTGATCCTTGTAATCATGTTTGCTGGTGACGCACTAAGCTTTAAACCCAAAAATAACAATGAAAGAAGGCCTCAGAAATGCGTATCTTCAGTGATTAGTGTTGAAGTACGTATAAGAAGCAAGCTTTCCTAGAAGTTCAAGTTTGTCGTCGCCTCCGTTCTACGACTCCCCCTAATCGATTTGCAAGCTTTCAGAGCAAGAAAGATAAAAGGTCCCTCCTCCCTACCCTACAGCAACAACTATTTCTGCTGTACGAGCCGACTGATTCACTACTAGAAACCACCAATAATGCACTGTCTGCTTGAGTATCCTAACAATAATACACTGTTTGCCTCAGTATTCAATACTCAGGCAGAGGCAACAACAGCTACGAATAAGAAACGATGGGGGCTTTGAACTGTCTTGTTTGGAAGGATGTACTTGCCTAAACTCTAGGTAATACAAGGTACTTTTATGTTGCGTCATTGCAGTGAAGATTTCAATGCTTTCTTCATCCCCTCAGGCATGCAGCGGCGGCTTTCTTGCTCACTGTATGTGTGGCGTCATAGAGTATAAAAGTGCAAACTGCTACTTTGGCTGCGCACTACACTAACAAGTATAACTGTCTGCTGCGTGCACTGACTAACAACTCTGCCTGAAACAACTCAGGCGGAAGTACAGAGTCATGAAGGAGTTAACAGTCAGCATGCACAAGGCCAGTGTTTTCTTTGCAGTCCACAACTGCAGACACGCATTGAAAAAACAAGAGCAGCTGGCACCAAGAGGTGCATCATGCACACACACTAGGTGCATTCTGCCGCAGCAGCAACAGCAGCTACTGCAGGAAAGGCAGCAGCGAGGGCAACAGCAGCAGCCACAGAGGAGCAACCCTCTGAAAACTGTGCCTCCAAATCCTCTCTTAAACACAAGATTCATTTTCCGCCAAACAACGAAGAAAGGATTGGCTGAAGGGAGGACCAGGCGCCAACTGCAAGAGAGAAGAGTAGAATACCGCAGACGAACTTCTGAGACCGCAAAAAAAGATCATCTCTACGGCAAAACTTAAAATTTTCCTGCACTGCAACTTTATAACAATTCACCTTCATGTACAAGACAACCAAACCACCTTCCTCTGATATACCTAACCAACCGTGTGAATCTGGCTGCTGGTGCGTTCACCTTCAGTGTTTGCATGCATGCCACTGAAGGGAACATCTGCAGAAATTACCTCAGCGCTTATTTTGTTCCAGGCGAAGAACATCGAACCTCCGACGGCCACCAACAACCCTAGCTGGCGAAAGCAGCACATCAAAACGCATCGCATTCACGCTGATACAGTGCACGACACAGGTATTTGAGTTTCTTTTGTGCTTGTCTATTCCCTCCTAACTGCCAAACAAAAAGAATAGCTGCTATATCGTGTCAGGTGTATCTTCAAAGAGGCTGCAACAGACGTTAGACACAGTCTCTTACCTGAAGCCATAAACCCCCAGCCTGGAAGTACGCCCACCATGGGCGCTGTTCACTGGCTAGGCACCTCTTTGCGAATTCTTGTCCTGCGCAGTACTCTGGTAGCTCTGAAAAGGAAACCTTTGCTTCGTCTTCATCATCTGTAGAGTTCTGCAGTTCATCAAGGATCTGATAAAGACGAGAATAGAGACCTTCCGCGTCTTCTTCAGACTTGCTCTTCTCCCCCACGTACAAAGCAGGCACGGGGGCTACGCGAGAACCTTCTAAATCAAGCAAGAAGATCGGTGCACCTTCCAACTCCTCATTCATTAATCGCTTAAACATCGTGTCCTTGGGCAGACCAGGGAGAGATGGCACTGCGATGGGCCGCCCTATAGAGATTCGGACCTGAAACAGAAAGGCAAAGCCTTGTACATCTTGCTTGGGTGTCTATCTACTGTGTACCTGCCTGTTTGTCTGTCATGCCTGAACTGTTAACATCCTACGAAAGAGACGCTAATAATGCTTACGAGTTGCACGTGGATTATCTCCTCCTCTATGTCATCTGGCTGCTCAATGTGCAGATCATCGGGCTCCTTTGTTGAAATGCTTGACTCCACTGCATCGCTTTCCCCTTTCTGCGGGCTTGTTTTCTCGTAGTCTCTCGCCTTCTGCACTGCCCGCTCCCAGACGGCTTCCAAGTTTTTCTGGGGATTCTCTGAGTCAACAAAGACAGCGAACCATCTATCAGTAAACTACGATACAAAAGAAACAAAAACAACACAGCAACCGCATCTTATCGTTGCTCTTAAGTGGCGGGATGCTCTCACCCCTTCAGGCCTGAGAGCATCCCGCCACTAAAGAGCAACGCCGCAGCCATTACCTTAAGGGATGCTAATTAGTGCAGTGATGAACGGGCTACATAATCGGAAAATACACGGATTTCATGTCCAACAAACTGACCTGCAAGATACTTCTGCTTAGAAACCTGCAACAGCTGCCTGATCCGAGCCAAGTCCAGCGTCTTTTGCGTCGATTGTGCATCACTCTTTCCCTCTTCTGGCTCGATGGCAACCAGGCAGTAGACCCGTCTTTGTAATGACCCTTTGCAGAGGTTGGTGCTATTTTGCTGATAAAGGAAAGGTTCGACGTTCTGCATCACCCAACAGGAAGCGGGAGAAGGTTACAAATACATGCACTGTGTTGGCTGTCCTCAATTCTTGCCCCAAAGTTCGATTGAGAAACAAAATACGCACAAGTGCTGACGAGGTATCAAGATAGCCTACTGCTTCCCCCTTGTCTTACCGCCTTGAATCGATCAAGAGCAAGCGAAAGAGCAGTCGATGGGTTGAGGAGTTTCGATCGCGCAGTTTGCAACGTGGATTGCATGCGAGAAACGCCTCTACCTTCATCGGCAAACAGCAATACGTTCGAATTCGTGGCAAAATCGCCTTCCCGGAGGTCCTCCGAGTGCATTGGTAGCTTTAGCGCCTTCGCTGCTGCGCTGTCGGTTGGCAATTGGCGGACCCACGTTGGGGGGTCCTTAAGAACAGCCATCAACTCCTCCTTTCCGTTTGTCAAGACAGATCGCGTGTTTGCAACGAAACAGAAGTTGAACAGGTGTTTGTTCGAGAACGCCGCGTGCTTAACTAAAAGAGAAGGCTTGCTGGCAGATGCTGCAGAAGGAACGATCACGGCTTTGTACTGCGCAGCCAGAGGCTGCGAAACAGACGAGGACGCCAGCCATGACTTCAACTCTCGCGCTGAAACAAAATACACATATTGCAGTATGTGCACAGCTACAGAGCCCGATCAAGCAACCAAAAAGGCGGAAGCCCCCTCCACTGTCATATCTCGCTACCTCACAGAGCACGTCAAATATGCAGTACAGGCCGCTGCAGGCACTGCATCACAGGCGGCACACCCGTGTGCAACAGTTCAAGCCAAAGCCCAAGTCAGGGCATTCTGAGTTGTTGCCTCATACGCCAAGGAGCTACTGAACAACTAAACCCCTAGTTCCCTGCAGTGATGCGTTAGCTACGAATTGATTTCAACACCCCGCTAACGTTGCTGCATATAGGCCTCCGGTTTTCTCACCGCTCTCGACGACATCAAGGGTGGTAGGGAACGCGTCAGCGATGAACCGGTTGAGAGATTCTACTGACGGCCGCGAGATATTTGGGTATTGCTGCATATGACAAAAACACGCAATATATCCCTTTTTTGACTGCACGTCTATCTGTTTGCTCAGGTGCATGTTCCTTCTGATACCCTACCACAGCAACCTCCCCGCCTGATAATTCATAAGGCAACTAGCTAAACTGGCGCTGCTGTCTCGTCACGTACTTCGGGGTGCATGCCGGCAGTCAGCAGCAGGATGGCTGGGAAAATCCTGAGAGTGTTGGGGCAGCAAAAGCGAAAAGTCCATGAGGTAATTAGCATCAACCGTCGTCCCCTCTCCCCCTTCCCTTCAAGGATGACTGTTCATTGTCGATGCAGCCCCGCCATCTGTTGCTAAACAGATGGCACAAGCTAACCTGACGAAGGGAAGGGTGTTCAAACGCACTTTACGTTAATTGGCAATTTCTTCAGAGCATCTTTGCCGCTTCTCCCGCGGATCGAAATGACACCAAACTTCACATACTTCCCTAACGCTCGTGCTGAGGCGAAAACAACCAGCAAAACAAGCGGCGCCTATCCAAATATCCCAAATGCATGTCACCACGCTATCCTCAGCATTCATACAAGACAAATAGCCACCGATAAGCAACACGGTATCAAGAACCCTGTGATCACGAGCTAAGGCAACAAACATAGGACAGGGGGACCGGCGTCTGCACCCACAGGATTCCTGCCACATCTCATAAACCGATTGGCTCCAGTCATCTTTGTCTTGATGCACCTGAGCAGTGGCATGCAGAACAGTCACCACGCAATCAGATGTAAACATGAAATTCATCTTGATTCGGAGGCCCTTCAGACATTGTTCTACCGCTGCAATAACATGCAGGCGTTCTTATATCCTAAGGAATACTGTGCGGGACACGTCATATACAGCCTTGTTGCTGTGTTCCCTATATAAAGTGCAACGCAGATGTGCACATATATGTAGCTATGTATGCATACATATAATATACATGTAGGTGTACGCACGTGTGCCTTACCATGATAGACCAAACGTTTTTCGTGTCAGTGGTTGGGGGAAACACGTCATTGGGCCCTAAGCTTGAGAAATCAACAATACCCTGAGACGTAATTTTTAGGTTAGCGAACTCGTCACCTTGTTTTCCTTCCCCCCCGGCCTCTTCTTCATCATCCACCTTGGACTTTCGCTGCTTCCTCATCAGATATTCATAAGCTGCTGCGATTTCGTGAAAACGCTGTTGGCAGCTCGCGCCGCAGTTTGGATAGCGGTCAGGGTGCCTGCGGCTCATTCGCACGGAAGCAAATGGCGGTAAATAGCCCTTTGGTCTTCTTCTAGCGCTTCAGTGCAATATATATGCTTCCTTGGGGGCAAATGCATGAAAACCCAACTGCTTACGCACCACCGGACAGACAAAGTCCTGTAAGATCGTCTTATGTCGCTTTCCGTTGCCCCGTCGTCCAGACCCAGCACACTCAAGTGCTGCAGCCGCTGCTCCCCGCTGACATCTCCATCCATGCCGTAGTACTCTTCCAGGGCTTTAAGTACAAATATGCCTGGGCAGCAAGCGGAAAAGCAGCAAGAAGAATGTTGCCAACTTCGCATGCATGCGAGCAAACGAACACAGAACACGGGAAGTCAAGTTGTAGAAGGGATTCATCTGCACCGTGCAGTTCAACTTTTAAGGGGTTTTGAGGCGCATCAACACCTTCAGAAAGCATCGGGGAAGAATGCATTTGCAGATGTATCTGCACTTAACAATGCACCACAGCCCTACCTACTATCCCAGCCAAGACTAAAAAGGGCATCAGCCAGGATCGGAAATCTCTGCCCGAGAAGAAGTGCAACAGGCCCGAAAGAGGAGAACCCTTTGTTGCTTTCTTTTGCTTGTTGTTGCCTTCCCTGTTGCTTCTATTGCGATCCTGCAGCCGCAGCAACGACAGCAGCAGCAGATGAGGCAACAGCAGTTCAAGCTTCACTGCATGCGACAGAGGCCTTCATTCCCCATACTACCCAAAACGAGTGCTTGGAGGCCCTCTGAGGGGCCCTCCACTTGCTTGTGTGAGTGTGCGTATGTCTGTTTCCCCCGCAACTGCAATCTGCCTAGCATGCAAATCCGGATGCGCTTTCCTACAAATATGAATTCAATTGCAACACATGGACGGAAATGCATCTTTGAAATTACATAAGGGGCCACCATATGGATGACCCTCACCTGTTCTCTCTTAGCTTTCCTTCTTTCCTTTTCCTTTCGTATCCGTTCCTGATCGGCTGCTGTGTTCAACACGGGCCCAGCAGACCCCGACCTGCAGCAGTCCAAGGAAGTGCGAAGAACGACAGCACAAGCGAAGCGCTCCGTATAACTCAGAGACGACGGAAAAACAAAAAATTGCAGTTGTGTGAGGTAGGGAGAGAGAGAGAGGCTGGGGTGTGTGCATGCGGCGGTAGCTGCGTTAACTGCGCGCTTTACATGCGCAACGCTTTCCAATTTAAAAAGCCTATTAGGCGGATATTCAGAGGGATCGATTCAGTCAGCCTTTGAAAGGCACCAAACACTGCAAATGCTGCAGGCATAGCAGCCGTTGCTCACCAAGACTGGGCGTCTTCATCATCGGACATATCGAGAGCTGCGGCCTTCAAGAATACGTTCTTTGCTTTCTGTCCCTTTTCATTTCGCGCATTTCTACCGAGGTTGCCTCCCGTCTTCCGAGGACTCAGGGGCTCCTCAGCTCCTGAGACGGCGTCGGAAGCAGTTTGTTGCTGCTGCTGTTGCGGCTGCCGCTGTTGGTCTGTGGGCTCCCCCGCCCCGCCATCTCTCGCCGCCCCCGCCGTCCCTGTCTTGCGTTTTCGCTGCTGCCCAGCCATTGTGGCGGTTCCTTCTGTTTTCAATGATGTCTTAGGCAGCCGGCAGCTGCCGCAGCAGCACACAAGCACTCGCCGAGCCTAGTGAGGCCAGTGGGCGGGTGAGGGCGTTTTTTTTGCTGGAAGGTGCGGGGAACTTCCGTTTTTACGTTACCTTGCCGATCTAAAGAACGTTCGCAAGTCCTCAAACCTAAGCGCTAGGTATATTCAGCCCACGTGGACAGTCGGCGTCATGAGGGCGCGGGTAGGGGGGCTGGCTGGCGAGCCTCAGCCTGCAAGAAAGCGAGGGATTTTAATAGATGATGAGCTGCAGGGAGAGTTCAGGGAGTGTTATGTATCTGTCTAAGGCTGCAAACTGTAGTCGGAAGAAGGTTTGGGCCGGGGGTTGCCGACGAAGCAGAAACAGGCTGGGAGAGAAACCGCCGAAATGGCACGGGTTTCCGTGGGTAATCCCACAGAAGCCGAAAGATCCTCTTGGTGAAAGTGTTTATTGCAGCGAGTTTTCTTGTTAAATTTTACAACCGAGCTGCTAGGTCTGGTGTTCTGCTGAAGAGCAACAGACTAGGGGTGCAAGAAGGGCTGCAGCTACTCTCTGTGGGAGACGCCTCTCGCGGGTTCCTCTCGTACCGAAATTCAAGTTCTCCACTTAGTTGTGGTGTTCCCCATTACAGGGGTTGTTTAGCTTTTGAATCGTTTGCAGTTTGAGGAGGACTTGCTTCCACCGGCGTCCAGACAGTTTGCTGGCCTGCGCCGAACCTTCGGCAGGTCCGCGGGAGAGTCTGCGTGATTTGGCAGCTCCTCCAGTGTCTCATCTCAGCGCGAGAATAAGTATTTAGTAAAATACTCTTATTGTTTTACGTTTGCGTCTTCTGCGTGTTCTAGCGATATTCCGCGTCATTTGCTTGCAGCGGGGTAGAGCAGAGAGGGGGAGTTGTTGAGTTACCGAGGGTGCTGCAGGAACTCGCAGCAGAAACATAAACCCGCCAGAGTGTATATTTGAAGCATCACCATGGAGGACTTGCTGAAGCTTCCCGAACTTTCGTGGGAGGAAATCAAAAAACACACAGACGTACAGAGTTGCTGGTGTGTGTTCCACGGCCTCGTCTACGACTTGACGAAGTTCCTGAAACTGCACCCAGGAGGTCACCATATTATTCTCGAAGTTGCAGGTATATCAGAAAAAACGCAACACGATGAGAGTTAATTTTTTTGCTTGTGTTTTTTTGGGTACGATGGTCTGCTGCTCAGCAGCGCTAGCTGCAACATTGTGGAAGTATGCTGCGTGGGGCCTGTATTCAACTCATTTCCCTCCCACCTCAGCGAGGGCTGTTTTTGTTTTACGTTTGACATTTAGTTTTCGGGAGGAAGAGCGTGTCTTTTACGGCTATTATGGTTGGTTGTTCTGTGTTGCACTGCTTGCAGGTCAAGATGCAACTGAAACGTTTGAGGACATTGGACACACATCAGACGCTCGCATAATGGCTGATGAATACATCATTGGCAGAGTCAAGGGAGAAACGAATTTGCGCCGATGTACGCCTCCAAAAGTGAAGGGAGACAAAGCGAGTTCGGTGAGTCTTTGTATTGCTGAATGCAGATTCCGCGAGTATCTGAATGCAGATGCGAATGTGCTCTTCCCAAGAAAATAATTTTACTTTACGATGATTTCCTGTGCATTTTAATATTCTGGCTTGTTTGTCTGTCTCCATTTTTCTTGGGTTTGGGTTGCTGTGCCTGTGAGCGCTTGCCTCTCTCAGGCGCCGAGAGCCGCCAAGGCAGGCGCTTCTGCGAGTTTGATAGTAGTTATGGTTGTTGTCGCCTTAATCGGAATTTGGGCATATTACCAATTTCAAGATGACACCAGCTCCTTGTATCAGCACATCTCTACAGCCCCGCAACGCGCCATCGAGTGACGGCCACAACGGAAAATCACCGTCCTCACCAGTAGTGAATGCGTGCATAGGGCCACTTTGTAGTTCCTTAGAAGTGTAGTATAAGCATTTTGATACAAAAGATGCAAACGAGGCATTCTGGTCGGCTCTATTGTCTACACCGAGCTCCAGGTTGCCTCGCCACCTAACAATGTGCTTAGCAACCCCAAGCCTTCCATTTCGGCCGCCGGTTTCACAGGAAAGTTGGGGCAACACACTGCACAAACCGGCGGGCCAAACAATGCTATCGAGGATGGGAGGCATCCGCCCAGTGCGGCGGATACGCCGCAATAGAAGCTGTGCAGCAGCGGCCTCGCAACAATTGAACACATTATTATGGCCCTCTTTAATGGTTAATTCAGACCTGGGGGCCTCACGAAGAACTCTTCTTGCTTTGAGGGGCCCAGAGATAGTTCACTCTGCCCATGCTGAACTGCGGTTGTCCGGAAATGCGTATCGGTGGCTTCGGCTTATGAGTGGTAGCATTTGTAGTACGTACTGCCACGAGTAGGGTGTGCTACGGCGCCGAAACGGCTTGCCTTTCTCACCTTTATTGTTGTTTCCCTTGGCTGCAGTTCTATTTCCCCACAGACTCTTCCGCAGCATTGTAGCTTGATATGCCCAAAATTCGTATAGTAGGTATTTCCACGTGCTCACAGGCTGGCTGCTCAGAGCCACGCAAGTGCTGGGCAGCTGGCTACCTTGCTACTGCATGCCTCCAAAGGGGAATTGGGGCTTACGGCTCGCCTTTGGGGCTACCTTGCAACAGCAGTTGCATCAAAATGGGCTGCAACTCATGACGATTGCCCCACAATGAGAATCCTTGATCGAACGGAGAACCGTCGTCATCAGTAATACATTCATACATTCAAAATGCCAGAGAAGAAAGGCACCCAGTGTGGTATGCTCTGCGTGATGTCGGTACCCGTATGGCTACTAACTCGCAGGTTAAATACGGAGAATCAAGTGAGCATTTAAAGACAGTGTACACTATAGTTTACAATGCTGCAGCATGCAGCAAAGGCGTACTGTTTGTGCATCCAGGTGGAGAAAGCCCTGCTCCCCCCGTCAATTCCCTTGGGTTTTACTCTTGCGAGCGTACTACTCAGGCGGGATACTCAGCGCGTTAGCTAAGGAATAAAATATTTATTATATTTGATTCCGAGTATCCATCGTTTACAGTTAAGACTACTGGGGTATCTAATCCCATTCGCTATCTTAACTTTCGTATCTCTCGTATCTCAGTGTCAGTAATGCCCCACTAAAATGCCTTCGCAGTTGCTGCAGCAACGCATGCTGCAGCCTCTAGCAGGGCCGCCCGTACCCCCCAAGCCTAGGCCCTTAGGCAGCGGGCCTCAGGATGCGTGGAGGGTGGAGGGGAGAGCATTTGCTTTTGAGAGCTTTTTTCTTTAACTTTTCGATTCCGTTGCAGCTTATGGGGGTCCTCAACTAACATCGAGGACTGTCATTTCACCCAAAAGCAGCTTTAACTTCCCCGCTCAGCTTTCAGGTGCCATGAGCACAAATCTTCAAGGCCCCGGCGGTGGTGATTACAGGAGAACCCCTGTCATGGGACTCAACATATCTTGCTGCACTCCCATGCTGCAAGACAACCCCCTATGCCAACATAGTCAAGCTCCAGCGCTGCATGCGTTACGATTATGGGCAAGTGTTGGGCGCCTCCTTGGCCCTCAGTAGCCAGCCCACGTACAAGTAGGAATGCACTTAATACCAGCATACGACAGATCAGGCAGCGCTTCACCCCTGTGTAGCATGGTTTGTTCGACGCTGGTGCTTGTACCTCTACTGGCGCTCAGGCTCTCTTTGGAACGCCAAGCGAATGGTTAACAAGTGTTACCACTGTTAAAGTATGCAGCAAAGGAGGCTTAGTTGTACTTTGACCAAGTGGTGCCTCGCAGCATGCGCTGCAGCAAGGTATGCTACAATTCATAGTCGGCCCGCTCCTCGTTCCACAAGATAAAGGCCGTTGGGCTGCTGTGTCCAGGAAGCCTGGAGACTGAAGGTGGATTCTACGTGCTTTAGTAGAGCTTCTATCTAAAATTGTTCAGTCTACTGCGGCTCTAGACAGCACAGCCCTTAATCTGGGGTAACGGAACCCCAGTCCAGCGCCTGCCATGGGACCCTATGTCACCTTTCCCAGAGCGTTTAGTGGTTAGTTATTGGTTAAAACTACTTTAAGGAGCCCTTATGTCAAGTATTGCCACTGTAATGCTGTTCACGGCTGTCCTCGGCTTCGATCAAGGAATCTGATTCCATGCGTGGCTCTGTAGAGAGCCTCTGCCTGCTAATGATGCTCAGAGCAGGGAAAGGCAAACTGTGAATCGCCCACTGGAAATTCCCACAAACTTTTGGCAGTCGTACTTTTGAAGGGTTGTACCAACAGCAGCATTAACGCGCTTAGAGCTGCTGAGCGCCGGCCAACCCTCCCTGCCTCGCGTGCACCGAAACGAAACAGAAGCTCGCATTTAAAGCACTACACGCTCAGTTCTCCTAATTACTAGATCAATAAAGTACAACAGAAGAAGTGTAGACTTTGAAAACTCCATTAGGGGGTGCTGTTAAGCAACCAAATTGCATCGAAGCCTGCCGCTGCGCCCCGAACTTGCATGCCATTTATATGTACACTTGCGCGGGAGCCGCTGTCCTCTGTGGATCCTTTAATCTCTTTTGTTTTAAGGATTAAACTTGAACAGAATAGACACTGAATTGTTTGAGAAGAAGAGAAGGCGATAGCCCGAAGTGGAGAGAACCACCATCGTCGGACAGGACAGACAGGGAACATGGCGCCCTGGCCGTTTGTTTCGTAGTTTACGACTTTCTGAGTTCATTGCTCCTTAGCTTCCATATCAAGCGCATTTTTGGGCCTATCCCGTCTGTTGCGGGTCTACAGAGGGAACTTGGGGGCCCCTGTTCTCCTTCGCAACTCGTTAGCGTCCTCTCGTGCTGCACACAACATGCGATAGGACGAGGCGGCCTCTGCGTTGCTGGCTCTTGAATAAGGCAGGGTTTGTGGATCCCGAAGTTCTCCTTCATGTGGGTCCCGGCGGACTGAGTTCATACACCCTAAAGTACCATTCGCATCCCTCGCCTCCCCTCCCCTCGGCTCTTTCAAAAGGACGGCGGCAACGAAATGCCATCTTCCGACATCAGCCGTGCCTCGAGCCGGCACAGCGAGTCAGCAGCTCGTCACCGGCACAGCAGCAGAAGCCCCGAACACAGATCCGCCAGGGAGGCCAGCCACACCGAGGGCTCTCGCAAGGAAAACAGAGATAGCTACCGTTCCAGTGGCTCCAGCCACGGCAAAGATGGAGACAGAACCAGAAACACAGGTAGAGAGTCAGAAGAGGGCAGAGAGTTTCGAGACCGCTCCCACTCAAGTCGAAAGCCAGTAGGCCGAATGCGGGGATGGGGAGATACCGACAGCAGCAGCAGCAGCAGCAGCGGTAGCAGCAGTAGCAGTTCCAATAGCCGCAGTTGCTTGAAAAGCAGTAGCCGCGTTTCTGAAAGGGAAAGGGAGTCAAGAGAGGATAGCCGCCGAGTCGGTAGCAGCAACCGGTCGCGCTCGAGGGAAAGGACTTCAGCAGGACGGGCCCCCAGCCGCAGCACTGCGAAACAGCGCAGCAGAAGCAACAGCAGGCATCGGGAGGATGCCAGCAGCAGCAGGCATCGTGAAGATGCCAGCAGCAGCCGGAATCGTGAGGATGGCAGCAGCAGCAGCAGACATCGGGAGGATGGGAGCAGCAGCAGACATCGCGAGGATGTCAGCAGCAGCAGAAATCGTGAGGATGGCAGCAGTAGCAGCAGACATCGCGAGGATGGCGGCAGCAGCAGCAGACATCGCGACGATGGCAGCAGCAGCAGCAAGCATCGTGAGGATGGCAGCAGCAGCAGCAGACAACGCGAAGAAGATCGAGTGCGGCCTTCATCCCGCACAGAAAGCCGGCGCTTTGACAGCACCAAAGGGCGGCATAGCCCCACCCGCAGCACCACGAGCACCAGTAGCAGCAGTTCCAAGAGCAGCAGCAGCTCCAGCAGCAGCAGCTCCAGCAGCAGCAGCTCCAGCAGCGGCAGCTCCAGCAGCAGCAGCTCCAGCAGCAGCAGCAGCAAGAAAGGGGACTCGCGGCGCAGGGAGTCTCCTGCAGCTGACCGCCAAGGGGAAGCTGGGGCCTCTCGCAGGGAACGTCAAGAGGAACTGTCGCCCAAGCAGCAGCAACAGAAAGAGCAGCAGCAGCAGCAGCCCACTGGGAAAAGCGAATCTGCTTCGTCTGAGGCCTTGAACGGGGTGGTTCCGGCGAAGCGCAGCCTGTCACCCTCGCAGAGCAACAGCAGCAGCAGCAGCAGCAGCCTGAAGGACGACAAAGCTGGAGCCTCTGATGCACCAAAGGGGAGCGGGGCTGCCCCGGATGGGAAGCAAGGAGATGCTGCAGCAGGCAGCAGCAAGAGCAGCAGCAGCGACAAGGCAAGCCGCCTAGAGAGATTTAGAGCCCTGAAGAGGCAGAAGCAAATGCCAGAGAAAGGCGCACAGAGCCAAGATACGTCCTCACAGAAAGACGGAACTGCAGGGGCGGCGGCAGCAGACAGCAGCAGCAGCAGCAACAACAACAGTAACGCATTCAAAGACTGGTTGCCTACTATGCCGAACGTGAAGTTCGCCTTGGGCAGCTCCAGCAGCAGCAAAGCGGCAACAGATAGCGCTTCCACTGGAAGCACGACTGCCGCTTCAGCAGCAGCAGCTGCTGCTGCTATTGCCGCTGCTCAAGCTGTTGCTTCTGCAGCACTCGCTGCGGCTTCAGCGTCCGCTGCTACTGTCACTGCTGCAGGACAGAAAGAGGCGCAACAACAACCCGCAGAGGGCGCCATGGATGCAACTGATGAGCGGGAACAGCAAGCAGAGACACCTCCTGCTGCAGCAGCAGCACCGAATTCAGAGACGGCGTCAGCTGCTGTTGCGACTGATGGGGGCAAGGGAAAGATGAAGCCCCCCAAACCGATGTCTCGCAACCGTCTAAAGAAGCACCAGCAAGCGCTGCTGCTGAAGCAGCTCCAGCACAAGACAGCTGAGGCAGCTCCAGAAGCTGCCAAGGGAGATGCAGATTTGCTAGATGCCTTCATGTCTGCTCTTGAGACGGAAGCGAAGGAAGAGGTATGCAGGATTCGCTGCTGCTACTGCGTTGCGTTTGTAGAGGCTTGTGCGTTTCGCGGCTTCACTTCGCTTTTGACCTTTGTTGCTGTTGCTTCTGATTTGTCATTCATGATTGCTGGCAGCCTCTTATCCTCCTTGTATTGTTTGTGCTTTTGCCTTCCGTGTGACAGCTGAGTGCAGCAAAGGCCGAAGATACAGGTGAAGTGGAGGCCCTGGAGTGTATCTCGAGCCGCAGCTCACAGCCGCCCAGGCCCCAAAGCATTTCATTGGAGGAGATCAGCAGATGGCAGGAGGTGGAAGCTACGTACCTTCCTCCGAGCGCGGTGGCGAAACCAGCAGCTGCTGCACCAGCAGCTACTGCACCAGCAGCTACTGCAGCGGCAGCTACTGCAACAGCAGCTACTGCAGCAGCAGCTGCCGCAACGTCAGCTGCACCAGCTGCAGCACCTGCGCCTGTGGACACTGCTGCTGGTGACACCAAAGTTGAAGGAGTAAAGGAGGAAACACCCGGCGGCTCCTCAGCTGCTGCAGCCTCTCCGCCAGTGTCAGATATTTCTCGAGTCAAGCGCGAGCCAACAGCAGAATCAGCAGGAGCTTCCCCCTCGGGTGCTGCCGAAACAGCTGCAGCAGGGCCAACAGCCGCCGCACCTCCAGAAGGCGCCGCTGCTACTGCTGCTCCCTCGGCGAGCGCGGTCGGGCGTGATGGCGTCAAGGCAGAGGGTGGAGAGCCGCCAGCTGAAGCAGCAGCACCAACAGCAGCAGAAGAAATTGACCCCGAGGAAGCGAAATATCACCAACTGTTTCTAGAGACGTTGCGGAAAGGCCGCTCCAAGGGGCGTCCAAGCTCTGGGGGCAGTGCCTCTGGTGAAGGTAAGGGACCAGGCTCTAATGAAGACGAAGTTGAGGACGAAGAAGCGCCGATATACTCCGACCATGAGGAAGATGAGGAAGATGCTAAACAGGCAGCCGAAACCGGTGCAGGAACAGCGGAAGATAAAGCTTCGGAACAGGGAAAGAAAGACGATGACAACGACTCGCAAGCTAAGGAGCAGCTCGCCAACCTGTCCTACTTCGACCTTGTCAAGGTGAGGTTCAAGACTACAATTGCCGGTGCAGATTAGGGGCTTATTAAGGAAGAACAGGTTTTAGTAGGCTTAGGACTCTCTGTAGGTTGCTGTTGGACTTCAGCTCCGTGGAGCGGGTAGAGGCAGCGACATTGTATTGTGCTTCTGTGGCGGGTGCAGCGAGTTGGACTCAAAAAGGAGCTGCCTCTTGTTGACCATGCGTCATGCAAGTTCCCTCCAATAAAGAAGAACCTCTATGTACAGGTTAGCGGCCTTAGGAGGTTGGGTGATGTACGGTCCTTTGCAGCTGTAGCCTGCAGTGGGATTCCAACCGCACTCTTTGCCGTCTCAAGGCCTTCTGTTTGCCCGTAGATGTGTTTTGAAGTCGGCTTCTTGTTGCTCTCGCATGCATCCAATGCGCTTGGTGGTCTCTTGTCTGCATGGGCTTTTGCTGCTTTTCCTTGCACAGCAGGGCAGGTCGCTGCACCACTGGTGGTGGAGGCTGAGCAGAACTCGTGACAGTGCGCACGGTGGGTCAGATAATTAAATACGTCTTCATGTTGGGTCTGTGGTTCAGGTGAAGGAGCTCACGGACATGAAGGACCACGAAGTCGAGGCGATCCGCAAGACAAACGGAAACATCAAAGTATGGGTTTGCGCATGCATCGGGGGAGCTGAATTTGTCGGGGAATATAGCCTCACATAATGCAGATAGGAGCGGCTATGCTTTCTTTTCAAATAGATAGGGGGGAATGCTTAGCTTTTACGGAACAGACGGCTGCGTGACGCTTGAACTTAGAAGGGACCCAGTTCAAGGTTTTGCACGAATATTACCAGTGCGAAAGAGAGTGACGGGTAATTGGCGCCCTTGTCCCCGGTCTATATTTTAAACTGCTCTGGCTTAGGCATATCTTCTTTGTGTCTCAGGTTCGTGGAAAGCAGTGCCCTCGTCCTGTCAGTTCCTTCCACCAATGCGGTTTGCCAGAAAAAATCCTCAGGGTACGCCTCTTTGTCCCATTGATTTTGACTTAATCTATGCTTGGATACAATCTCTAGCCGATGCTTCACAGCAGCATTAGGTCGTTTGCTCGTGTCTCTTGCGTCTCGTGAAGGGGTCAGCCCTTTGGTCTGTCCCACTAAAGGCCTGACTGACTGCAGTGGGGGCCTGGGGAGCAGTGGCTTCATAGGCTTTGTCAGGAGATTAATGAATACTAACACAGAGAATGTGACATCGCCATAACTCTTTTTTCTCACTGTTTTGCTGTCTGTGGATTCCTTGTAGCACCTAGAGCAACGCGGATTTGACAAGCCGTTTCCGGTCCAGAGCCAGTGCATTCCTATCTTGATGTGCGGGAGAGACCTCATTGCTGTGGCCGAGACAGGCAGCGGCAAGACCTTGGCGTACGCGTTGCCTCTTGTGCGTCACGTGCTGAGCGTTAAAAGGCAGTATAAAGAATACCTAGCTAAGCAGAAGGAAGAGAAACTGCTGAGTTTGCAGCAACAGGAGGAAAGCCAGCAGCAGCAAGGCGCAACAGAGGGACGAGCTGATGCCGCGGCCCCCACCGCTGGTACACCTTCAGAACCCAAGGAAAAACAGCGTGGGAAGCAGCAAGCTGCAGATAATGAAGATAAAGACCGATACCGGAAGAATGAGAAGGGTGAAAGGATGCTGATCTATGGAAATTTCAAGGAGGGAATGATTGGCCTGGTAGGATACCCCCAGTTTCCAGTTGTGTCACGAATTTTGTGCCTATGTATTCTTCCAAAATACTGATGCCCACGTAGGAGTTATATAGCAGTTCCTTATGACCACCTGGTCCTGGTTTCGTTGCAAATTAGATACCGGATTTTTGTCTGCTGCCGCTTGCGGCCTGCCGTAGGTCATTGCCCCAACTCGCGAGTTGTCGCTTCAAATATCAAAAGAGGTTTCTCGTCTGTGCAAGCTGGTGGACTTGAACGTTGCTTCCCTTTATGGGGGCGCGGGCATCGCGGGGTGAGTAGGCGCAGAGACAGGGGTTGGCTGTGGTCTATAGGAGGCGCCACAATTGGTTGCTGTAGTACCTCCTCGTGCCAGAGTGTTTTTTGTGGCGGAAGTGCAGCAAAATTATCTTCGTGCTCAGTTCTTCACTAGCCTCTGCTGCGTGGGAAGTCTTGAGGAGCCTTAGATGTAGTTCGGTTGCTGACTGCTGCTGTAAAACTGGAAAATCACTTGCTTGAATCAATAGTTGTCAATGTCGTATTGTGGGGAAATGTTAAAACTGATTTGCACAAGTATTTTATACTTCGTGCGCTTGCGCAGCCAACTGGGGCAAGTACGGCGAGGGGTAGATGTCGTTGTAGGGACGCCAGGAAGACTAATTGATGTGCTTACTCTCAACTCTTGCAAGTTTACAAGCCTGAAGGTATGTAAGGGAGCTGACAAGTATGGTACACGGCTTGCTGAATTTGACTACCGTATGCGCTCTCCGACCCCTTCAGCAGTGTATACGCAACCTTACTGCCTTTGTAGTAGGTGCAGCCTTTCTGCGGCACTGTCCCCACTGGCTTCCCCCGCTTCTATCCACTATTGAAGCTTCAGATTTCTGGCATTCAGGTCGAATGTGCTTGTGCAGCGCGTGACCTTTGTGGTGCTTGACGAGGCCGACCGCATGTTTGATTACGGATTCGAGCCGCAGATCTCTTCCATCCTGAGGAGCACTCGTCTTGATAGGCAAACTTGTCTGTTTTCCGCGACGTTCCCTTCCCACATTGAATGTACGTTTGTCCAGTATCACACTCATGAAATTGAAGTACTTCGTAGCAAGCAGTGTTGAAACGCTTAATAAACGTCCCAAATTGGTGGTTATGTCTATATTTCCGACGCAGCCCTGGCTCGGCGTATCCTTTACAAGCCGATTGAAGTTGTTGTTGGTGAGAAGGGCCGCACAGCTGCGAAGGTGCAGCAGTACGTTGAAGTGATGGACGAAGAACGCAAATTCTACAGGTAACGCCTTAACAGTGAATTGCGGAGTATTCAGAGGCGTTTTGGGGACGGGAAGGTGTTTGCAATATAATTTTTAGCTCGGTCACCCCAGACTTCCGAAGAGCTTTTCATTTGACTGGGGATGTTTTCATTCGGCTTCACCTTTGAAAGCTTTTTTAGGCTTGCTCTCTTGGTGTTGTGTTCATCGTCTTCCTAGTGTTCCGTCATCCAGTTAGGCTTTAGGCTCTGTGTGTGTGCTTGTGCCACGGGTGTTCTCTAGGCTACTGCAACTCTTAGGGGATTGGCAGGACTATGGGTCAATCATTATCTTCGTAAACAAACAGATAGAAGCTGATGAACTGTTTGCTGAACTTTTGAAGGTCAGCTCTTACGACTCAGCTCCTCCGCAGTGAATGCGCAATTTGTTTTGTTGCATAATTGGATGTCTTTGCTCCCTTCTGTGCGCGTTGGGCTATATATATTTGCTGAGAAGATAAAGCCAGCCGTTTTCATTGCAGTGCCGGATTTGTTGATCTTGGGAGGAGTCGTCTTGCCCAGCTTAAGGCACCGCTTTCGGCCTTGTTTTCCTGTGTTATGAGTCCAGTATGGCTATCAGGCACTGGTGCTTCATGGGGGCCAAGACCAGACGGACCGCGAGTTTACAATTCAGGAGTTCAAAGTAAGTGACAAGTTCGCAGCAAGCCACAGTTACAGCATCGAAACCATTGGGCACCTCACGAATCGGCATTCCCGCATTGTTTTCGTGTCTCTCCTGTCTTCAGGATGGCACTAAGACGCTGTTGATTGCGACGAGTGTAGCGGCGCGCGGGCTTGATGTTCCATCTGTTGTCCTTGTTATTAACTTCTGCTGTCCTTCGCATATTGAAGACTACGTCCACCGTATTGGGAGGACAGGGCGAGCGGGGAACATTGGGGTTGCATACACGTTCATAACTCCACAAGAGGCAGACAAGGCAGAAGAACTTGAAGGGGTACGACTGTGTTTTGCCTTTGCGCAACAGCTAATCGCCTGCAGCAACTAGTTGTGCATTGCTCCTATCCTCAACGCTGAAGGTGTACTGGATTTCTGCCCAGAGCGATTTGCAAGAAATAGCCTAATTGCAGCTAGTTTGTCACAGCCGCTCATTGCTCTTTGCGCTGGTATGCATGTCTAGATGAGGGCAAAGCGTGCTGCGTCCTTCATGCCCACTGCTTTTGCTGGGTTTTTTTGACATGTGCAGGCATTAATTCAGTCTGGCCAGAATGTCCCTCCGGCATTGGCCGCACTCAGCTCAGAATTCCGTGTTCAGTGTAACATGGGGTTGGCACAGAAGACGAAACGAGGCGGATTCGGCGGGAAAGGATTTACATTCTCTATCACGGAAAAGAGTCGTCAACAGCAGCAAATGCAGCAAGCCAAGAAAGAACTGTCTGGAGCAAATGACTTTGATGAAGTTGAGGAGGTTGAACTGCTGCTTCAGAGAGATGACTTTGGGCCTCCGGCTAATAACACCCAGCTGGCACTCACGAACACCATGTCAACAATGGATGCAGCAATGGCAGCAGCGGCAGCAGCCGCGGCAGCAAAAGGTGGCGGGGCTGGAGGTACGTCGGGGTCGCTGCAGTCTGCAGTGGAAGCTGCCGCTGCGAAGGCCGCGTTGTTGGTAAAACATCAGCTGGCTGGAGGTGACACGGTCACCCAGCCTACGAGTACCACAGAAGGTGTGGCGCGTGTCAAGCTCATTGCAAAAATACTCAAGTTGCAGGACTCTGAACTTGCGAAACGACCGCCGTCCACCCCACCGGCTCCACCTCCAGGCCTACCGCCGCCTGGAAGTGAAAAGACAAAACTGACTGCAGACCAACAGGTATTGCACATCGCGGTAACACCAGAGGCTCCTATGCTTTGCATATTTAACATGCTTGTAGATGAAAACAGCAGTATGCGGCTAAATCATAGCAGCCTGTGTATGAATTTTCGTTGAATGCGCTGCTGCTCATCATGGAATGCTGGGTATATGGTGAATGCGGCTGCAATTTTCATTTTCACTGGCATCTGTGGATTTGGTGGATTCGCTGGTGATTGAGCGTGTGACCACTTTACGATGCTGGGTTGAGGGTTTAAGGGGGTTAGTCACTAAATTTGCCGTGTCTTTGGTGTATGGGAAGTCGTAAAAACCATGCCTTGTGCTGTTTCCGTGTGAGAGCGAGGTGCTAATATGCCTGCTTGTTGCTGTCTTGCAACCCGTAATGCAGAAGGGGCAGCGCTGCAGTACTCGCTCTTGCGAGCCAAGTAACAAATGCCTCATACACATTCAGACGCCACTGCATGGATTTTTGGAACTTCCCCTGGATCCCCATTAATGCGTGTTTGCAGGTGGACTTCATGCTACAGCAGGCACTGAAAGGCCTCCCGGAGGCAGATCGGGGGCAGTACAAAGACAAGTTGCGTGAAGCCTACAAGAAGCACTTATCACCTCGTCCCAAAGTTCAGCAAAAAGCAGCGCCGGGCATGCAGCTGGCTTTGGCTAGCTCCATCACAGGCCAAGCGCTGCCAAAAGAGAAGGATCCGTTTATGGATGCTGCGGCGGAAGCGCTGGCTATTCTCAAGCAAGGCACAACAGCAAGCTCCGGTCAACTCCAGGCTGCTCTTGATAAAATAAAAGCCTTCTCTGTGCGCATCTTTATCAGCGATCTTCATTCGGCATAGCCTGCTGCTTTGCCTGCGCCTTGCACTGCAGGGATCTGTTCTATTTGTCGAATTTATTTGTTCTGCTCAGTGGTTGTGCAGCTTTTATATGGGTCTGATTTCTGTCTGAATCCTGTTATACGCTTCACTGCCCTTTTAATGGCCATGTGCTGCGGGTGCAGGATTCAGCCGAGCTAGCGGCGGCCATCAGTAGCGTCTCGGCGCCCTCGAACCCAACTCTTGGCAAGGTTCCTGGACTTTCTGAGAAGGGATTCGTGTGTCCGGAGACTGGCAATTTTGTTGATGAGCTTGAAATTAACGACTACCCACAGGTGGCACGGTATAAAATCACCCAGAAGGTCAGACACGCTGCTTGGAAAGGCGGTGTTTCCCATGCAGGAACGCGTAATCCCAAACGAATGCTTCTCTGTATTGAGTCGCTCCAGTTAAAATCGTTAATCGCATGATCATAGTCCATTCAGGGGCTCGCTGCCTCCCGGATGAAGCAGTATTGCAGGGGAGGCCTCGTGTGAATTATGATTAATGTCCGAGAACACAAGGGAGAGATTGAGGATGCCACCTTTTGTTTTGCTTGCTTTGCAGGAGCTTATGTCTCGCATCATGGAAGAAACTGGGGCTGTGCTGTATGTAAAGGGCCAGCACGTGGAACCGGCGCTGAAGCACCGAACACAGCTTGCACCGGGCGTGAAGTTCCTTCATGTGGAAATAATTGCCCCCACACCTATTCAAGTTCAGAGAGCAAGGTAGGTTCTAGCTTTTTGATCTTGCGGTGTCTTCGCTGCAGTTACTCTGTCTAGTACATGCGAATGGCTATCCACTAATACTGCAGTTTCAAGGGCTACCTCTCTGAGACAGGCTGCGGCGGTTGTCGTGCCTCTGTGGTGCAGGCATGCAGTGTACGAGCTGGTGGAGTCCATCGCGCTGAAGTCACTGAACCTAACGAGCAGTCAGCGCCAAGCTGTGGGGCGCTATTCCGTTGTATAGGAACCTTCTCTGTGTTCTGGTCGCACAGTGCAGTTTTGTCCATGGGCCATCACTTTAATTTTTCTTTGAAAAACTTTCTAGACAGAGGTTTTAAGGTTGCATCTGGGAAATAGAGCGTGCAGAGCACGTCTCCTTAGCACGCTAGATGGCCTTATCATAACGGCTCCCTTTTAGCCTTTTTAGGAAATGCTAAGCGCACTTCGTCTCACAGTAGCATTGTAAGCAGGTAAGCAATGCCATGTTCAGCAGCTCTTGCTTTCACGTCCCCACAAGGGTTCATGATCTGATTTAAGGCTAGGGCAGGCTCAAAAGGCGAGCCTAGGAAGCTATGATGCTTTTAGGGTGGCAGACGCTCAGGCTCAGCCTTTGTCTTGGAGGTGTATGGCATTGGGGCAGCAGTTTGCTATTGCAGCCGACAATCGCCATCAAAGCAACAACTAAACTAAATAGCCTAAGCTGCTGGTTAAACTGACGTATACGCGGGCAGCTAGGCTGCTAAGAACGGCTGGTATTCTGACGCTGGGGCGCACCCTTTTTGCCTTCCAGACGGACGCACTGCAGCCTAAATGGTTGAGCGCGCTTGACTGACAGCAGGCCATTAGGGGTGCATATTCTGGTTGTTTTACTTGGTACAAGGAAGAGCATACCGTGAGGAGGCAGGATTGGCGGCAAGATCAATTCCCTAAGTGGATCTAGGTTGGATTTAACGGGAAGCGCACATCCCGTTCAGTGCACTTCCTCTGTGGTTGTTGCAAGCACCAGGGAAGCCAATAAAGCTACGTTAAACCTCTTACTGCCAGTTTGATCACACATCCACATACGATACGCACTGTCATGAGTACATGCAGCTGCAGAATGACCGCTTGCATTGTGGATGTGTGGCAAACTCTTTACTTTCCTTAAAGCCCTCCCAAACAGACCGCCCAGAACAGAAGTGCCTATCCACTAGCAGCGTTCAGGATTTTGCTCAGGCTCTATGACTCGATTGCCCACTCCTTCCTACGTGTGCAATAAGCAGGTGTTGAGCAGATTTCAGAACGGCTTTGCTCACCGTTGAAAGCGGTTCGCTTGGCTGCAAAACCACCGAAGCACAAGGCCACCCCCTGGAGTGGTGGTCTTCTGCATCATAGTGCAGCTTTTGGCTTGTGTTCCAAAAAGTGAGAGGAAGGAAGCACGTTTCCGAAACTTCGGAATTCAGCTAGGCCACATCCGCAGCACTAGACTTTCTGAGGTCACTTCTAGTGTGGCATGCAGTCGACTGCATATGGAACAGTCCAACCCTTGCATCAAAAATTATTTTCTCCTGTCTCCTGAAAGTTAAGAAAAGGAGTAGGGTAGTTATAAGTCAAGGAGATAGTGTCCCGCTTCCTTGGCATTTTATGCCGCAGCAGTGCGTTGGCCCCCTTGTGTAGAGTATGGGCGATGGGTCTAATTTGCTGCACATCTCTACTGTACATATTTGCAGCAAAGACCACTTCTTAGCAATTTTTATGTGTACTAAAGTCTGCGTAATCATAGATTTCACCCTCAGGAGTACTCCATGGTGGGTAGCCAACACGGAACACATGGTCACGAAACAATACAGTTATAGTGATGAAATAACCGGTCGTGTTCTAGGTCCATTGCATACCCCTGAGTAGAATCCATTCGAAGACTATCTCCTGCGAGCCCTCTATTTTCTGCGACAGCGTGGCACTTGTGTTACATGCCCTGGCCTTTGTGCTCGCATCTTCAAATCTCAAGCTACGATCTGCGTAGATGTAACAGGAGAGATCCGCTTATAGCTATTTAAACACCAGGGAGGCAGAGAGCACTATGCCGTCCTGGATTTAACTTTATTTTGGAGACTGCATATCGAAGCTATGCAGGTCGAAACCACAATCCTTTATATGGTGGTGCTGTAGGGTTGCTGTAAAGGCAAAGAGGCATAAAACGCTCTGCTCTTTGCGCTACTCCATGAAGTCGTAGAGCCTTCCTGCTGCTCTACTGAAGGTAGATTCGAGGCTGCACGGGTCCCTTACCCATGAGTGCTGGGTGGGGAAGCGGAACTTTATCTCATGATCATGTAATATTCGGCGAAAATGTAGCTGGAGAACCAGCTGAAGCCCTGAGCAACCACAGCAGCAATGGCTTGGCGACTTGGGGCTCGCATCCCTCTCGAGTGCGTGATGGTGGCGAGCAACCGGGGTGGGTCTCGGAAATCAAAAGAGAGCCCCGCAGGAGTTGTATTGTCTCAACGGGGTCACCCCGGAGGGTGGGATCTCAGCGTGTGCAAATTGGCTACTTTGGCGGCGATGGAAGCTCCAAAATTGGAACATCGAGGGGTTCAAGCATGCCGGAATGCATTCAGAACACGTTGAACCGGGCCATGTCGCATGTGAGGGTTGGGAGGAGGCGCTCACGACGATCTACAGCCCCACGGGATTCAGTGCTTGCATCTATTCCAACTTTTGATATCAGAGAGCGTATGACGCCTGAGACCGCAAAAGAGTTGAGACGTATTTATCAGCTGGAAGAACCGGTGGACGAAGGCGTTTGGTCTTACCTCTCTTGGATTGCAAGGGCTCACGGGGTAGCCGTGTGTCTCATTGCACTATGGAGTATTTGGTTCTCGTGGTTTTTTGTAGCATTCTGCCGTGCCTATTCCTTCGCTCATACAATGCTCTACTTGGACGTGGTTCTTGACTTGATTTATATAGTTTGCGTTGGTTTGGAGTTGAACATCAGCGTTGTAGACCGGGAGCGCAGGATGGAAATCCAGCATAGGGAAACTGTTGTCGGCATTCACCTGCATTCTGCCACATTTTATTTCGACATTTTGTCATGCTTCATATCGCCCTTCCTGTTTGGAGCGAGGCTACGTATGTTTGGCCCATGGCTGACAGCATGCACTACACGTGCCCAGTACTAGACCCTAACAATTAGCCAGCTGCAAACTTGCGTGCTTACGGTACCAAGGGTGAATCTTTTGCACGTAGAGTCTAGTTGAGCGTTTTCTCAACATGCGTTGTTTGGCATGCTGTGCACTTAGGTGAGAGCCGATTTTTATTTGTAATGCTGGCGAAATGCGTCCGCTTGCACCGCATGATTTGGTGGCCTCCCTGCACGGATAGGATTCGCCGTGTGCCGTGGTTCCAAGTAATATGGCTTGTTCTCATTCTCGTCACCGTCAACCATATTGTTGGATGCGTGTTTTTCTTGGTGATTGAAGCTCAAGACCTTTGGGAGCGTCACGTCGCCTTGCTTGACCGTTAGTCGTTGCAATCCTCTTCAGGAGTGTATTCCATCATGCGGATTTTCCTCTTTTGTGGTTTTGCATTGGTTGATTAACTCATAGTCAGGACCATAGTATGAGCTTTTTCTTGCAGCCCCCGTTGACGAGTATGCATTTAGCTACGCTTACGGCATCAACTTTATTCACGGCCAGATATCTAAAGCCGATATTTTGTCGCCCAACGAGCTTGTATTGGTGAGATTTTCTGCATTTTGGATTTCCTATACAGTTGGTTGCGAAATATTCAAAGGCTTGCTAGGGTGCAGCCATCGAATAAGGCTATACACACTCCAAGAGCGCTGGTCTTTCTTCAGTATTGCATCGTCGCCCCCTTCGGAACCCTCATTTCTGCCATGGCATTTGGTGAAATTACGGTTTTCTACCAACGGTTAAACCTTCTTGAAGGACAGCACTCCGACGATATGGCCTTCTCCACCGAAGCTATGCGCATCTTGCGAGTCCCCGCAGAGATGCAGAAGCGAGTGGACCAGTACTTCCGGTAAGGAGGATAGTTTAGGAAGCACACACTAAGAAATACAGATCATACACAGGATTAGTAAACCTCTGGTATGTTTGGACACTACCTTTGGTACTGGCATAAGTGGAAGACACAAGCAGAATGTGCGTGATGGCGTTTTTAATGCAGATATGTTCATTCAAGCAGAGACACGTTCGCTCTAACAAAGCTCATGAGTTCCCTAAATGAGCCTTTGCTGGAAGAACTGAAGCTGCATCTCTACAAAGGTCTTGTCAGTAAAGCAAATTTTTTTAAGGCAAGCCCACTGACAATACATAGTATCGGTCGTACTTTTGCCCGCAGGCTGTGTGTCATGCTTGTTGAAGAATGCACAGGATCGGCTCCTCTTAGCGCATTAATGAATGGGTTCTTGCAGTGTGAATTCTGCTTTTTTCAGCACTGTGATCCAGAGTTTACCAAGCATGTCGTTATGAGACTGGAAGACAAGATTTATTCTCCAGGAGACTACATCATTCGGGCTGGCCAGGAAGGAGACTGCATGTTTTTTATTATTAAAGTATGTGCTTCGGTTTTTCAGCTTCAAATGCTTTCGGCTTCATTCCTTACTGCGTGTAGTGGAATGGCACAAACTTTCCCGATGCGCAAAAGAGCTTGAAAAGCCGTAAGGGAATGTGACTGAGGTGATGTCAACGAGCATGTAGGACTCCAAAGTGCAATGGTCGAAATGAAGAGGATAGGCTGCTTGGGTTGAGATCACTGCAACTGGAAGGCTGGTCTTTTTTGGCGCAGGGCAGCGTGGAGGTTCTTTCTGCTGAAGGCTCCGTCATCATGACGAAGTCTGGGGGAGATTACTTCGGAGAGCTCGCCCTCCTAACAGTAGGTGAGGTCTAGCAGGTTCGGAGTTGACCAATACGAAGCGCCCTTTGATGCTACTGAATTGGGGCGCATGGTGCACCTGGGCTTATCCCTGCGCTCTGTTTTGGATTGTCGTCTGCTAGGTACCAAGCGGTCAGCGACAGTGAAGGCGAAAACATTTACTGCTTTGGCACGCCTCTCTGCTGAGCATTTTGACGAAGTACTGGTTCGGTTTCCTCACGAGTTAAGGAATGCATTCAGAGGCTTTGACTTGATGGCTGGAAAAGTAAGCAAATGTGGCTAACGTATAGTAGCTGACTAAGGCTAAGGGGAAACAGATGCCCCCCTGACGAATATAAGGGTGTAAATGTTACTTGGTGGTCATTTGGGACAGAGCATTTACTGTGCGAACATCTCTGACTGCCATTAAAACAGTTTGCCAGGGCCTCAAGGACCTGCCTGTTCGTTGCCATGCTGCGCTTCCCGTTTAGGACCTAGATTCAGCATTTGAGCAAGCACAAAAGCGTATTCACTACCGATACAGGCTTCTAAGAGGCTTGGATCCACCCGAAGTGCCGGCAGAACGAACTCAAGTGCAAGAATGATTCAATAACTTTTGTGACAGCAGTGGCGACACCGAGGTCATTTGCCACATGTTTCTGGGTCTTGCTGTATAAACACATCTGCATGTATGCAGAGCACCACTGCTAACTTTGTACTCTCAGCTATCCTGATTTTCAATTCTGTCTGAAAATCCTTGGGGTAATCCGACTCGGCATCCAGGTTAATGGATCGTCCCAACAGGGGGGCACCACCGCTGCCTCAGATCAACCATAAAGATTAACGGCTTCTCAATATGAGTGCAAAAGTGTACCTTAAAGCGTTCTGTGGCGTGGAGTAAAGCACGACTGCCTTAAACATTGTTGACGCAGCATGATTTCCCACCCACGGAAGACGGATGCTCCCTACTCACGTTCACTGCAAACGGACGCTCAGAAGGGAGGGAAGGAACGCAGAATACATTCAGAATACATTTTAGAAGCATTGAAGGGCATCACAGCCGAAGCGGGCCGGAAATACGTACTAGCTGGCGCCTCAATCATAGGCATCAACGTAACATAATCCACGCAATGTGTGGCACCGGCCACTTTGACTAGATTTTTGGCAGAAGCACTGCCTTGTACTTCAACAGCAAATTTTCAAGATAGTGGCTGGCCTGCACAGCTTACACTATCAGAAGTGTCATTACGCGGGTGCTGGGTCAGCTCCAAATACCACCAGTATCCCAGCTTTTGTAGCACCAGAAGAACGTTCATTTATTAGGTTTTAATATCTGCATCGCTTCGATTCCCCAGAGTTCGAGGGGTTTCAACGGTAGAGGTGCTGTAGCGACTGTTTATTCCTCCAATCGACGAGAACGCCGTAGTGCCCCAGCCGTAACTCAGCCATACCTTACCAAAAAATACCTCACTCAAAATAAGGATAAAGATGATCTAGAAAGGGCTGTGCAAAGTTTTTAACCGTAGTCACCCCAGGACGGTCACTTTGCTTGCCCCTCCCGTAACCTCCCTCTGCTAACGAAAAGCGCGGCTCATTGATCGTCTTGGAAAGTAGGTTTGGGTCTGCCTGCTGTTCATTGGAAGGCCGAGCCTCTTGTAGAGTTGGCAAAACGTGTTTTGTTGCTGCCAGAATGGCGGCATATATCGCAAACAATGGGTGTGGCCATTATTATGCACTCTGCTGCTTTACAAGGGAAATAACGACTCAAGAGCCGCAGTCCCTCAGTCTTACCCCCTCACACTGCCATGTATATAGGTAAATATAATCAACCTTTTGCACACTTTATATCTTGGCAAGCTTCACTCCGGACACCCCAGGGGCGTCGCTGTTGTGAAGCATAAATGTACAAATTCCGTTTGAAAGTGTTTGACAACTGCAGCATGCCGATTAGAAGTATTCCATATTACTTGCGTGCAGACGAAGCATCTAACGCTTCAATAGCATGCACTATCAAGGAGTATAATTTCAGATCACGTCAACTAGCATACTTTCATGGGCCCTAGCACCGTTCCTGCATGCCAACTATTTCAAGGGCTAGTTGTCGAGACTTCGAAAATACGATCTGTCAGGTCGCATCGCTAGCGTTTTGGCATCAATACAACCTGCTTAGTAAGGGTACACCAGAAGCCTTTGCCAGTTGTCTATGCAGTTTTTACTAGCTGGGGAGATCTGGCTGTTGCAGTCCTATAGAGGATATGAAAGCGCATATGTCACAGAAGCAGTGCCTACTGGCCTTTCAACTCCTTAGTATTCGGAAGAAATCTTCTTCTGTCACCTGTGACGACCTTCCTCGGCAAGCATGTGCAAGCATTTCCCGAAGCTCCTCGTCCGACAGTTTCTCCCCTAAATCGACAGAGGCCTTTTTCAAGTCGTCCCAGGTAATAACATCCTTTCCATTCGAAAGAGCCAAAAAACCTGCATCAAGGGCACGCGTGCTATAGATGGGGGTGTTGCAATCCTTCCCATTGAGGCAAACACATGCTGCGCCAAGGGCTTGGCGGTCCTCACCTTTGCTTAGCTGTTCCCGAGTTGGTTTTTCGTTCATTTTGATTTTCATAATTTCCAAAAAGTCATTATAGTCCAGCTGGCCCAAGGACGGTTGCCCAGCACCTTGAGCCGCTGCTGCACCACAAACCATGTTGCCGTGAGGGGGAGCATTATTATTGCTTCTCAGCAAGTTTCCGCTTCTGTGCAGCCCCTTCTTCTATAACTGCACGGTCTATATGTTTTGGCGAGCTGGATATTCTTTGATGGCTTAAAAATCATGCCACGGCACTTCGGAGCGCAGGGCTACTACTGTTTGGTGCCCGGCGAGTGCCTGTTCGTGCAAGCTTACTACTCCTCTGCTTATCTGTCCCCTCAGTATTCCCTGCAGACTTTTTGTTCCTTTCGACCTCTGTTATCAGCCGCTTAAGCTCATCTCTAGACGGTTCAAAGCCAAGGGCTCTCAACGCCACTCTCACCTCCTTGGCATCAATGGTTCCAGTACCCTCAACATCAAAGAGGTCAAATGCTTCCTTTATATCCGCTCGCTGCTGCTCAGTTGGTTCTAGTCGGGGCCTTCGAACGCCCTTCCCAGCCTTATTCTTGGCTTCTGGCATTTCGGCACAGGATCCTTCCGGAAAGAGCGGAAGAATAAGCGTCTGGCCTATTGTTTGGCGACCCGTAAGCGCACTGCGTCGGGAAGCATGTAAGGCCCCTGCACCTCTAAAATGTCTTCAGGCCGTCTGGCCAGGGTCGACCAATGAAGTCACACAGCTGTTTCTGGAACGCCTAACTACGGAGACCCAACCTAAATGGAAACAGCAAGCTGGGCAACACCAAACCTCACTTCCCCCAAACTAATGACAGCCCTTTAACAGTAAACTATCTAGCATATTCCTAAGGCAACTATGTTGTTTCTGCCTGCTAGAACCGGTCAAAGTCGGTCTAGTGGGGTCACTCCGGTGGGTTCTGACTGGATGCGTAGCTTCGGTCATCAGCTATATCCTCCGCCTTGGTACACTGTACAGATATTTCAAAGAAAAGATAAGCCATGCAATTCAGAGGCTTGCCTCTACGAGCATGTGCAGCGGAGCTGCCTCTACACAGGGATGGTTGATGGTGCAGAGCCCTTAACCACCCAGCGGCACAGGGGAAAACAGTAATTCCAACTCGAAATACGTTTCATCGGAATCACTGAAGGATGATTCACCTCTAAAATCGTATGGGAAGTGCCACGGGAGTGGCATCAGCTGCAAACCAGGTGGTTTGCAAGTACTTCACCGTGCTTTGAGGGCCCCAAGCAGGACCCCCCCGGACCGCGAAACCGTATTTCCAATACGCTTGGGTCTGCCCTACTGACCAGCCTTCCTTTACGAGTTGATTCAACGTTATGGTACTTATGTTTAATCAGCAAAAGGCCCTGAATGCTCGCAATAATAATGCTTGAGAGGTTGCTTCCTGGGCAATTCCAGCAAGCCGATCGCGCGGGTGTTGGAAGCGAAAGAGTTCAGCATCCCGACCCCAAAGTACACCGTTTTGTATTTTTTTCGTTATATTTTAGGAAAATTGGATAAGTCTGCCTTCAGTTCTCTGGCGTCTCGTGCAGTGCGAGCACTCCAACAGCCCAACGCTTGTCTTGACCAACGAGATATTCCTCCCGCTGAGGGCCTGTTAAGGGGCAATTATTGGCTTTCCTTTTACTGAGGCAGTTCCGCTTCTACTGTTTTGTGCAGTTGAGGCTGGGAGGCCATAAGCAGGAGGGCTGGTTGGTGCTGTTCAAACGGCAACGCCCCTGCTCACACGACGCCGACTTCATAGTCGTCCTTGCGCCGTACCTGCACTATGTGCTAGTATGGTGAGTATTTTAGCCTGACGATTGGTTATCTTAAGAAGTCGTTTGGAGGAAATGCTGAACGAGTACTTGGCAGAGTACCAAAGCCTGCGCGCTGACCTGGAGAGCATCCTAGACAGCGCAGGGTCAGGGGCAGATTCATCTACAGCAGCAGATTCCAAGCTACGAGAAATCAAAGGCGAGCTTATGCAGCACACTTATGCAGTATGCAGGTGCTGAGGTGCTCCAGGAACAGATGTCTGTTTTGAGGCATTCATTTCGCCCTGTTGCAGTTCATTGACCGCGGCTCAGTGGCATATGCGATTGCACAACTTTTTGCAGACTGCCTTGGGGCGTTTGAAATGGAACTGCGTTCCATGCCACCAGCGCAACGAAGCAGCCATCTAAACCAACTCCAGGCTTGCCGTGATGAGTTTGCCAGGCTTCAGCGCAGGTTTGTAAACAGGCAAAGTAGAAGCCAAGCTGTGATATGTGGTCCGTTTTGTCATGTGTCCTGCCAAGGGAAATTCCTGTTCATTTGCCCTGTAAATGCTTGCGCTGCAGATGCTTGCTTGGGGCTTCCCGTGGGCACGAACCATCAGGCTCCACCGACCTTAAACGCGGAAACCACACTCTGGAAAGGCTAAATAGTGCAAATATCCAGGTGAGGCCTTAGCAACTCGATGAGCGCCCCTATTCCCCGCAACTAAACAGCATAACCCTTGCCAGGTGTTTGCGGGTTGTTGCCGTTGCCTGCAGCTGGGTAATGCGCGGAAACTCGCCGAAGAAACTGAGGAGGTCGGCGCAAGTATCCTGTGCAACCTGTACATGCAAAGGGAAAGCATCCAGCGAGCGAATCGGCACGCAGAGCAAACAAATGCAAGCCTGCAGGAGTCAAGTTCTCTAATATCTAAAATGGGGAAGTGGTGGAACGGTTTGATTGGCTAATGCAGCAGCAGCTCGAAGCTCTTCAGCGGTGTTCTCTTCCTCCTTCCTCTCCGCCCCCCCTACCCCCGCCTTCCCCGCCCCCCCCGCCCCTTTTCGCCTTCCCTCCAAAAGTTTTGGTTTTGTATCTTCACATGGGTTATAACTTTTTGTGTATTGGTCCCTACTTCTGCGCTCGATCGAGCCGAATGCGTACGCCGTTGGATGCGTACTGACAGTTCGTTGGCTGGCTTGCTCTCGGGCGTATTCGAGTCTTGCCTTATAAGCGGCGCGATACCGTAAGGTATCCACTGCTTTACAAGGCTGCACTCTCTTGGCATCAGTACTGTACACTGTGCAGTGCTTCTTGGTAACTATGGGAGGGAAGGTGTCACAGTCATCCAGCCACTGACAAGTCAGGTCGCAGTAAGCGCTTGATGGCGAAGGGAGGACTTATTGAGGCACGCATGTGTAATTGTTGAGCAAATTCTTTCCTTTCACTAGACTCGGTTACATTCTTTGTTTACGTAGCGTACAACGCCTTTAAGGTATGCCTGAAGGCCTAGAGCCGTTCCAAACAAAGCATTACTGAGGTAGCTGCTATGTTGGGAGAGCAGGGGGCAGTATGGTGCGGGGGGATTGCTGAGGAATTAATCGGCTGACTCTGCAAGGGGCCACGATGTTGCATGAAGTGGGGAGCTGTAGCGGGGATTTTTTTGGATTTGAGGGAAGTTTTACATGTGGCTTGACACTCAATGCTGTGCCTCCCTAGCGATTGAGGGACATGGGTTTTATGCAAACGCTGCAAAGGATGTCGGTAGACTAGAAGTAAGCATTAGTTAGGTAAGGGATAGTTGAGGAGATAAGAAGAAGTCATGCAAATGTATTCTAGGGTGTACCAAATCGAGGCAAATGAGTCAGCAGCACGGTAGAGTCCAAAGTTGGGCATGAGGGTGACCACGCAATGACGTCTGCGCTAGAGCCCACCCCATACATCAAATAAGTTACACAATCGTTACTAAGTCAGTAAAACAAATTAATTATTTTTACCAATTTTACATGCTATGTATGGGTATATGTAGTGAATCTGTTTGAGTGATATGGGTTGAAGGAACCGGTGGTCACCGCTGACTGAGTCGGCAGCCACACACAGCCATGTACTGTCGTGGACGTCCATCCTGCAAGAGAAATCATTTGCCTTTTACATTCGTGTTACAGATCTATAGCTGTGTGCACTGCTTGAATTTCTGGGGGTACCAATCTGCTGTTTAGCACAGCCAGGCTGCCCGAGCCCACGCGCTTACAAGCCTGTGGCCCCCGATCAGTATAGTTGGGCGATATACTTGATTGCTTGGCCATCGCAGACTCATAACGTTTGGCATATTTTGCATTCAACGCACGCTTTCAAAAGCAATCCATGGAATAGCTGGTTGGCTCTCCCGTCCAGCCGGCGAACTAGGAGTGCCCTGTCTTGGGAACCCCGCACATTCCCGGCCTCCGCCGGCACCTTTCCCTCCCATTATTACAGGCGGCATTGAGAAAGGCTCCAGATACAAACACCCTCGGCTAGTCAGGACTGAACAGAGCCTCACAGAGGTCTGACTTCAACGAAGACCAAGCCAAAGTCTTTGACGGCAGAGGGTCCAATGGCGCGTCGCAGCTTATCCAAAACTGAAGAAATGCAATCTATTGAAGCAGCAGATGAAGAGCTCGAAAATATGCCAGTGTTTGTATCTCCCATCCCAATCCACCCAACCCCTACCCTCACCAGGATTTCAACAGTAGGTGAGAGAATGGCCTCGGCGGATCCAGAGGCGCTACTTCCTGCTTGGAAGCGGCAACTGCGACGTTCCAAGTCAAGCGAATCGAGAAAGCGAGTCCTCCATTTTCTTATTCCTGGGGTCCACAGGACTTCCGTTTCGGGACAATTCGAATCAAATGACGTTGGTGGCCATTGGATGACGCAGAGAGCTAACACCTCCAACCGTGCTGACGATGCTAGAACTGCAGCAGCACTAGCAGCAGCTGTTGCTGCCACAGCATCACCGCGAATGAGCGATGCAACGCATGCGTTCCTTCATACGGTAGCTGGGGCAGCAGGAGCTGTCGTAGCTATGGCAGTAGTTTACCCCTTGGACTCTCTCCGCACCATCCAATCCGTACAAGGTGGATCAGCCTGGGATGTTGCAAAGCTTCACTTGCGCCATGGTGGCTGGAGGCGCCTGTATCGAGGGATGAAGGCGGCCCTTGCAGGAGTTGTCTTTAGCTGGGGCACCTACTTCTTCGTTTACACACTGGCAAAGCAGAAAGAAAAAAACCGGTGGGGCTTTACTTGTTTGCTGAAATATCTGTATGCTGGTAACGCAGTCTACTAAAGTAGGCAAGTTCTCTTGCAACGTGGGCGTCTGACTTTTCATGCCGCAGCAGAGGTCCAAAGGCTAAAACTGGCACAAATCTTCCTATGGCAATCGGTGCCGGGATTTGCTCTACTGTCATAAGCAATCCATGTAAGGGCTGCACAACATTGTAGACTTAGGGAGTCCTGCAAACTACAGAATCAGGGGACAAAAGGATGCTTGAAAACTGTCGCCGTTGGTGGGCAGGTGGATGCTGAGTACTGCATTGTGTTCGCTTGCAGTCTGGGTTGCCAATACTCGCCTTAAGGTTGACTTCTCCGCGGGGACAAAAGAACAGGTATGCTTTGAGCTGTTCACTTTTCATCAGCAGTAAATAGTGTAAGTAAGAGCAGGAGCACCCAGGTGGGTCAAACAGCTCATCAGTTAAGAGCCCACGTCCGTGCTGCGAGATTTTTGCTCTTTGGAGCACTTCAGGGGATCTTCAAGATGCTAATAGAGATCCTGCGCAAGGAAGGTTTTCGCGGATGGCTTGCTGGGATTGTGCCAGCTCTAGTTCTAGTTTTAAATCCTGCTATTCAGTTCACGCTCTATGACCACTTGCGGGTTAAACTAATGCAGCTCAAACAGGTTGGCTAATAGCCTCCCTTGATGAATCACAAGCGTTGCTTATACTCTCTACCACTCATTTCTGCGTTGCAGTTGGCATTTAAGTGCTTTTTTGGTTGCGTTTCTAACAGAGATGGCGCACCACCTCCCGAGAGTCTTCTTCGAATTCCCTCAGCAGCCAATACAGCAGCACTGGGTCTCTAGTTTCCGACAGACTGCTCCGAGTTCGCGTAACACCGGCTGAATCGTTCCTCATGGGTACGTTTCTTCCTCGTACAATCAAATATATCTTGTGCACGCATCTGTATCCGGATATTCATGTAGTCACGGCATGGCCTACCGTTTCTGTATTGTGCGGCGTGCAGTTGCATTCCGTGTGAGTGGATATGGCAGCTGTTCGTCTGCGAGTGTGGCTTAGGACTGACTGCAAAGCTGGCGGCGACCCTTGTGACTTATCCATATCTCGTGGTCAAGACGCGAGCACAGAGCAAAGTATATAACGTCAAGGATTACTCATGTAAGAATGACTAGGGAGTAGACAAAATCAGTAACCAGCTTTCCGCCCTGGGGACTACCAGCTACAATAGCCCAGTCAGTCATCACCAGGATAACTCCTACGTATAATTTCATCGTATTACGTTCCTCTGCGTTCCTCTCAGCTAGCGTTCGAAGCCTGATCACGATCCTCGAGACGGAAGGCCTGCCAGGTCTCTTTGCCGGCCTGCCCTCGAAGCTCACGGCCACGTTGCTGTCGTCAGCGATAATGTTCACAGTGTACGAGCAACTACTCCCCCTAGTTGTCCTTTTGTTTAGGTCGCTGAGGGTGCCCCATTGTCGAGTAACCGAGAGCTGCACCTAAGGTACGGGGACTACCCGATTCGCCAATGTGCGCTAGATGTTAAGTAACCCCTCAATGAGAAGCATAGATGCGCCCGTTCTAAACTGGAGGTACCCCGGCGTCGCTTTCGGTGCTCTATGAGCAACTGTGAGCGAATGCTGACCACTGGTTAGAGCGTTTCCCTTCAAACTACGCACTACGTCACCAGCTTAGGCTGCATATAGCAATATTCTCCCACCAAAATGACTTTTCAACTGGGGACTGCTGGGAGCGCCACGCAACCGGGTGCTTTTCGTGAATTGTCCTGTTTGGCTAAGCTGCGCAGCCCGTTGCGAGTCGCCTGTGTGAGGCACACTAAGGAAGGAAACGCTGGGTAGAGTAAAGCGTTTGCCGAAAACTTAAGATAATTCCTGTCCACTGAAAACCTCCACCAAGCGCAACTGAGAGCGTCGCTAGGATAGCAAACAAAAACAGTTGCGCACCCCCTGCCGTGGACGTTGGGAAGCGCGGCCCAACGACAACGCCCCCTACATATGAGTCAACTCAGAAGAAGAACCCGAGGATCTTCCCTCCGGTGTGTTTTCTGCGGGCCTCCTCATGGTCCATGATGCCATACGCCGTCGTAAGCACCAAATGGCCGAACTGGCGAGAAGGCAGCAAGTTCGAGCAGTACTTTTCAATGTTAGCTACTGTCACATCGTACCTGAAAATAAACCACACAACAAAAGTGTGCCAGCACTCTGCTGCAGATCCCCATTCGACCCCAAAGCAGAGCACTTCGCTGCAACCCCCCCATATCGTAGCAAAAGACACTGCATATCCATTAAGTTACCTCGGGCTGATCACACCGCACTTGTTGATGCGTCCCAGCAAGTCCACAACAATCTTCTTCGCTCGGTGGTCATCAATAATTTCGAATTCGCCGATGTAGCCACGTCTCTGCATGCACTGCAGAAACTTGACCACCACCTTGCTTGAGGGTCGAATGAGCACCTGACGGCGTCCCCGCTTCTCTGCGTTGACGATCGTCTTGAGGCAGTCGGCTAAAACGGACATGCGCACCATCTGCAGCACCGAAACAGCAAACAGAACTCCGTGAGCACTTTGACCCCCTTTCACAGGAATCATCCAGCTGTGAATTCTCATGTGTATGCACACAAGCGCAGGATGGTTACACCATGCACACAAACAGCTCCAACATGTGCGCATGCTCCGCGATTCCTTTCGAAACACCGGGCAAACAACTGCCCACGTCCGTCGGCAGAGACACAGTGCCCGTCTATGCCAACAACAGAAACAGCGCTGTAAACCTCTGCTCGCCGCTAAACGGCCGCCTCCCCGTGTATCTGTCAGTCTTCGTTCGAAACTCCAAAGCCACAACCGCGATTGACCCAAGCCCCATCGTCTCCGTGGAACAACACAGCATAGTAGTGTAGTGCGCAGGATATTCACGAACTGTCCATAAAGACTTTACTACATTGCAATAATATGTGGTTTGTGCCGGCGGAAGACACAGTACTGGCAAGCACACCGTCGTTGATCGGGCAACAGCTGATCCTTGCCGCCCTCGCAGACGGTTAGCAAGGGTGCCTACGGATCCGTTCCCTATTGATATGCAGATAGAAAAAGTGATTGGATAAAACAAGAGGAAATCGGCCGCCTAGAAACACCGTAAAAAGAAAACATGCAACTACCCCACACTTCCGAAAAGCATGCCTCGGGCTGTTCTCCTACAGAAAGTCCCCCTGCTAAACTGCTCGACTTTGACTTGCCTTCACTAGTTCATTGATAACGAGAAGACGCACGTGCGAAGGCCAGACCGCAAAACTTTTGATAGCTCATAAGCCTAGAATGCTGTGGAGCCCAGCACAGCTCCCATGACAGCCCGTTCAGCCCCGTACGTGGGGCGTGATGTTGCACCCCGCAACCGAGCCTTATCTGGGGCTTGACCGTTGGTTAATAAAAAACTGCTTTATATTACCGTCAGATATGCTCATCTTTTCTATGTTTTAAGGAGTTGCGCTGAGATAGCGGAGTTGTGAATCCTGCTGCGCTTCTCCCGGTGTTGCGGCCCTCACCATTCTTGCGTCATCTCTGGGCTAGGGGTCAAGGGCTTTAACCCAAGCTCCTGTGCGCTCCAGCTAAGTAAAAAGGCCGTAGAATTACTTAAAAACGAGTATGATACCCTTTATACCTCCATGAATCCGTTACAGTGGTTCAGGCTCTTGGGGCTACACTAGCTGAGTGTATGATCTATGGTGTCGTATACCTTCTTTTTCTCAGTCTGGGTATGGAGGACCAAGTGAGCTTTTAACACACACACGCACTACAGTATACAATGCTAATGCTTATTGCAGAAGGTAAGGTCTGCTGCAAGTGTGGCTCTGGCTGCCTTGCAGCTCAAGACCAAGACCCACTAGTGCCCGCATCATTCATCCCCAGGCCCTAGAGCTCAAGTGCCCAGGGCGCCTTGAGGCTAAAGGCGAGCTTACTTAATTGGGGTGGACTCTTTCCGTAAGTCAGTACCTGGATTGCAGATCCTCAGCTAATATTGAGGATGCACGCTACGGTAGCTGCAGCATCGTGAGGCCAGGGTCCTACGTCTTAACTGAGGGCCGATAAGAGCTGCGCTAGGAAGTCTTCCTAGAAGAGCTTATGTCCGCTTCAGAGTCCAGGCATCGGGGGCGCACCAGCATAAGGACGTGGCGCTGGTGCGTGTTACAACTCCTGCTGCAAGGTGGCTCTACATGCAGGGGCGAAGCCGTCTTCCAGGGCATACACAAACATTGGAGGCATCTTTTGAACACTTGCGAGACCGCCAGTATCCAACCTGGGGTAAAGCAGATGTGAAAGTGCAAACTTGAGACGTACGATGAAGGGCCTGCATGAAGTTGGCATGCATACTGTTCCATTGCTTGCCAGCTGGATACTGTTCGCCCTCTAAATATCGAGTAACGTCTACTGTGGTACTCCATAAATCACAAATGTTGCTTAGCCACCCTTGCATGAGGGTATGCCTTGTAACCGTACCTAGTTCCCTGACCTTAGCTGAGGACCGACCCGAGCTTCAACGGATCTAAAGGCGTAGGATAAGAGTTCCCTGCAAATAAGGTGGCAACCTGAGCAATCCCTAGGAATCATATGAAAACAGCGACCCGAAGGGCCTCGGGTTGATGCGGTTGATGCCGTTTGATGATGATTGGGTTCAACGCACCCTTCGGCAACTAGAGCTCCAAGGCATATCCACATGCAAGCACAGCCTAGCCCATTTTGCCGCGTGCAGTGAGGTTGTGCACAATCGTTAAGAGCCACGTTGACCATCAGTAGACAGTCTGCCCAAGCAAAATTAAACTCACTAGCTTCAGACAAACCATATTACATCTGGAACCCTTCCTCAACCTCCCTCCTCTCCCTGCTTCCATAGCAGCGCACGGCCTCGTGTGCATGGTCGCCCGGAAAACGAAGGAGAAAAAAGATAATTGGCCACAGGGGAACGAGCAACGTATGGAGATGCTTCTTCAAATTGTCGGGCGCGGCCACAGGCCGTTTATAGGTCTGTGCCTTGGACTCAGTTGGATGTCAACTTTTTGATGCAGCATCAATCTGTTGAGGAATATTCAGTGAACCGGAGCCAGAGCCGAACACTAATGCAGGAGTTCGGGGGTCAAGCCGCATCCAGAAGAGGGGCGCAGCACAAACATGCGAAATTAGTGGATGTGTTGGCGGCTGCAGAGAAATATCTCTAGGGAGAGACAAGCCAGCAGCTCAGGGCAGAAACGTGATAGGGAGCGAAGAGCAAACGCACACGACGATACCAGCTACTCTTTAAACGTGACACAGCAACGGTTCCCAAATGGTGGATTTGGCTAAAATTAAAGCCTATCTGCTCATATCTGCAACAGTAGTCGCCGACGCTCAATCTACGTGACCACGTCAATGCTCCATAGAAAGCATTTCGCTCACGCATGCCTAGGAAACTCAGTCGCGGGGCCGGTCTCTGGGCTGGCATTGCAATATTTTCTCTTTTCTCTGGCCTATGTGAGCCTTCGCTGCACGTCTGTCGAAGAGCTTGGGCTCCTCCAGCTGCTCTTTCGAAGCAGTGACTGCGTTTTTATAGGGAAGGTTCAGAGAAGGTCTGGGGATTAACTGACCCATCTAGGAAATTGCACTCAAGGAAAAGTAACCCCTTTACGATATGAATCAGCCAATGATGGATTTAAATGCACTAAGCCGAGGACGATAAGTTGCATCCCTTGTTCAACGCGTGGAAACCTTGGGGCACTTGCCTTCCTTCATGTCTCGACGAGCACGTGAGTCCACTGAAACCAAGGAAACAGAGTTGAAAGTGACTGTGAAACGTCTTTTTTTAGTGCCTTGGAAGACGCTGTGGTGCATTATTTATGCATTCCTGAGCGGCTGTAATGTGTGTTTATAACACAGCAATTGCGGGCCTAGGCGGCAGGTGGCCAGCGATCAGGTCAATATTCCTGATACACAACAACCTTTTGGTGTGGGCCAGGCAAGATGGGTAGCAACGGGTCGAAGAATGCACTATTCTATTATGAACCAGCTTCGCACCAGCGAGGAAATCACGGTACTTTGATTAAATGCTCGTAGCGCAAGACTCTCCCAGGGCGGGCTTGGAGTTTTCACTGATCTTCTTCCTCCTCCTGCCAAATTATGTTTGATATGCAGACGCTTCATGAATTCATACAAGTAGGTTGTAATCTGCGTCGGGTTCCAGTGTCGTATGGTGCTTTCTATAGGGAACCGTAGAGCTTCCAAAGATAATTAATGGGAAATTTTGGCCACTCGCTCTGCTGTAACTGCGCTCAAGGCGGGCACGGTGGTGAACTCATGCCCGAGAACGTAGATTGTATCAATGAGTACCCCATTAATGGTATTGTCAGAATACAATCCACTGATATATCTGTAGGGAGCGTTGGAACGCCCTACAGAAGTCTGGGCTTGAGCGTGAAGCGCAGTTAAATGCAGGCGTTCCAGAAAGGTGAGGACATATCCCTCACCTGTCCAGAATGCCAGCATCTAAAGGTTGAGGGGCTAATCCTAGACCATCAAAAATATCTGGCCGCCCTCTCCACCGTTGCGTTGATGCACCTCCCCCCCGCTGAAGCATGACCAAGCACCCTTTGCAGAATCGCTGGCTGAATCATTCGGCACCAAAGGTTATCAGCACCTACGCTGTAATGCTTAACCCTTCGTCCGCTGTTGAGTTATGCAAGAACTGCCGCAGCGCATCTCAACTTGGCGAAATAAGTAAAACGACACTGCTGGCATTGGTATTTCACTATCGGTAAAGCTCTCCCCTATGCTACAGCCCACAAGTCCTTCGACAAAGTCGGACTAGAGTCACGCTCAACAGGGTCTTCCTTTCCCCGCTGGCACGTAAGGAGGAAGAAGAAAGCAATGTTGAGCGAAAAGGCGCTTCATCACAGCCAAACGCAGCTCCAGAGTTCAATGCCTGAACAGCAGGGCTTCAAGAGAGAGAGGGCATCAGCGGCCATGCTAATGATAGCCTTCGTATAGACGGCTGTGAAGTCCTGCTTCATGCGCTGGCGAAGCCGCCTAACAACCCTTTCATCAATATAGCCTTGAAGACTCCCCTTCAGGTGTGTCGGGGATTGGTGGCCATCTTGAAAAGTGAAATGGCTGCCACATAAGTAACTGGCATTACACCTCACCAAAGCGCATAAAGCTCCCTCTCAAGTATCATATACTTCGGCTTCCTTTCCGTGGAGCAGCGTTACTGGTAGGTAATTACTTGGTGATATTGCCAGTCATTAGCCTGTTGAGAGGGCATGAACCTAACTGCTGTGTCACTGCATCGTTAGTTAGGAAGAAATGCTTCTCGAAATCACGGAGCGCAAATACTGGAGATGACGTCAGGTGCTCGATGAAGCTTCTGGCGGGTTCTTCTTCTTTCCCCATCCAACTAAGTCGTTTCTCCTTTTCATGTAGGCCTGTTGGGATAGGAAGTCCATTCTCTCATCGAATCCCAGATATATGGCTCAGTAGTGCCGTGTGGCGGCCTTCCACTGAGTCACACACGACATGTCGATGATTATTCCGTGGTCAGCTGGTCCAAGATAGAACTCCCATTCTATAGTAATATCATCAATTTCTGAGTAAAACTAATATTTGACGCCCATTGTCTTGCCAGTCCTCAATACCCAACTGCCATTCGCAAAACATAGTCGCAGAAACTGCTCCACTGATGGAAGTGGTATGTTGCATCTCCTCGCCAGAGCCTTAGATATCAGATTCAGATCAGCGCCTGTGTCAAGTAGCGCTAG
Source organism: Eimeria praecox (assembly GCA_963920595.1). Taxonomy (NCBI): domain Eukaryota; phylum Apicomplexa; class Conoidasida; order Eucoccidiorida; family Eimeriidae; genus Eimeria; species Eimeria praecox. Next base: position 4,304,868 of record OY986947.1, on the reverse strand, counting down.
CAACTCCTGAACATCACGGCTACCTTGGATAAGGATAGAACAAACTCAAGGAGGATTTGTCGGTGGCGCTGTTATCACTTTCGGATCCACCACAGAGTCGCACTTTGCGTGGGGGCTCAGGCACATCCCTGTCCGTTTTATTTGCTTTCCCGGCTAAACGGTATACACCTTAGCCCTTGTCATGCGTATGCATGGAAAAGGTTAAGGCCACTGGTCATGTGAGCCTGTTTATTGCAAACACAAGTAAATATAAATACGCGGCTCCTTACGCCCTGCCGGCTGTCTGGCCGCCGATGTCGCTGGCTGCTGTCGCAGTCGGTTGATACTTTCAATACCTTTCTGGGATAATGTGGGCATGGCCAATTACGCTTTAAATCCCTGTTTGCTTCCCAGCCGATAACTGATCGCCTGCCTCCACGGGACAGCTTTGCGATGAATCAATCTTACATGAGCTTCCGGTGTAATGCTGGACTGTTGTTTGCCAATGACTAATGCTTCTCGATGCAAAGTTGTACAGGCAACTCCCCTTGCTTGACCTTTCTCATTTCCCCTAAGGCCTGTTACCTGGCAATGAAACTGTATGGCCCAACATCGGGGGAGGCTTTCATGGTCCTGCTGTCTTCCTGGAAAAGAGAACAAATTGGAGTCTTTGAGCAGGTGCAGCGGCCACTGCCGTGCGCCTCCTTCTGAAAGAGAAGGTGCCAATACCTTTTGCAGAACTTACGGTGCGTTTTGAAGACGAAGGTATAAATTGAGGGAACTAAGGAACTCTGCTACTGCCTCCGCATTGCGGCAACTGTCGTGTCTGGATTTTCGGCATAGGCATTCTTCGTGAATTGTTCTTGGTGAAAGTGCACTTTCCACCGGGTGGGATACGGAAACCGAACTTGTTTTTGCTCGTCCAGGGTCCTGGCCGCAGGCTGCCTCCTCACCCGTATGTGTATCATGATCAATCTTCACTATGGGACGGGAAAAGGCTGAAGCTTTCCTCAACATTTTCCCAATGGACGCTTAGGGTTTCTTTTGCATAGTTTTATTCTATTTTTCACCGGTTATTGCTATACGCTAAGCTTCGGTGCAGGGCCGCTGGGGTCGTTGCTGCTCGCACACCCCGGTGAACCACGATGCTCCCACGATGCTACCAAGTTTAGCGTCTTCCATCTTAGCTGTGCACCCTCACAAGCTGCAGCAGGTTCAAACACATAAAGAAATGGCTCCTAGAAAGCAGTTAGCCCACACTCCAGCCTCCAAGCCTCGTCGGATTCCCAACAGCGTAGGCTGGTGGGGATAAAGACAGGCCTGTCATGGGCTGGAGCACACTTTCCTGCAGCAACTGCTGCAAGGGAGCCCCTCATGCTTGCAGCATAATCAGTGCCCCTTAGCTGCATGCGCTAGTATTGTAGACTGTAGTTTAGAGTATCTTTAAACACTTCCTCGCACCTCCGTAGTGAGCCTGCTAGCAAGTGGGGATACGAGTACTAACATCACGTAATGCATGCATGCAGCACCATGCCACACAGTCCAAGGTCTACTGCAAAGTAGGCCTACAAACGGAAGTGCCCTTACAAATTACACAAAGCAAGGCAACGTGCCAGTAGCCATGGTGGTCAATATCTGTGCCACGGGAGGCTTAACTTATTGTAGAATAATTCGGCGCCCAATCACTGGGTCTCAAGGAAGGAGAGCATTTAAAAAAGAGGGGTACCAGTAGTGCCCAACGCTTCAGTGGGCTCGGAATGTGGAAATATGCTTGAATCAAGGGTAAACACAAGAAAAATATTCAAAGGGGAACTAGGACAAGGTACTGTGAGCCGCAGTGCAAACAAGGCTCATGCTGCCAGTATCAGGGCTGTGAGAGACCTCGCTTCAAGCACACGCGTACAGTCCCCAGTTCTATATATCTGAAGATCTCTCGGCTCTTTTAGTTGAAGTATCTTGAATGTTCATATGCTGCATGGTTATATACACTACCTAATTAGGGATCGCACCTAATGTCGGACCAATATTAGTGATATGTAGTGGCTGGAGGAACATAGCGACCTACCAGGAGGGTGTACCTCCCACCCACCCGTTCGTGATGCTCAAAAGCACCCAAGTGCACTCTCTCTCGAAAAACAGCATTTAAATGACACGAGGGGGTTCGTTAGACTCAATTTATTGAAGCGCTACCCTCCGTCAGCCCGCTCTGACGTCGTCTACTCTTCTTCTCTCAATTTGACGGTGCTCTTTGGCGCTGCTTGCAGGGTGCAACTACTGTCCCTGAGCAGTCATTGAGGGGTGTAGCTCCTCCATCTCCAGCTTTGTAGAATTGTCTTTGAAGCCTTCTTTCTCCAGGAACTTCCTCCCAACTGAACATTTGGAGCCGGGGCGCCGGAAACGCATCTGGAACTGCCCCGGGACATCAGCCGACCGTTGCGGCTACCAAAACAAACACCCCAGCGTGGAAAGAATCAGAAGGACAAATTTGCTTCCAAATTTCATGCTGCTTTACACTTGACCAACTTGTCTACTGCTTTTTTCCGTCGGACGCAGTGCTGCGCACTGACCCTCTCTCACTCCGTTTGCAGTCCCCAAGGAACGCCCCCTAGAGCTGAGGTGAGGATAATGAGAGCGCACATCATAACAGACACGATTTGAGTATTACACTCGTGCAGCATAACTCTGCCGTGAGGCTGAGAAGGTGAACTGTGAACTAAATTAGGAACTGTTGTTCAAGGTTAGTGGGTAGACGGAAACTGCGAAGTGGTCTTCAAATGCGAGCATTAATCTGAGAGAGCATATCAGTCTGCCATCTTCAGTAGAAGAAGATGGGTAAAACTGGATGGGTGATAAACTGCAGAAGCGTTGCTTATATCGGTTCCCCTGGAGTGCTCATGAATTTGTTTCACGCAGCCCTTCCCTAAGCGAACAGTGCTGGGTGCTGAGATGTTGTTTACCGGCAGCACCATCTGCCCGGAGCTCAGCTTAAATATGCCTTCAACCATTCTGCAGGGGCACCTGAGTGGTGGTTTATTGCGGCATGTGACTAAACTGCTGGCTGTGTGGCGTCTCAGGCGTAGGTGGCAGGGCCGGTGGGTCAATTCATTAGAGCATCTGGTTGTTGTTCTCCAACAAAGAAGATGGCGGTTTTCCGCTCAGGCATTCGGTGGGCGGACATGTCTACTGAGTCATTCAGTCGCAGCAAAACTGCCCCAGGGAGCACTGCACAGGCTGCACTTTTGTTGCAAGCCGAACAAGCAGATCAGTCTTATGCCCCAGACGAGGCGGCTGCTCTGCCTGAATTCGAAAACAGCCAGGCAGGAATGAATCAGTATTTCCTCGAGGCAGCTGCTCTAGATGGCGAGGACTCCAGCAAAAACGAAAACGCCTCAGGCCATGGCACAGGGCACGCAGCGCCTGCATCCTCATCAGACAAATCGGATTCTAGCAAACCAGTTCCAGATGAGGAAGACGGTGCCGCTGCAAAGATGCCTGGGTTCAGGGGTTTGCTGGTGAGCGTTCCAAACGATGGGGCTAGCGCGGGTACGAAAGATGATCCCGCGAACCCTGGTAGACGCGAGAGGAGTGGGGCTTGTAAGATAAGCGAAGCAGCTACTCTTACCCCAGCCAAGAGGAATAGAAGAGCCTCTGGAGCTCCAGATGGGGCCCCGAGTGCAGTTGTCCAGAACGCGGAGGCGCCCGCGCAAGACGGATCTGCTACAGCTGCGCAGGAGGGGGTGCCTCAGCGCTTCCTTCAAAGCAAAAGACGCCGGTCTGCTTGTTCTCGCCGTTCCGCAGATGGTTATTTCCCTGAGCGAGTCGTCTGTCATGAGTCTTCAGTAATGTCACACGGACAGCAGGGGAAACGCCGAAGCGCAAAGGGGAGTGATCGGCACCGATCAGGTGGAACGCGCAGGGCTTCTGAGGGCCCCTCCAATACAGGGCTGCTGTTGCAAATGGGAGCTCCCGCCTTCTTGCAATTGCCAGGCCTCGTTTCTCCCATGTTTATGCCAGTTGGATTGCCCCCAGGGACGGCTGCTCCGCTGCCTGGTCTTCTCCATCCACAAGCAGTCAAGAAGCAACAAGCAATGGTCAACAGTAGCAAGGAGCAGCAAGAACAGGAGGATGAAGAGGAGTGGCATCGACGTGAATGCGCGAGAATGAAGGATATAGCTATCGGGAAGGCCACTGCAGGCTATCGCAACTTCCTCAAGCGAGTGGGAACGGAGCGTCGTTCAGAAGGCGATCCCATGACGCCGGATGCCAAACTGCGATGCAGTAAGGCCCAATTTCAGCGCGCATACCAGAAATGGAGAAAGCAGCTGCACCAGTACGACACTGTTGAGGACGAATCTTCGGCTGGCACGCCGCCACCAGCCGAAGCTCAACGTCCAGTAGCAGAGCTCGCGAAGGCGGAAGATGGTTCACCAAAAGAAACATCTGACCAGCAGGACTTGGAGGCGATCCTTGCATTCAACAAAGAATGCGAGCTAGCAGGGTTGTAGTTCAACTGGGCTGCCATTGCCGCTCCCTCGGAAGGGAAATTCAGAAGCCGCGTTAGTCCGCAGCACAAGGCGCCTTTGTGTGTGGTGCAGTGTACCCTTAGACACAGACGCCGAAGCGTGGGCTTGCGTTTTGTTTTGCCCACCGAAGGTCAAAAGAAGCCTCAAGACCCGCCCAAAACTAACTCCCGAAAGCGTGGATGTTAAACCTAAATTTCGGTTTGTACGCAAATGCTCTTGGTGGACAGGCCATAGCCTGCAACTACACATTAGTACCTTGAAAAGGAACTTAACTGTGGTCCCTGAATAGTATTCATTGGCAGCTACGGCAGTAGGAGTCAGTAGGATGCAAACGAAATTCATTCCCACATAACATGCCAAACGACTTTTGAAAATTAAGCCAGCGTCAATTCAGTGCCGCAGTAGTCCCCGGGAAAAGGCAATGCCTCTAGGGGAACTGATGGGCATGCATAAAAGTACAATTTGAGTTCGACCAGATGTTTGGGCGCAGGCGCTGCTAAACGGGGGCACGTGGGGTGCAACCCCTGCCCTGGCAGACGCCTTACTCTTCTGGATCACTTGCGGCTAAAAGGTGAGCTACTAGTCGGACGCTTTGGAGGGACGTTATGGTGCAATGTTCTGCACCTCCGTGCCCGATCCACACTCGCTACAACGACGCCATCAATCCCTTGTCGCTGAAACGATGCCTTTGTCCTTCAACGCGAAACGATGCTCCCTCAAGAAGATCAACATTTCTGTCCGTTTAAGCACTCGGCAAAATCATAACCATACCACCGGAATGCCTCGCTCCAGTCCATCAGGACACTCAACCGAAAACTTTGCAGCATGCTGTGCGCCGCTGCATGCAGTTAGGATCATCCTGGATACCTTCAGGTGCAAACCGGCTAAAATAGCTAAGAGCTCTGCTTACAATGGTCAAGAGAAATGAATAAACCGGAGCTCCAGAGGATGAGTGTAAGCATGAGTGACTAGGAAGCCAATGACAGAAAGAAGTGCTCCAAGAAACGGGCAGAATATACCTATCAGAAGTTCCCTAGTCATTGTGTGGCGTTTTCCAAAAATCAGGTGGGACATATAAATACCAGTTGCTACGGCTGGGTTCATCGTCGCTCCCGCAATACCACCGAAAAGAACAGCCATCGCTGCAGTCAGAGGGATGGTGACAAGGCTGACGTCTCCTGCACTCGTTGCGAATGTCAGTACAAGGCATGTGTAGATAAGCAAGATTGTCGGAATAACTTCGTGAAAAATTGAACGAGCTGAGGAAGCGCCAGGATCGAGCGGAAGAACTTCAAGGGGTTCCCCCATAATTGCCCAACCAATCAAGGCTCCGCAAGTGCCTCCGATCAACTGACAAAGGAAATATGCGATGTATTCAAAGGCACGGAAATGCTTAGATGTCACAAACATTGCAGTAGAAACTGCAGGGTTAAAGTGAGCACCACTTATAGGCACGAACAAGAATGTCAGCACGTATACTACAGCAGAGACCGAACAAGGTGCGAATATTGCATGGCTCCCCTTTTCTGCCAAGGCAATCGATGTAACAAGGAAAAGAGTGCCGAGAAGTTCACAACAGAACTTCTGGGCGCAAAAAATTACATAGAGCATGCGAACATGTCCCTTGCTCAACGTTTCCTGAGAATCCTCCGCAGGTCCCTCAGCAACAGGAAATTCGGAGCCTGCAGGAAGACGAAAAAGGCACAAGAGACACATGCAACTGTCGCGGGTGAACGCAACTGTGACGCGCTCACACTCAGTGGCGACACTTTTCTGGTGCAGTTTAAAGGCCTATCAATGAGTAGGTTTTCCTCCTTCCTTGAAGTCGCAAGGAAAAAATCCGCCACGGCGTCGGCAATTACCTTCTCCGGATGACGCAACAGGTAGGAACATCTGAGAAACTACCGACTGTCCTCGCTGAGTCCTCGTATCTGTTCCACCAGCTGAGTGAAGAAACACACGACGCACAATTCCCTAAGAGTGACTGGTTACGAACGAAGGACCAGAAGGGGCTACGTAGCCATGGTGTAGCCATCGAATTTGTTGAGGCTGTTCACCCTCTAAACCAATTAGCTTGGCCACCGAGGACGCCGCAGACAAGGAAATGCCGGTGTTCTGACTGCACCGTCATACAGAGCCGTGATCCCGTGGGGCTTAGCATACTTAGCTACCGAGACTATAACGTCGACCATCCAAAGCTGCGCTCTCCACTATTTATACGTTGACGTGACACTTCAAAAAGCGGGAAATTCGGTTTGGTAAGACGCACTTGCTTGAGACATCCAGTGCAATATTTACAAAACTCGATAACTACTTGGGTAGTGGCATATCGAAGCCCGCCTCGAGCTCTAGGGCTCTCAAGCAGGCATGATGTATTAACATAACGAGGCTACATGTGAAGTGACAATCCACCCTACTTCCTCGATTCAATGTAGCTGCGAAGTCCCTTTGGCCAAGCAGGATACCCGTATCTCCTCTCGAGTATCCAGATTGCATCCTTTGATACGGCGTCTGTTTTGCAAGAGACATCTGCGTTTGCACTAAAAGCAGCAAGCAAGCAGTCAGTCGCACACACGGACCCGAGTTACTTGAGGGTGCAGCGGCACACAAACACGGCAGCAGCAAACAAGCATACTCTATGCGCAGATAAGCTTTGGTCAGAGCGCACAAGCAGACAAGTCAGGACTGTGTAATGCAGAACGACGGGCAAATGAGCAGCGTGTACTTGCTTACATTCGGCCTCGACCGGAGGCGACAAACCTCCAGGTGGGGCGGGGAAGCTTGAGAGCTGGCCTGCAATGCTGGAGGGCGCCGGGGGAACCGTCCCCTGCTGCCCAGTTGACTCGCTCGAAGCCATCTTGTGGTATGCTACTTCGTGATTTCCTTAATACTGTGCTGGCCCTCTGAAAAGCGCAAAGCTTCCGCCAAACACACACCAAACACACACAGCTGCCTGTCGGTATGCATGCCAGTGCTCGGTGCACTGTTGGGCCTCCACATAATAAATAATAATGTGAAATTAACACTCACACAGGAATTCGGTAAGCCAAGGGCTCCTGAATGAGTTGCTGCCAGCAGGAGCCCTCTGTTGGGACCACGAGGTAGAATGGAAAATTTCTCCTCCGTGATGGCCCCTAATTACCTATTAAACATCTAACAGACACGCGATTTATATCATTTAGCTAGTTAAGCACATTGAAAAAACTACTTCAAATACTGGGGGTTGCGAAACTCAATGAAGCAACCACCACGTGCTACCCCTGACCCACCTCCACCGGTCTTTTTCGGTGAGTGCGCGCACAGGCCCCATGATCTTCTTTGGATTGCCACAAACCGATTCGCCGCATATATTTTGTTTTGCCTTCTGTATTTTGGGCTCGCATACTACACATTTATTGCTGAACCCCACGCATGCAACTTGGCGAGCAGCTGGTGTGTCCGTGCGCAGAAATGCAATACTCCAGTGGTTACCGTAAGGGAGGTATACTTGTTTCGATCTTATAAATTAAATATTCACCAATATCATCTTTACTAATGAGCAAGTTCAGTCCCTACAGGCTTGTAGAACGGAAAAGACATGGCATATTCTGTAGATGCTCGCAGCAGAGTGGACTGCTCGTCAGGCATTCCACCTGTCGTGTCATTAGCGACTGTTGCGGACCATTCTTATTTTCTTTTGAGGTTTGCATTCTGTCCGGTAAGACTCCAAAATTCGCTTTGGGGCGATCAAACCCGAATACACCGTGATGTTGGGTGGCGCAAAGCGACGACGCAAGCGTAATGTACGCTGAGGTACTGCTGCGGAGAGTAAATTCGGCATGCTTAGTTCTGCTGATTGAGCTGATCTAGCGATCCACGCATTTAAGCAAAAACGTCCTCAAACGCCTACCACCTCTCCGTTGTTTCAGTTATTATAGGCAGTTCTCAGCTTGTGCGAAGCCGCCCAGCCCATTACGGAACGGCACATACTCTTAATGTTATCCAGAACTGTAGTACTCGTGCTCAAATACAGCCATCATTGTCGTGCCTGCTTTTCTAATAAAGAATAAGCCAATAGCATGTGTGACTCCTCATGCGCATTTTGAAGAGGGAAGCACACCTACAGAGTAGCAAACAATACCTCCCCTGACCCTGTATCGCGGTATCCGCCATATTTGGACAGCTAGCAAGGGCGGGAGACATTCTCCATGAACTGATTTCGAGGTAAAAGTAGTCCCCAATGGATGAGATGGGAAGAACGCAGCCGTAGCAACAAGGCATCTAGCCGTTTCCCTCCTCCCCGCCACGGGCCAGAACCTGTTTAATCTTCACTACTCGAGTGGCAAAAAGGCAAGACTTTGGGAAAGGTTTTTAGAGGACGTTTAGATGCTCTCGCTTGCTTTGGTAATGGGCCTTTACAACTATTTGGTGCCGTACACCAAGCCTCTACGGTATGGACTTTGTGTGGGGCTCGCATCTCTTGTATGACGCTATCAAGTGGAGCAAAACACTTCGCTCTCATCACAAGCATCTGCAGGCTGTAAGATTTAAACTACGTGATGTAGTAGTTCCAGCAAAGCAGCTGAACTCCCTTTCAGTATCCAGGCTTTCTGGGTACAACGGTACAAAAAGCAAGAAGAGCTCGTGCAGAAGGGTGGTCTGTCATGAGTTGCAACGCTGCTGGTTCCAACTCTTGGTGCAAGGTAATCTCATACGCAAGCATACCCAGATTCTTCCTTAGGGGATGCACTAATGATACACAAGACATTTTCTAAACATTTCACTGACCGACGGTAGACAACATGCACGCCAGTACAAATGAGCGTACCAGCTGCAGAGGGAGCGATATACAACTGCTTAATTCCTTTCTACACCTTTATAGCTTCATAAAAATGTACGTAGGTGCCGCCTTCATCTGAAAGCCCAACTGCCACAACAAACTCCGACTCCTTGACCAGCCACTAACTCAAGAACGCACCATCCCCTTCACGGTGGGCATATTCATCTGCCACATCCAGCGAGTGCCTCCTCATAAGCTTATATGCATTATTATGATATGTTGTGCCGGCCCGCTGCGTGTTCAAGCACGTCCCTCCCTATTTAAGTCTATTAGTCTGTTAGGGACGGTCCCTCGTAGGCGTTCCTCGACGTCAAGCACCGTACACAGCTGCGTATAGTTTCCTAACTTGTTTCTGGTTTATAAGAAATGCGAACATGAAAGAAACGCCAAAATACAAATATACTATATAAAAGTAGTGGCACATTGGCGCCTGCCTGTTTAGGGATCAAGCAACACCAGCGCCCAAACTTCTGAGCGGAGACGGCATTGTGCCAGCTGTTGGCCTATTGGTAATAGACCAGCTGCTTATCTCATCCTAGTTCTGGCCTTCGAACCACCTGCAAGTGCACTGGATGAGCTGGGAGCTTGAAAGGCTACTGCTGCTACGTAGTAATGACACACGGTTTCAATGGGACAGCTAGCCAAGCGACCCTTAACTGCGTTTGACCCTGAGTTTGACGCCGAACAAACAAACTACACGGGAACCTAAAATTTTGTCCCTTAGCCATGACATCCAGCCTGGCCTCCCGATTTCAGGCCTTCAATGGCTGTCACGTGGCGTCCTGGGGTTGCGCCCTAGAGCACACTTTACAGAAAGCGCGATTCAATCTGCCCGTGTTTGAATGCGTTGCGGCAGTTCTACATGGTGCCTACACAACGGAGCTAAAGAAGTCAAATTACGGCCTCGTCACACTGCGTGCCCTTCTACCAACGCTTAAACAAGGCTGACTGGTTAATGGCTTTCGGATGGGGAAGAGACGTCCCGCCTGAGCAGAAATTAGTACAAAACAATGCCACAATCACATCATATTGCAGCGAAGCTAGCACACCCTGGAGAGAACATAATCTGCGTGACATAAACCACAATTCTTTGCCCCAACAACAGCCAGATGCTGGAGCCACCTGCCACGCCTCCCTAGCCGGTAGTTAAGGACAATTATCTATTCGAAATGATTCAAAAACACGAAAGATCTCAAAGTGCAGCGATGCGAGCATAGTGAATAGCTGCTTTAAATAATGTCGCAGCACAGCAGACAAAAAGTGTGGGTAACGTACACAAAGGAAACATACCGCCCTGTCTCCTTGCGACGGGTAGTACCTTCACCTAGCTCGCCGGATTCGCACCGACCCGCTGGGCCATTTTCCGCATCTGGCTTTTTGTTGTCTCCGCTTTTGCCCTTTCCAAAGGTTATTTTCCCCCAACTACGTATTTTGTCCCATGCCTTGCTGCTTAGGCCTGAACCTGAGTTTACTGGAGGCTGCTGTTCACGGACAGGTTGACGGACAGAGGCAAACCTTCTTACGCCTGCAAAAAAACTTCAGAAACACCAACGGAGGCATATTCTCCCAGCAAGAGAACAATACTTACACTCAGTGAAAGGGTAAGAGAGCAGTATTCTGTCGGCTTCAAGTCGCAGCTAAGACAAGCTCATTTTGATCGGATTATTCGAAAGCATGCATACAACATGGCAAAGGGGCGGAAACGTTAGGTAGCCTGGCAGCACAGCTCCCTTCAGATATATCGCAGCAGTGTGCATTTTAATTGTGGCGAACAGACAATAATGAACTTTGGGTGGAGGAATATTCGCTTTTAATAAGTGTTTTTAGTGAAGGGTTCCTCGGAGTCAGCCTACCAGGCCTTTTCAAAGTTGCGTTGAAGTCCTTTTGCCCAAGAAGGATCCCCGTATCTCCTGGGGAAAATCCGGTATGCTTCCTCTCGTACGGTGTCTGCCTTGAAAGAGTTGCTTGCCTTATCACTGACAACACAAAAACACGCAAACACTCTGGCTCCATCGTTGAGGAAATGCCCATGTCTTGCCAAGCACATTAGCGGATTTCAATATCCGCCAGTTCTAAGTTTTCGAACAGCGAGTCATGCGATTCGTCATTTGAGAAGGGCACGCAGGAGACTCCGCCACCGAAATGCAGAAGCTCGGAATCACACATGCATTGGGTTGGCTGCATGGAGCTAGCATTAGACAAGCGGTGCTCTTGGGGTGTGAAACACATTTGTACCATGGCTCTCCAGAGTATTAGGCGACACCCCCGAAGGAGAGGTGAAGCTAAGCCCGTCGCATCCAACGTTGGATGCTGATGCGGGGGCTCTCCTTTCCTGAACCGAAGTTGAGTTCGAAGGCATATTGTGCGCTGCGTCTCCTGACGATTGCTGCAAGGTCGTCCCATGGACACAGCACCCCACAGACAGGAAGGATAACTCTGCATACGGTTCACAATCGATGAAGCGGCAAGATACCACCCGTGTGGCAAACCATTAAAGTAAACGCGAGGGATGTAACATGGCTCATCGCTTACAGCGATGCGACCGACGGAAATCGTCAACCGGGGCGAAGCGGGTGCTGCGCTGAGGTCTTCCGAGACCTTCAAAGCATAAAACAACACATGTCCTTTAGAAAATACGCACAGTCACCAGCTGAACTGCTGCACCCTAAGAAACTGTAAAGCACCTCGGGAAGGGCATGTGGCCCCCTCTCGCCCCACCTACCGTCCCCAAGGGCGATGAAGTCGAGTTTCCAATGACAATAATAATTATTCAAGCTACTAAATACTCTCTAAATAAGACTCAGGATGAGGCCACTGTCAACGTCCGGTCGAGCCGCAAGCATGCGCCTTGGACCAGTGGTGTGCCAACGGCCAGAACACGCTTTCATCGCTCGCCGGCATAAGGGTCACCAAAGACGCCGCTGGAGTGTAGAAGCTGCCTGTAACATTTTGTCGATTAACAATATTGTTTTACTTAATTTATACAACAAATGCGGATGCTTGTCGAGCACACAGTCGCCGCAAGAAACGCCAAAGCGCATTTCCGTGCATGGGCGGCGACGGGGCACTGCCTTTACAAATGAAGGTGGTTATTAGCTTATGAAGCCGTTAAGCAAAAATATTGCTGTCCCTAATTCCTTCCATAGGTACCTGGATACCCACAGCCTGCAATGGCTCTCCCTAGTGTGCCCCCCGAAATGGCTACAAGTCACCGTACCACTGCTCTGCTTGCCGCTCTACACTATTATTCGGCCTACCACTAGAAGAAAACCCCACTACTGGGGGACTAATAAAGGAGTTAGTCAAGAATAACTCAGTGTAGGAGTCAGTTGTGGGATGTATAAGAGAGCTCAGCCGGGAAATATCAGTTGAGAGCATCCCCCTAATCAGCGTGCATTCTTAAACAGAATGATGCTCGAGCATCTGGCCTGTGCTTCCAGGATATGGCACTCGTCCAGGGCTCTTCGCGCCTCCAAAAGGTAGTCTGTTCTGAAACCTTTACACACTAAGCACACCAGCGCTGCTCCTTCGGGTCACGTCAGCACCTGTTACACTGCATTCAAAAAGCTAAGCCTCTTATGAAATGAGGACAAAACCCCTCATAAAAAGGCCCCTCTAAAGCAGCTGATCTATGGGAATTCACTCCTAGCCTGCCGTTTGGTCTCGCATGAGGGAAGCGATAGCAGTTGAACGCCACCGAGCGAGGCGTCAGCAGTGTAGCCACTGCATCGGAGAGATGCTATGCTATTCCCAGGACATCAAGTAAAAAGCCAAAAGATGTACCAAAAGCTATGCTTCGCCGACATAAAATAAGAACAAGCCCCCAGAGCCAGACAGTCAAATCAGGCCATTCGCGAAGGGGGCCTTGCGAGCAACGCTTTGGGCACGTTGGAAAGGTCCACCGTTTTCAGCTGGAAAAGACGAGCTGCCCTAAAATACATGAGACAGCACAAGACAAAGAGAACAGAACACTCGATAGCAACGCAAGCTAACGATTATGCAGGAATGCAAGAAGCTGCTTTCAGTGCTCAACAGGAGATTCGAGCACGTTTCATCCAAATTTGTCACCCTTTTACCTTTCCTCAGGCCTTCCGCCACACTTCCAACCCAGCTGCCTCAGTTTCTCCTTCACCACTGCAGCCACACACGCAGCATCCTCAAGAAGGCGACGAGGCAAGATCTATGCACGGCTGGTTGGACCGTACGCGGCAAACAATAGAAAGGACATCAAGGCAATAACGAATAAACAGAAGAAACGGATGAAACATTATGCATGCACTACTGTAGCCGTCAAGAGAATAAACGGAAATGGGTGCATCATATGAAGACACACTAACCTGCCGCATCTACGGCCTTTGCAAGCTCTTCGGCGGTGTTGAAGCGGCTCACATCCAGCTGCTGCGCCTCTCTAGCCACTTTTTCAGCTGCCTCCGCTGCAGCTTTTTCCGCGAGAGCCGCTGCCCGAGCTGCTTCAGCCGCAGCCTCTGCCTGTCTTTGGAGCTCTTTCTCCCGTTCGGCAGAGGCCTTCAAGCGCATCTGCTCCAGCTGCTGCATGAGTGCCGCCGCTGCTGTGTCAGCTTTAGGGCTCTCGGTTGTAGATTTCTTTGCGGAGATGTCGCCCGCAGGGCCCGGCTTGGACTTACTTGCATCTGAAGAGATTTCGAGGGCACTCCTGCTGCTAGTGGCAGCCGTCCGACCGTGAGTACGCTTGCTGCTCACGGCAGCGGTGGCACTGGATTGAGAGGCGGCAGCGCTGAAGGTATCGGATGATGAGCTTCTGCTACTGCTGGTGGTACTGTCGTGCTCAACTTCTTCGCACGGTTCGCCAGCATCTGTATCGGACCACAGTTCATCATCGCTGTCGACCTCTACAGCATCACGCAGCTGGGAGAACAATGCACGGTTCTGCGGCCTTGCAGCTCGTCTGCGCTGTTCCTGCTCCAATTTCTTTCTGCAGAGAAACCCAGCAGTATTAACAACGGCACGCCATGCATGAACATCATTTCTCCACGAGAAGAGCCCCCCCTTCGTGGGTGGTTGCAGAAAACAAAGCTTATGCACCCCTCCCGTCTGCCCCCCCCAAACTTGAATCGAAATGGGACGCACCGCAATTCCTCTTGCTGTTTCAGGCCTTGAGCAACAATCGAAGAAGCCTCAGATGCACAGGCCAGCTGCTCGGACATAAATGCATCATCTAGGGCGACAGTTGGCTTGGCCTCCTTCACAGATAAAACAGAAGGAAGAGAAAGACAGCAAACATTCCCCATATTGTGAAGGCATCCCTCACATATTCAACGTTACACGGGAGAGAAGAACATGCAACGGAACATAAAGAGAGTTCTTGGGCCCTTGTGAATACCCACCGGAACCTTTTCGGGCGCGCCTTGTGTCAGTGCTGCTACTAGAGCATCTTCCTTCCTCTTCTTCTCCATCCACGCTTTGATGCGTGTCACCACTTGTGCTTGTCTGATCCTCCTTCCAGTTAGATCTCTAAGAGATTAAAACAAACATGCAAAAATAGCAGAAGTATACAGGGGATACCTTAGGCAGCAACCACTGCAAGACTTGCACACATTCCACTAAACAAAACAAAGACTTGTGGCACTTCAGGCGCTGTTACCCTGTACCCACCTGCATGCATCAACGGAGAAATTTGCCCTCTTCGTCCTCCGCTGTTTCTTTAGCAGTGCCCCAAAACCACCCTTGCCTCCTGGCAGCCTCAGGAGCAGCCATAGCGTGCACAGTGCAGCGCCAGGCGACGTATCTTTTGTATTCGATTCGGCTGCCTCGGGTGAGGCAAAGGCCCGATCTACAGCCAACGCAACCCCTGCTTCGGCCCCTATAATTGCTTCTAATGGCAAGCATGTGTGTGGATAGACATCCTTCTCCTGCACGACCAGGCGCAGCTTGGACGCTGCCTCAGGCGTACGGAAGCCTGCGCGTGCTGCAGCGAACGAAAGAAGAAAGTGACCCGGCACATACAGACCACAGGCAGAAGCCTGGACAGAAGTGGAGGTGGCAAGCCTTTCGACAGCAGATGCGCCATTGTCCAGGGCTGCCAACTTCTGCGCCTCAGAGGCACTGAGGAGAGGGAGATCTTCTAGGGGCACGGAGGCAACAGAAGTCCCCCCCCAAGGGAGGTTTATGAGAAAGGTGACAGTAAGTTTTCTGCTGCTGCGCTGAAACGCATGTTGAGCCCAGCTATGTGCTCGAGAAGCCGCCGCTGCCTTGGCAAGGCAGCATGCTGCCTCCGTCGGGGCGGCAAGCGGCCGCATACTCACAAGAGAAGCCATCTCACCACTCCCCTACTCAAGCAATCTTTCAATTCAAAAGTAGATAGAAGAGGCACGGTCTTTGGCAGCCCCGCCCGCAGTGCAGGATGGCCAAATATGACCAGGGAGTTCGCTGGGATGCAGCGGCTCAATTGAGCGTCTTAAGGGAAACCTACAGCACTGCATGAAACGATAACGTAATATTTTAGAAGCAAGTGTTCTTTTTGACAAAACGGCAGACCGATTGTTACCGTCTGTGAGAACAGGTCTTCGGCGACGGCGCATGCAAGAGCGGGCCCCCTTGTCCCTGGTGGGCATGCACTGCAGTATGTTATATCTCTGTGTTGCGCCATCTTCCTCTTTCAGTCCCAACAATTCTCTTTTTAGCCTTTGCCTCGCCATTTACTGTGGCCTTGCCTCCGGCGTTCCACCTTGCAGACACTCAGACGTCGTTTTGGGCTGGCATGAGGGACTCCCCATCCCATGCCCTTCCCACCTGTTGAAATTCTCAACGGTGGAAGGAATCAAGTGTCTCCATGGGGTGTGATGCCCGAAATCCCTTAAACTGCCCAGGGATCGCCAGCATGCGGAGGAGGGGAGCAGCCCCAGTGCTCTTGTGATTTTCTGGCGTCCGATTCGCTTCATCGTTTCTTCTAAACGTACCCTTTAAAGGAACCGCGATCCTTAGCAGTTTTAGAAGCGCATCACACGAGGCTGGAGGGGGACTAAGGGAGAACCCACAACACTGCAAGAGGCGCTCTTAGACGGTGCCCCGTGGCACAGTGGGAACCCGTCACATCCCAGATTCTTTCGATTCCTGGAATCCAAAGGGAATCCATGGCATACTTTTTATCTGCTTGCTGGCGTTTGAAGCTCCTTATGGACTAAAGATTACAGCAGAACGCTCGGAGTTTAGCCAAGCACCGCAAGTGAAACTGCACAGCTGCATTTAAGCAGCACGATCTTAAACCTGCAAGCGCTGGTTGCAAGAGAACGGGCGGAGCTTTAGAGATAAGGCCCTAACCGTTTTCAAACCGATTTGCGGAACTTCTCACACTTGTTCGGCGCCAAGCTGCAGGAAGCCAGAAAATGGCATTTGGCTTCGGCCGTTCCACGACGGAATCGGCCAACTATTACTCAAAACAGAACTCAACAGAACTTCCCAATGGACCATCAGATTCTGTGTCTCAGCTGGCATGGGTACGCCTGACTTCATTTGATTATTTACTGTACGGTGTGGCATTCGCGTATTTTCGCTGGGCGAAGGTTTTCGCTGGGCGGCAAGCTGCGCACGGGGCAAATTTTGTGGGGGTCCAGCGTGTATATTTTTGCATGCGTGTGACTTAAATTGCGTTATTATTTTGTTTTTCAGTCACGGGATGGAAAGGCTCTTGCCTGTGCCTCCTGGGACCGAACATGCCGAGTGTGGCAAATCACAACTCAGCCGGCGGCATTTGGCACCAACGGTCAAGTCATATATAAGGGAAACCCTCAGTCTCTCTTTACGGAGACTGCTCCCATTCTCTCTTGCTGCTTCGGCGACGTAAGTTAATAGACCACCAAATGCAGTGGAGCCTTTCGGTTTGCCTTGCCTGCAACGGCGCCTCCTTTAACTTGTGCATCCCTAATTGTGCTATTTGGTGCTTTTGCCTCTCCGGTTGGTTGCTTGCAGACCACACAGATGCTTCTTACAGCTGGATGTGACAAGCAGGTCAAGGCCTATGACCTGATAAGCGGCCGAACCACGGGACAAGTCATTGGGCAGGTGAGACGGACGCCCTGGCTCGAGTATCGCAGTTCATAAGCTTTGGCTAGGTATATTGGTGCCGCTAATTCCAGCAGCCAGCGCATGTTCTTGTTGGACTAAATGAAGTATTGGGGCAGGCCAGTGTGTGTGTGTGTGCCTGCGTGTGCCTTTGGGGGATTGACTCGCAGCACGACACACCTGTAAATTTTGTTGGGTGGGATCCCACGCACAGATTAGCTATCAGCAGTGAGTCGCTTCACTGTGCCGCTTATCTCTTTCTCTTGCAAACGATATAAAGTCTGCTGCCTGTTCACGAAGTTTGCTAAGCACGTGCATTTGAATTTATTCGAGTGGTAATAGGTCAAGCTTTGGTATTCGGCTCCTGAACAGCCCCGTGTACCTTGGAAACTGTGGCGCAGACGTGTTTGCAAGTAGGGTTTCTTACGTTCTATGCGTGCAGCAAGCTGGGATGGAGGCGTGAAGATGTGGGACGGGAAGCAGCCGAACCCGGTTTGGCAACAGAATGTTGGCGCTAAAGTATGAATCGCATAAGTCTACGCCTCCTCAGTATACGTTAACTCTCATTTTCTGGCCTTGCAGTTCTTGTTGCAAGGCAGCTCAAATTGTGTCAGTTGCATAGCAGCTTCACTTGTTTTATTCACCACAAAATCAGATGCGGCACTTGAAGCAAATTCGATGATGAGAGCGGAGTAACTGGCTGTTCTTTCCTGTGTACAGATATGCAAGACAGCTTTCCACGACTGTTTCTTAGGAATCTGTGACACTTTCCGCGATTGTGTGGTCCTAAATGTTCCCCTTTTGCTACGGCAGGGCCAGACGGCCTTTGCTGTAAACACTCCGAGTGCAGCGGCAGCCGCCTCTCTACCCGTTATTACAAAGTTGGGTTCCAATTACCAGAAAATGCAGACGCGTTCTATAGCGTTCTTTCCCGACGACGCTTCACAGTCTCCAGGGGTTGCGATTGGCAGTGTAGAGGGGCGATGCAGCATCCTGTTCATAAAGGAATCACAGCGGTGAGGCACGAACTGCCATGCACCCTAGGGCTTATTTTTGGTTACGGTATTTGTTCAGTAGGCTGTGCTTCAGAAGTGAGGGCTTAATTTCGAAGCAGTGAAGATTCCCCTGAGTGAGGTGCATGGGGTTGTCCGGTTGGTGCATGCCTTGCAGACCAATGGACTTCAGCTACCGGTGCCACCGCCAAGAGGTTCAGCAACAGCAGCTGCAGATATTCTCTGTAAACGCGATTTCTTTCAGCAAGCTGAAGTCGTTTAGCACTGGCGTAAGTTCTTAGAAATTTGGCTGCTTTGGGGCTTGGGTGGAGAGCATAAAATTAGCTCTCAAGAACGCCACGAGTGGGACAGGTGTTTGAAATGTGTCAAGGACACGGAGTGTCTCATGGCTGAACAACAACTTGTTTACTGAACTATTTGATTTCAGGGATCTGATGGAGTTATTATCTGCTGGGACAAAGAATCAAGACAAAAGTATGTCTTCTGCCGCCGTTGAGCTAAGCTTGTTAGCAAGGGGGATACTCGTAGATAGTTCAGAATTCCTCGGTGCATTCTTTCGCTGTATTTTTCTCATGGTTTTCGGTGACCGATTGAGTTCTGACTTCTTGTGTGCGCCAGGCTGAAGACTTTCGAACCTGCCGGCGCACCGATTGCTGATCTAAAATACGACCCCACGTCTCTAGCCCTGGCGTACGCAGTATCATACGACTGGAGCAAGGCAAGTCACGTGGTCTCCATTAGACAGACGCCATTGGGCTCCTGCAGGCCTCCCTGCCCTGCGGTTGGCGCACCTTAATAAACTACAGCATCGCTGCTGCCTATCGCTTCGTGTGAATGTGTCCAGGGCCCAGACCAGCAGGAGCTGGCCAAGGGACACCACGTTTATATTCATGCGGTGAGGATTTGCAGTGGCTGTATATCGCCTGTCCATCACATCTAAGCATAGCAGCACTAATCTAGCCCATTGGCCTTTCAGGGTGCAACAGTGATAAACGGTAGGGAGTGTTTGTGCTTTGTGCGTTCGTAGATGAAGGAAGAGGATATTCGTCCTCGACCAAAGAATACCCAGCGTCGTTGAACTGCAGCTTTTGCAGCTTGCTGCCCCATGCTTACTGGGCTTGGAAGTTCGTCCAGGCTAACAAGCGGTCTGCAGCAATTAGTACTGCCAAGGGGACCTCTAGACAGCATCAGAAATAGTCAACTAAGAGTCTGCGTGCAAGCATGCAGGCAGTCTTGGTGGCTTGTGTTGCTGGCGTGACTAGGAACAGTTGGCCGATGTGTCCGTTAGACGTACGGATGCAAAGTGATGGACAACCTGGAGAACTTCAACTGTGTCATCATAGTTCAGTAACAACTAGTGTTCTCCTTGTCACATTTGAAGAAACAAACTGAAAGAGAAACAGGGAGTTTATCGAGTATGTTGGGTTGCTGACAAAAAGGCACAGCTGGTTGCCGCGTGTGCTCACTGGGATTCTCCAGTCGTTTTAACCTACCTATCATGGTGTTAAACTTGGCATAGACAGAGGCACTTTTGCTGGCAGTATTTCACACAGCCGATTTTGCTTTACTGCAAACGCAAAGTGACAGTCGCTTGGTGCACGCTAAACAGTCTAATTTGCAGAGACCGTCGCATAATAACCTACAGGCGCTCGGGGCAACTCGAGATGCGCAGCTACATAATTCTCAGGCTAGCTGGCAGTTCAGTGCGTTTGCTGATAACGTGCTGCTGTTGCAAATCCTGGCGGCGACATGCGGGCTGCACCAACCCTGCATATAATTACTTCTACTTTGACATTCACACCCCGATTGCCCTCGCATTAAGGCCCAAACCTCTGTCCACCTGAGTGGATTTCTCTGAGATGGAGATTCCATACACAGAGGAACACCCCCATGAGAGCTGTTCGCTACTTCCCTCTGCCAGAACGAAAGCGTCCTTCATCAAAAAGCCCAATGGTAGTCGGCAAGCCTATATCCAGGGTGCAAACATAGCGGCGAGGAACTGGAGGCGATGCGAAATCAATTGAATGAGAAATGTAGCGTGGGCCGTAATTCATGAGCGCACCGAACAAAGCTACCAACGTTGTCGGCACAACTAAATAATAGTTGGGTCTCCGACAATGAAACAGGCGCAGTTGCACGTCCGCTGCGCCAAAGTTGGCTGTGTAAGTACTGATTTCTGTAAAACAGAAGGGGAAAGGGCTCTGGCATTTTTTTTTTGTTTTTGCATTCGATGCGGCAAACGCTAAAGGGCAACCATATGCTGCTGCTCAGCGAGGATATTCGGACTGCTTCTCCTATTGACGTGTACTTTCCCCTTAAGGGCACTCCAAAATCGTAGTTTAAAGCAGAAAATCAAGTTGCTTTTTCAAGCCCTAGTGTCTTATGAGAAGCTATTTGGAAAAGGCTCACTTTTTCTGGAGATCCAGATGCCTGCAGCACAAGAACTGGCGGGTTTGCATGTACGCCACACCACGTCTTTCTTGCGCCTTGACGCAGTAACAAACCGCTTTGCCTCCATTTTTCTTTTTACGTCCCAACCTTCTCGGCCTAGTCACGCTGAAAGGCGGAAATGAGTAGGTGGACCAAGAAGAAGAAAACCTAAAATCATCTTGACTAGAGCTTTCTCGTTCAGCAAACTCCACTTGCTCAAGGAACGCCACTATAGCAAGTGATGTATGAGGAAACCTGATCTGCATGCATTATCAGCAACGCATGCCGAACGATTCCGTGCATGCCAATTCTACGCTGCCAAGCGCGAAGGCACTTATCTCCGGCTGCCAAGATTCCAACAGGAGAGACGCGCTTTGACCGGTTGCGCGGTTGAGTATCGGAAGTTGCATTGAAGGCTAGGCAGTGTAGGCTATTGCACAGCCGTTGTATCTCGGTTGAACAATAATGTGCTTCTAAATCTGTCGATACACGCAGGGACCACGGAAGACATGCAACTTTACGCAAACCGTCAACCGCCAGGTGTTGCTCCAAAATGCGGCAGGCAGCACTACACTGTCCTCTCGTCTGCAAATTGTACGGAACAAAGCAAATTCAGTAATCCATACTCCCTCATAGGGACAGCCGCACGGCTGCTATGAATACAAGTTTTCAGATGTGTGCAGAGGCATCGACAGCGACTTGCACAATGCACATCTGGGTTATGTACAGCTCAAAGAGCAAATAAGTGATGATCTGATGCTCCAAGTAGCTGGTTTGTCAAGATGTGTGCTTCTTTGTGTGGCATTTTAAAGTGGTCATGCAGTGCAGAAAACACAGCTAACGAGGAACGGCAACGATGCGAATCCGTTGTGTGTTGGCACGTTGAAGCCGGCGGCTTGTGAAATTTCCACCAACAAACCCAATTTAATCTCTGTTAATCTTCTGATTTCCTGTGCAGAACTCTATTTAGATTCTATGTTGCGCGAATCCCATCAAAGCCTGAAGCGGTGAACAACCGCCGAGCGGGCACTCTGGGCTTTTCTGCGCCTACGTACCGAACGGTCAGCGGGTAACCGTCCACCGCTCATTTATTCCTTGAGGGCGCCTTCAAATGTGCTTTATTTGTATACTCACGAATCCATGAAATCTTATATATCTCGGCTATCCAGGGGCTGGCGTTGTTAGGCTACAGGAGCGTCGATGCCGTCCTGTCTGCTGAAGACGCATGCAGACCACATTTGCAAACTTCGCGGTTTGCAGGCGATAAACCTGCACAAGAGAAGGATCAAAACAAAATCAGTCAGTGCGTTCCTTGGGGGGAAAGGAACAAGCGGTGGCCGGTGGATTCGACTCAGTGATCCGCCAGCCCCTGCCGACACAGGGGCCCCCTTCTTATCGTTTTGCAACTTTCCACCAGTTTGCTGGGCTGACAAGACTCAGGTTGTAATAAACCTGAACAGCGAGTTTCAATCGTGCCTGCATTTCTACACACGTTTCAGAGGACCACCTCTTCTCTATACCCCTGCACAGGCACGTGCTGTGCACACAGAGTCTCCTATAATGCTTAAGCCAGACAACCCACCCACAGAAAATGCGCCCGCCGATGCACCTGCTGTGGGAACATCGTCTTCTGGAGAAAGCGACCCCCTAGTGCAGTACGTGGTGGTGCGCCGAGACTTGGCTTCTGCATTGCAGTGGCCTCTGGGGGCAGTTGTGGCGCAAGCCTGTCACGCTGCGTGAGTATCCCTTTTAAGAGAATACTGAAGCAGATTAGGACGAATCCATGCCGCCATAGCCATATGGAAGCAACAGCCAACGCGAAAACCAGATGCTTGCTGCGACCATCACAGGGAAAAGTCCAACTATGAATTGTTTGCTATTATGCCGTATCAACCCTCTCCACGAATCAGGTACAGCTTTTGGGCAAGGAAGGCTTCTCCTGAGGGCTTCTATGCTGTGCATTTGTGTCTCTTCTTCGCTACAGGGTGGATGCGCTGGGGCTGGCCATGGATCAGAGCAAAGATGAAGCGCAAAATTATCTGGCCCAAGGCAGTAGTATGAGAACTGTAGTCCTGCAAGTCTCGGATGAGTGCGAGCTGCTTAAGCTCCGAGACAAGTTGGTGAAAAACCAAATCTTCCACAAGTTGTGGCAAGAAGAACCAGAAAAGATCCCTACCGCACTGGCCTCTGTACCGATAAGGAAAAGTGCTGGAAAAGTTTTTAAAGGGCTAAAGCTTCTTTCGTAGCATATGTGTGGAGTAAACAATGAACAGTTTGATAGTTACCTATCAGCTATCAAGCTATCCATTCTACGCCTGTGCAAGGTCGCTGGAGAGGATATCGCAGTCTCCCAGACTGGCAAAGCCACCTGGTTCTTGTGGCAAGCATACACTGATGGTGTGTGCTTGCGAAATTTAGAGCTTGAAACTCGTTTTCCTTTTGTTGAAGCCACTTAATAATTTGAAACGCTACTGCAACTGCCCAGGGGCAGCGCGGTTACGGCGTTTTAGTGACTTGCACAACTATTAACTTGCATGGAATGCCCACTCCTTTCACATCCAAAATAAAGTAACCATAGTCCAATAACTTCCTTTAGGAAGACTTCATAACTTCTTTGCGGCACTCGGAGCGCATGCGAGTTGCACGGGTATAAGGACAATAATTGGTGTTTGAGCAGTACCCTCTGAAACGGGGACTTCTTAAAGAAGAATATCCAAACATTACAAACTATATTATAGGCCAACTAAAAATCCCCTTATCTTCCTGGACACATGTTCAGTGGGGTCCACTCGAGTGCTCGACGTGTTGTCCCTGAGGTCGACTGGGGCCCACTCACAAGTGTGGACAAAACACAACGCTATTTTAGCTGGAATTAATTCAATATTTAATATGATATCGTGGTTTCTAGCAGGAAATATTAAAGAACTCTTCTGGGCCTGCCGCATGTGGACTGGGTCGGCAGCGCGTTCAACTGTTGGAGAAGATACCACTGTTAAGTTTGCGCAGTGGTTGATTCATATAGAACCTTCTCTTTATAACAGATGATAATTCATTCTGCCCCAAATGCTACAACCAAGATCACGCGTGGGCCGCCCAAGTTGTGGACGTTAAGGCGCAGGGGCCCCCTCCGGCGATTGCTGCCTGTACCGGCATCTCCTTGTTCAACAGCAGAGGCGCCTTCTGAACGCCCTACTGAATGCAGACCACAAATTCAGCGTGCGGCGGTTGCAAGTGCAGCTGCGTGTGAAGCCCATACTTCCACGACCGTGGGCATACCATCCCCTGTAGCAGATGGAGGGCGTTCCTGTTGTAAGGATAGTTCTGTCAGGGGTTGCTCCTCCTCCCCTACATGGGCAATGGGTCGTTTGCGAAGCTTTCTACAATGGAGCTCATGCTGCAGGAACTATCACAGAGCCTGGGCAGTTGCTGGGAGCCAAGCGCTCCCAGGGCAACTGATCCATACGCGGCTTTTCTCTATCATGGACCGATATAACAAAGTGAGGGCATCTGGAGATTTCGTTAAAAGGAGTAAACCGATAGAATGTTGTGGGAGTAGACGCAAGTACGCCCTTTTTGTGCATTCCTGAGGCTGAAAGAATGCTCCTAACGTCCGTCAGGTCTTGCAGAAAGATTCTTCTTGTGCTCAGGCTCGAAGTGATCTCGGTTTTAGCCCCCCTTTACCAGCAACGGCTCCAGCAGTGGACACACCACAGCCAGCTATTTCATACGGTTCGGGTAAGGGAACCATCTGCAACCGGCTCAGCAGCAGTACCTACTGTCGTCCACCTTCCTCTCAGGCGCCTGTAGACAGCCATCGTCCACCCCTCAACTTTTCTTCTCCGATTGTCAAATCTATATATATGGTAGGTAGCGCGCAGTACTAGCTGAGTTGTGGTTCTCCGTTGGATCCGCAGTCGACCCTACAGCCTCGTCCTTTGTGCCCCCGAGCCGCCCGTCGCTTCCTCGGCCAATCGCGAGAGATCCCGTCCCATCTGAGGTACGATTGGCGTGTTATAACCCCACTAGGTGAACAGCCCTAGCAATTTTGTATCGTCCTACCTGTTTGCTTCTCTTCACTTTGAAAGGCCTCTTCAACAAGCATTTCACTTGTAAGATCACAACTGTGGAGGTTTTGCTCGCAGGCACAGTTCGCCACTTGGCAACCTCCACTTCAGCCAGAGCACCCAAGGTCGCTTACTATAGCCCTTATTGGTCCTCCAAACGCAGGGAAAAGCTCTTTGCTAAATGCTTTCCTCGGGGTTACGGTTTCAGCAGTCTCCAATAAGGTGAACACTACAAGGTAAACAAAGCAATCCTACCGAATGGAAAATTCGCAGGGTAGTGAACCTGAGGGCGCATTGTCCTCTGGATGCATGTATATGCCCCTTTGGCTGCCAACAGGACAGATTTTCGTGGGATGGTGACAAAAGGGAACTGCCAATTAGTGTTCGTCGATGCACCAGGTACGATTCTTGGTGGGTGAGGTGGTGAATGCGTCTTCGCCCACAACTAAATAACAGATACCTCCGAAGATTTCGCAGTTGCGTGAGCGCATTGAGCCCTTCCCTGATTGAGGCTGCGAAACTTACAAAATTCTTGTGGCTGGGTTTCTGAATGACCAACGCAGGGATTATTGAGTCTCATCCCAAGAAGACGTTCTGCAGAGAGCTCGTAAATGCTGCATGGAGAGGCTATGTAAGAAAACACCCCACACTCTGTTTAGTCCTCTTTAACATTCGTCAGCTGGCATGCACCTGCACTTCGCTAGCTAATGTGTCACTTCTTGAAGTTGGTTCACTCAGGAAGACGCGGACTTGGGGATTTTGGTCATTGATACTGTCAAACGGCCAACTCAGCAAATCTTCAATGTCGTTCGCTCGATCGCACCGAAGCCGTGCCTCTCCCGATTTGGATTCCATCATGCAGGCAAGCGGCTGCACCTCTGTGAGGGATGCAGCAAAGTAGGCTCTCGATCTGAGCTTCTGGGGCGAAGAACTGCACGCTGGGCAAAGCGCTTTCTTCTTGCCCTTGTTTAAGCTGACTATGTAAAAGTTGTTTTCTCGTTGTCAGGAGTTTCCCAATTGCAAGACCCCATAACTCGCTCGCATGAAGCGCTGACAAGCGGCATAGTCTGCTCCCCATCACTGGAGGAAATGAGGGAAGCTGGGATCCCAGGGACAGTGCGGCATCGCCTGGCTATGACTCATAGAGATGGGGAAGCAGACGGACACTCGCCGACGATCCCTATAGTTCTATGTCTCAATAAGGTACAATATTTTCAGGATGTGCAGGTCCCTGGTTCTGCAGTGGAGGAGGATTGGATCAAATAATTCACCTGGTCATCTGCGTTTCTGTGCAATTTTCAGATCGACTTAGCGTCTCATCCGAAATGGATTCGCGCTCGTGAAAGAGAGTTTCAGTGAGTGCTGACATTTAGCAAAAGACATCGAAGCGAGTGCAGAACTGGCTGCATGCAACGATTTTCATTGATTCTCAAGCATCAAGGAGTTTGCGACACAGGTCACATGGACTGTTTCAGCGCGTGTTCCACGTGTCGGCCAAACATCGTAGAGGAACACAATCTCTTTTGGACTACCTTATAACCGAAGCTGTTCCACGCTCGTGGTCTTTTCCTCCTGATATGGTACATCACTGTCACATAATCAACGCGATGGTTCCGTTGGCTGCACCACATTTCTGCAATATTTTCGAAAAGCGTTGATTGTGTCTCGTATTGCTTGCTGTGCGTGAAATGCAGAGGACAAGCCTCTCGAAAGTAGAGCAGATTGAGCAACTCATCAGGTAAATATCGATATGCTTTGAACAAAGCGCGCGCATCCATCTTGCGGGAGTCGATGCCGCAGCAGTCTTATATGAGGCTCCGTATGTTCTTTTTTGACTGATCAGGACATACTTGTTCTGCTGGTTCAACAAAGACGTTCCATATCGTACTTCTCAGCAAACTGTTGGATGGTCCTACCAAGAAGACGGCTCAGTAGCTATTCAACAAGTGAGACAGCGAAGTGCAAAACTTTGTGATAGGGGAATGGTGGAGTGGAAGCCAGCGCACGATACGCACTGAATTCCAGTTGGGCTGTGCTAGTGAATTGTTGCAGGAACTGGTGGTCAGGACCGCGCAAGTTGCGAAGATGATTTGCGGTGTTAGAGGCCGTATTCTTCTGCAGATGCGGAAAAATGTCACGTACAAGCTAGAGCAGCTGTGGGGGTGTAAAGTTCACCTAAACATATATGTCAGAGTGTCTAGGAGTTGACTATGCTCTCTAGTGCTCGGTAACTACACAAGTATTTTGCTTTTTTTTGCTGAATGCATTTCAGCCCAGTTGTGCTCCAGGGAAACGAGATATTACTTGAAAACCAGGGTTCCAAACCCTCAAAGGGTTTTTTGCCCTTAGGAGAGTTACTGTTCGACAGTGTAGCTCTTCATCATGAAAGTGTTTAACGAATAGTAGATCCCGAGGACAGAGGCAAGGTAGACTCCACCCAGCGCAAGGAGGATGGTAGCACTCCAACTCAGACCTGTGATGGCAATTAAACATATGGTTCTGCGGAGCGCGGCCGATTGCTTTCGCAAACCATTTACCGGTGGGGGCGCGGGGGAGGTGACGATTCACAAGTTCTACACCTGTGGCCACAGCTGCAGCTGGCGAGCCAGTTGACAGGAACACGTGGTTCATTGAGCGCTGGATGTGTGTCTTGAACAGAGCGCTTGTCACACGGGCGTCGACGTTCTCTGGTAAATGCAACAGGATGTTTAGGGTGCGCTGGGACTGCGGTAAAAATATGTCTTACCGCGAGTGGCAAGGCTGACGGTCTTGAGGTTCTTGACGAAGGCCAAAACTATTCCATCATGGCAGCCCTTGTTGCCCACACCCCAGCGTCTGAAATATATGCTTTTTCAGGAAGCCTTTCACACGCCTGCGGAAAGTTTTTGCAGTACCTCAGTAATGATTCGGCGAAACGGTCGGTGGCCTCTTGTGGTGTTTCATTGGCATTCACCACAATATCTGAGGCGACGGCAACCGCAGTCTGCAGTCCAATATGCACAATTGAAAAGAGCTTTGGGTGGAAAGACTCCTAACCTGGTAGTAGTTCGGGGATTCATTGCACTTGCTCTGGGCGGTGTCACGGAGCTTGAGTAAACGAGCCTCAACGAATGCTTGCTCTTCCGGAGAGAGCAAATGGTCAGGGTCGCAAATCCAAGAGTGCGAGAGGCTGCATTGCAACGTTTCCGTAATTGGACGAGGTATCTTGCTATTAAATTTAATTCGTATTACCTGGAGAAGGCAACACATTTCTCAGGTTGCTCGAACGGGCTGGGGAATGATGTGTCTGTATGCATGGCCACATCAAAAGTCTCGTCCAGATGCCTGCGTTCAAATGCATGAGTGCGCGTCAGTGGAGACAGTTGGGAACTTGGAAATTCGTCTTACGCTTTCTGGGCCCTACGCAGAGGAGGTCTTCCGGTTGCTGGCCACCATACTTCAGAGCTCGATTCCTCGAATGCAGGTGCGGCCGCTACAAAATTCTTGTTGAAGCGAAAGGGCTGCCCCATTTGGGTGTATCCATCAGCAATGGCCTTTGCTGAGACACGAGAGACCTGAACGCCAGAGACGGCGACGAGAAATAGTGACTTCCACATTTTGACAGGGTTCGTTTACAAGAAGAAGTGGAAGAGCGAAGGACGAAACTCTGCAAGTAATGGCGCGGATCTGGCGCGCTCATCCCACCGATGATCTCGGGTGAACGTACACCCCAGGGCCAGATCCTCGTTCAGTATTCACCACTTTTTCTTTCTGTAACGTGCGTTTGGGGAACTCGTGCTTCTGAGCGTTGGACTAGTGTTTCGGATTATTTGAGTGTATTCCGATTAGTCCTTTGGTTCATCTAACTCTATTTCTCTGCTTCAATGACATGCAGCTCCCATGCGACGCGAATTCGGCTCATACAGACAGACTACACATTAATGAATCCACAAGAAACTACATACCGATTTTCACATGCAGTCACAGCCTTGGTGTTGCTGCAGTCGGTGCCTCTTGGTACACCGGCACCCGTCTGTGGGATGCTCTAGGATCGCTGGTCTGAGCATTTGTGCATGAAACTGCATTGAACTGCTGAGTAATACCTTTTAAATATTCCTTTTCATTTTATAAATTACTTTCGCCTGTGTACCTATAGGTGAATGCCGTTCGTTACCCGAGCAAAGTAGCTTTTAGCCGAGCCTGAAGCTGATAACCACTGCTCGTGCAGCGACCATAGTTGCAACGATTCCTAGGAAACTTTTCGTGTGTGTCTTCCTTTCCCAAATTGGCTATTTTACAATCCTGCATGCACTAGCAGGGGTAACTACGCAAGCCTTCAGTGTTTTTCCGGGTAGACGGCCGCCGCTCTCCAATGCTACTTGAATGATGTTTATTCGTTTCATGGTGTTGTGCTCAAATTCGTCCCAAAATTGTTTCCCATCCCAAGCAAAGTCATATAACGCGAGCTTTCATAAGGCTTACCTCAGCTATCTGGAACGAGAAGGCAGTACCCAGCAAGGAAGGCTTGACAACCACTGTGTGACGCTTCTCGTGAAGTGGGTTTATTTGGCAATGATATGGCTTGACCAGCATCTTCACACCTCCAGTGAGCTTGAATCACTCTATAGAGGACAAAATGGAGGGAGACAGCCATGGATTTCTTGCGGTGGAGGATGAACAAGCCTCTAACGCGTCAATCGGAGCCGCAGCTTCTACATGTGCTTTAGATGCGAGCTCTGACGGGTGTGCAAAGTCCCCTGATGGGGGGGATAATGCTGCCTGGCTGGATGAATTTAGGGATGAAGCTTGTAACGCCGTCCACTATTCCAACGCGGCGGCAATTCCCCGCGTAAGTTAGTACTCCCTGCCTATGCTGGCGTAGACTGCTTCTTAAGTTGAGTAGGTCGAACCCTTCAGGCGACAGGGGTATTCAGTGATTGCTTTGTGAGCGTTTCCTTGTTCATATTTCTTCAGCCAATTCGTGCAGCCTTCAACGTGTGCGTGGTCAAGAGTGGACTCAGCAAGGCCATGCCGGATGCAATTATGGAGAGTCGAAGGGCTCAGGTTGATAGATTTCACACACTCGTGGTTTCGTCAGTGAAGCAAGACATCCCCTCAGACAACTCTGAGGCATTACAGACAGACGCTGAAGGTCAAGACTTTGCTTCTATAGTTGCCAATGACGACGCGCCCACTTGGGAACCCGAAGCACCGATCCACTGGGGATATGAACGCTCTGTGCAGCAGTTGGCTGCACCTGATTCAAGCTCTTCTTCTTCTTCTTTTAAGGCGAAATTGCCTTCCTCAGTTCGTCTGGGTCTTTCGTACTTCGAGTCGATGCCTTACTGTCTTCTGCCTCTCGGTCTGGGTCTCGGGATAGCATTGGTCTTGGTGCCCTTGTTTTTGTTGTTGTTCTGCCTTCGCAACTGCAATTGCTCAAGAAGGTAAATGAAGTAAGATCCTTTGTTTTTATTTGAAGTATTATCTTGTTTCATGTTTGCATGCAGCGAATCCTGAGCTGTGCGGTCTGTGGGTCTTTGCGCCTCAGAATCTGCAGTTGTTTTTGCTGTCTTCGGATATTTTTCAAGTCGAAGAAGCGATATGTAGCTGAAGTAGAGAGATGGCAGTCGAATGGCAGCAGCACTGCTGCCTCGGAGTCTCACTACCGAGGCATTGTACGGAAGCTGGTGCCACGCAGTTCGTGTTTCGGCGTGAGGTACATCCTCCTTACTCTGACATTTTGCACAGTTGCTGCTGCTCTGGGAATTGGGGTGTATCTTATGGTCGATATGGGGGCTCAACTGTCTCAGCTGGCGTGTTCGGCTGGCCAAGCCGCCTCAACCATTATTAATGGACAGACCTTTGCTCATCCTTCGTCCTCGTCTCCCCCTCATTTGGACGTCTTGCCGTTTTCTTCGCCCTTCGCCTCCCCCACTCTCTTCGACTCTCCCTCCCATTCTGCGCCCGCAGTCAACAACCTCCATTCGTTCTCTCCTTTTTTAGAATCAGCGGCAACCGACTCCCCCTCGGAACGCCTTCCTTACTTGGGGGAAGCAAGTGAGTTTCTCGTTTCTCACGCGAAGTTGAAATCTTATTATCATACACATTGATGCTGTTGTTTTGTTTTTGATGCTGTTGTTTTGTTTTTTCGGATTGGATGGTGTATTCCCTCTTCAACACCTGAAAACAGGAATCCTTTGCAGAAGCGGGCTTGTAGACAGTGTGTGTGTTGCTGCTCTGCAGTCAACGCAGGTCCAGCCTTGCCTAGACTGCTGCAGCAAGATGAGGAAGATATAAACGAAGACGCAGATGCCCCCAAGAGAACAGGCTTCCTCGGAGCTGTGCCGGCTTTGACTTAGTAAGTCAGGTTCTCCTAGTTGCAGAGAAGATATAGCGTTTCTACTTGTAACGTGTTGAATGCATGAATGCAACTTTCAGCAGAATCAGCAGGATAATACACGTAATTTGTGTTTGCATGCTGCGGTGCTGCGACTGCTCTTCACGTACAGCTTTGAAAAGCTGCTTATGGCCCTCGAGCCTGACGGCGATAATTCGCTGGCGAAACAACTTCGTATGGCTACACCTGTGGCTACTCGAATAAATCAAACAGTAGCTGAGATGAAAATCAATCTGCAAACACTGAAGAAGGTGAGTGTTTACCCATGCAGCTTCCTTGCTTTCCTCCTCCTTCTCACCTCTTGACGTTTAGGGGGCATCCCTTCTCTATATAGATATAGATATATATCTATATACATATTGTATGGAGCATACATACATGTACAACGATGAGATTCGCTATCACAGCAGTTTCTATGCATTCTTGCTCCTATCACCGGCATCTGACTTGGGGCCTTCATAGCCAGCCAGGAAGCATAGGAGACATAAGAGTTATTTCTGAGGGTTTGTTTATGTTGATGATTGTCTGTGGCTTTCAGACTTTACGTCGGCGGGAGAATAGCGGCATGGAGGTATCTGAAGGGTCGTCAGATAATACCTCCTCTTCAGAAGCAACCTTTCATGTTTCCCCTGTCTCGATAGCTGCTGTTTCGTTGTTAAGTTCGTGGGAGACGGCGATTCATATGTTACCTCCAACTCTCTTTGCTATTGCTGAAACTTCTGAACAACTCGCACAAGTGATCGAGACTTCTGTACAGCAGACAGAGGGGCTGCCGTCTGTCAGAGATCTGCAGAAAGCGAAAGAAATCATAAATAAAACACTCACATCCGCACAGCCAACTGTAGAAAAAATACCGAAACTCACTACCCCTCTGTTCTGGGTGAGTCAGGTTGTTCTGTGTGCTGCTCTTACTGCTGCTCTTGCTGATACTGGTGCAGGTGCTACTGTTGCTGCTGTTGCTGCTGTTGCTGTTGTTGTTGCTGTTGCTGTTGATGCTGCTGTTGATGCTGCTGTTGCTGTTGCTGCTGCTGCTGCTGATGCTGTTGCTGTTGCTGTTATTGCTGCAGCAGCTGCTGCAGCGAACATCTCACTATCAGTATCTGTAGGCAATTTCATGAAGTCCGTAATAAACCTATGCGGTGGTTTTAAGATAGAGAAAGAGAAGAGTTTCGCCGATCTGCTGTGAAGGGAATCAAGAACATCATTATGTTTTTGAAACCTGTGTTTGTGTGTTGAGGCATTCAGAGTTTTATCGTGACGTTCAGCCTGATGAGTGCTTTGGTGTTGCTGGCTTCGTTGTATTTGTGCTGCTTTTGCTGCTGTCATAGTGAAGCCCTCGTAGACAGGAAAGCCACGAGTTGCAGCTGTTCGTTTCTGCTGCTGCTTGTTTCTGCGACAGGTGAGAAGTAGTAGTACGCTAGAGAGGAGAGTCGTGTGGTGACTAGGAGGACTTAATCCTCCCTAGTCAAGTTGTTCTTCTTCTTCTTTTAAACATTCTTTTAATGGTTTAGATGAACAGGATAAAATGTATAATGACTAGAAACAAAAACACTACTTGTTTTAGTGTTTCGTAGAGAATGGAAGGAGAGAGAAGAGGTAGTACAGAAAGCTATCTCTGTCTTTTTATTGAATTTGTTTCACTCTATGTTTGTTGTTTTGTTGTCTTTTCTTCTTCTATTTCAGCTATTTTATGTTTTTTATTTTGGTTGTTTGCAGCACTGATTGCTAGTGGCGTTCTGTTGGTGGGATCTACGATGTTGACTGACGGATATCTATACACCCGAACATTCCTGAAAGACGATAAAGATGTAGAGCAGCTGCTGCAATACTTGCAGCAATTCAACTCGAAAGAAGTTTCTCCTTCGTCTTCTGAGGATTCCCCTAAATCCTCTGCCCTCAGTGCTGCAGCCAAAGTGCTAGCAGCCTGTCTTCTTCCTAATCAGGAGCGAGATTTAGTGAGGGTGTTTAATATAGACGGTGAGGGAGACATAGACAGACTCGAGAAACCCCGTAGGAGTGAATAGAAACAAGTACAGAGAGAGAAGAAAAGGATATATATACATGTCGATTTTCGATGACACTCACTCTTCACCGTTGTCTGTACACACACACACACACACACACACACACACACACACACACACACACACACACACACATACACACACACATACACACACACATACACACATACACACACACACATACACACATACACACACACATACACACACACATACACACACACATACACACACACATACACACACACATACACATGCACACACACATACACACACACATACACACACACATACACATACACACACACATACACACACACATACACACACACATACACACACACATACACACACACATACACACATACACACATACACATACACATACACATACACATACACTACACATACACATACACATACACATACACATACACACATACACACATACACACATACACACATACATACACATACACACACAAAACAAACATTCGCCTTGAAACAGCTGCATGCAGCCCCAAAACAGTGTATACATGTGTTGTTCTGTATTTGCTTGTTGTATATTTACATGACATTTGTGCATGCGTGATGCCCTCACTGAGAGAAATACATAAGTGGAAAGTATACACAAATAAATTTCGGATTTGTTTGTTAATAGGCGCACTACAGGTAGTAAATACAATACATAAACATTGATATATAGACTTTTAATACGCTACAGCCTCAAATGAAAAGGCAGCAGCAGGCAGAAACCCAACAGACAGAGAGAAGCACAACTGTCTATACGTACACACGAAAGCAGCGAGTTCTTCAGTTTGAAGATCCGCATCTCTATATTTTATTTAGTACACGATACGCATAGAGGATATATTCTTGCATACAGATGTGCTGTATGCATGCATACACCTGCTTCTATAGCTGCATCATGCACGCATGCATATATGCATTAATTCATTCACATACATATACACACGCACATATATATATATATATATATATATATATATAATATGTGCATACTTCATAACGATGTAACCAGAACGTGGCTACGGACTTGTAGGCAGGAGGTTGGGGGTTCGATTCCCCCTCCACAATAATTATAAAGATATATTGATTCAGATGTGTTGTATATGGCTTAACTGTATTTAGGACAACTAGTCTGGAGCAGATAGAAGATATAAATAAATACAGAGAAACTTCTTGTTAAACACGCATGCATCAAATCTATATCTTTGAGGTGTATGCGCAACTCTACTTAACGGACGGGGCATTTAACATTTAGATAAATCTTTAGACGTAGACAGATAGTTGAGAGCCTCAAATATCTGCTGTACATTGCATGCGGCTTAGGGCTGGCTACGGCGGGGACGCGAATGAGAGAAGCAGCAAAAGCCGCACTTGATAAGGAAGTTCTAGCAGCTCGGTTGCTGGCGCTGCAGCTGCAGGATGCAGCAGCAGAACTGCTGCTACTCAAGGAGACGTATTGGATGATGCTCATAGACCCTCAGACGTTGGAAGAGGAGGTAAACACTACTGCAGCAACAGCAACAGCAGCAGCAGAAACAATAGCAAGAACAACAGCAGCAGCAACAGCAACAGCAACAGCAACAGCAACAGCAGCAGCAGCAGCAGCAATATCAACAGCAACAGCAGCAGGAGATGTACTTGCTGCATGTCTTCGAGTTTGGTTTTCTGTTTCAGGATTTAGAAGTGAGATTATATACTTACAAAGAAGTTTTATGCAGCGGCGTGCAAGACAAACAAAGAGTGTTGAATCCGAGCACTCTCGGCCTCTCCTCTGCAGCAGCAGCAGCAGCAGCAGCAGCAACAGAACAATCATCAGCAGCAGGAAGAGGGGGAGAAGGGGCGTTTGGTATGAAACGTGGGCATATGTTCTCTTTGCTGCAGCAAGAGAAGCTGCAACCTTCTGATGAGCTCGCTGCTCTTCTACGTGATTTGAGTGCAGACCCCTCAGCAGCAGATCGACTGTCTGCTGCCTTTCGAGAAGCCATACGAGAAATGGAGGCGACAGCAAACAGCAGCAGCAGCAGCAGCAACAGCAGCAGCAGCAGCAGCAGCAGCAGCAGATGGGAGAGAGCGATGAAACCCATGATTGAAGGAGTTGTAGGAGAGTTGATGAGCTTAGCCTCCAACAAATCTGAGACAGAGAAGACAGAGTTGCTGCATGCTGTCGTTCGTCTAGCAACTCAGGTATATACAGAAATGCAGGCAGCTCACGAACTCGCTGACAGCAGCAGCAGCACCAGCAGCAGCAGTAGCAGCAGCAGCGCAGCAGCAGACCCCCTGGGGAGAAGAAGGCAGCAGCAACAGCAGCAGCAGCAGCAACAACAACAGAAGCAGCAGCAGCAGCGGGCACGACTTCTCGATTTGCTGCGAAGTAAGTGCATGCAAAGAGAGTCGGGCGTTGAAAGAATTGTGATATACGGATTAGAAGATGTGGAGGAGTTGATTGCCCCCTTCTTCCTCTCTTCTCTTCACAGCAGCAGCAGCAGCAGCAGCAGTAGCAGCAGCAGCAGCAGCAGCAGCAGCAGGGAGGAGGCTCTGAGGGTAGACGGTTCTTTCGATACAGACTCTGCTGCTGTATTAGAAGCAGCAGCAGCAAAAGCAACAAGAGACGAGCAGCTTCAGTATTTGAATTCTATCTGGTGGTCTGTTAAGAAGGAGAAGTTAATTAATAATACAAGTACATCTTTTGTTTGTTTTCATAAAAATAAAAATAATGATGGCGAGTTCAAAGAAGAACCATGTGCGTTGATGGAGATGCAGGAGACACTCCAACAGCTTCTTTATACACTACAGAGACAGGTGAGATGAAGAGATACACAAATATATTTTATTATATTATATTATATTATTTAATTATTTAATTATTATATAGTGGAGTTGTTAGAAATAGAGACAGAGACAGAGAGACAGAGACAGAGACAGAGACAGAGAGACAAAGTAATTATATAATATATTTGTTAGAATATATTATATATATTATTAATATATTATTCTATATATATATATATATAGAATAATATATATATATTATTAATTTGTATTAATAATATATTTGTTAGAAAGAGAAACAAATAAATAAAAATTACTAATAAATATATTTGTTAGAAGTGGAGACAGAAAAATAAAAATAAAAATAAAAATATAATAATAATATAATAATAATAAGATTTTGAGGCAAATAGGAGAGAAGAAGAAGAAAGAGACAGACAAATACAAACACACAAATACAATTATATATGTGAAAGAGGAAGAGAGAGACACATTTATTTATATATTTATAGTATCTATCTATTTATCTAGTTAATTTATATTTCTATCTATTTATTTGTATACTTATCTATCTATTTATGTATCTATGCATTTATCTATATATTTATATATTTATATATCGATATATCTAATTCTCTCTCTCTCTCTCTATATATATATATATATATATATATTTATATGCGTATGTCTGTCTATGAGTCTGTCTGTCTATAAGTTCGCTAATGCTTCTCTCTGTATATAAATATAAATATAAATAAATAAATTAGTAAACAAATAAATAATATATATAAATACATAAACAAATAAATAATATATATATAAATACATAGATAAATAGAAAACTAAACAAATAACTAAACAAACAATCAATTAAACAAACGAGCAAAACAAGCAAATAACTAAATACATATAAAACTAAATAAACAATAAATTAGATAGATGTGTCTGTGTGTATATACAGCTGGAGAGGGTGTGGGGCGAGCTGCATGCATTTTTTGAACGACGATATTCTCTGTTTTTTATTTTATCGTTAGATAGAAACATAAATTTAAATAATATAAATTGTCTTATGTTTTATAATGAGGTATTGCCTCTAGAAGAACAGCTGTATATACAGCTGCTGCCTTCAACAGCAAATATGGGATTGCTGCTGCTGCTAATTGCTGCTGCTGCTCTGCTGCTGCTCTGCTGCTTCTTCTGTCTCTGGTGTGCTGCTGCATGCAACGCTTCAACATTAATTAACAAAATAAAAGAAAATAGAAGAAGACAAATAGCAAACGTATCTCCTTCGTGGAGTC
>OY986947.1:4232506-4235006 GCA_963920595.1 Eimeria praecox | reverse complement strand
ACTTCTTACACTGGAAGTGGAGAGACCCTCTAAGGCTTATACACTAATTAATTAATTAATTATATTATATTAATTATATTAATTAATTATATTAATTAATTAGGTAGTAGTAATTAATTAATTAATTAAATTATATTAATTAATTAATTAGTTAGTTGTATTAGTTGATTCGATGGAGAGAGAAATTAACTTCTTACACTGGAAGTGGAGAGACCCTCTAAGGCTTATACACTAATTAATTAATTAATTATATTATATTAATCATATTAATTAATTATATTAATTAATTAGGTAGTAGTAATTAATTAATTAATTAAATTATATTAATTAATTAATTAGTTAGTTGTATTAGTTGATTCGATGGAGAGAGAAATTAACTTCTTACACTGGAAGTGGAGAGACCCTCTAAGGCTTATACACTAATTAATTAATCAATTATATTATATTATATTAATTAATTAATTATATTAATTAATTATATTAATTAATTAGTTAGTAGTAATTAATTAATTAATTAATTAATTAATTAAATTAATTAATTAGTTAGTTGTATTAGTTGATTCGATGGAGAGAGAAATTAACTTCTTACACTGGAAGTGGAGAGACCCTCTAAGGCTTATACACTAATTAATTAATTAATTAATTAATTATATTATATTAATTATATTAATTAAATTAAATTGTTATATTAATTAATTAATTATATTAATTAATTAATTAATTATATTAATTAAATAATTAATTAAATTAATTATCTGTATTAGTAGCGAGATCAATTCCTCATACAGTAAACTCCTCTTCGATTCTTTCTTTAATAACTTGCGTACTTATTAAATAATTTATTTACTTACTAATTAATTAATTAATTAATTAATTAATTAATTAATTAATTAAATATATTAATTAATTAATTAATTATATTAATTAATTAATTAATTAATTAATTAATTAATTAATTAATTAATTAATTAATTATATTAATTAATTAAATAATTAACTTGTCAATTGTTTGTTTATTTGTTTATTTACTTGTTTGTTACACTTCAAAGTAAACAAACAAGTACTGCTGCTGCTGCTGCTGCTGCTGCTGCTGCTAGCAGCAGCAGCAGCAGCAGCAGCAAACCAAACGCTTATGCAGCAGCGTGCATTGCTGTATCTTATTTTATATATATCTACCTAAAACTATCTGTTTATATATAAGCTATATTCAAAATATCTATATTATATATCTATATCTATATCTATATCTATATCTATATCTATATCTATCTATCTATCTATTTATCTATATCTATATCTATATATTTAATATATCTAATATAGATGTTATATATGTATATTATAAAGAAAATGAAGAAAGCAGAAAAGAGCTAGAGAAATCGAGTTGCTGCAGCTGCTGCTGCTGCTGCAGCTGTTGCTGCTGCTGCTGCTGTTGCTGCAGCAGCAGCAGACTGCATGTTAGTCTTAAACAGAAAATCCCTCAATGTTGTTTATATAGAAGCAGCAGCACCTGCTGCCGCTGCTAGTGCTGCTGCTGCTGCTAGTGCTGCTGCAGCTGGTGCTGCTAGTGCTGCTGCTGCTACTAGTGCTGCTGCTGCTGCTGCTGCTGCTGCTAGTGCTGCTGCTGCTGCTGCTGCTGTTTATAGAGAACTACGAAGGAAGTCGAGCGCACTATCTGCTGCAGCAAAGAAGACGGAGGCCTGCAGCAAACAAACAACACAGAAAATATATTTAAATAAAAATAAATAAATAAAAATAAATAAATAAAATAAAAACAAATAAATAAAATAAAATAATTAATTAAATAAAACAAACAAAACAAACAAAATCAAAGAAAGATAATCAAACAACTAGAAAACACAAATCCTGTTGCTGAAGCAGCAACTACCCTATCCACTGCAGCAGAAGCAGCAGCAGCACCAGCATCAACAGCAGCACCAGCACCAGCATCAACAGCAGCAGCAGCACCAGCCTCAACAGCAGCAGCAGCAGCAGCAGCAGCAGCGGCAGCAGCAGCAGTAGCAGCAGCAGCCGCAGCAGGAAGTTAGGTGTCACAGCAGCACTCACCACCACAGAAGAGGAGCCCTCAGCAGCATATTGATCTGCTGCTAGCCTGAGCAAGACAACACAAGCAGCAGCAGCAGCAGCAGCAGCGGCAGCAGCAATAAGATAGCAGCAGCAGCAGCAGCAATAAGATAGCAGCAGCAGCAGCAGCAGCAGCAGCAGCAGCAGCAGCAGCAATAAGATAGCAGCAGCAGCAGCAGCAGCAGCAATAAGATAGCAGCAGCAGCAGCAGCAATGGAGAAGCAGCAAAACAAATGCAACAGCAGCTAAACTGCAGCAGCCCCACAGCAGCAGCAGCAGCAGCAAAACAGCAGCAGCAGCAGCAGCAGCAAAACAGCAGCAGCAGCAGCAGCAGCAGGCACTAACCTTTTGAGGCTCTCGACAGCAGCAATTGCTCGAGGGATACCTAAGAGGCGACGAGTTGCTGCTTCCTGCA
>OY986947.1:4210006-4212506 GCA_963920595.1 Eimeria praecox | reverse complement strand
AACAAACGCCGAAAATATTAAAAAAGGGTAGCACAAACTGGCCTCCTGCTGCTGCTGCTGCTGCTGCTGCTGCTGTTGGTGGTGGTGGTGGTGGTGGTGGTGGTGTTGCTGCTGTTGGTGTTGTTGCTGGTGCTGTTGGTGTTGCTGCTGCTGTTGTTGGTGGTGGTGTTGCTGTGTTGGTGTTGGTGGTGTTGCTGTGTTGGTGTTGATGTTGGTGGTGCTGGTGTTGGTGTTGCTGTTGCTGTTGGTGTTGCTGTTGGTGTTGCTGCTGTTGGTGTTGCTGCTGCTGTTGTTGCTGCTGCTGTTGGTGTTGCTGCTGCTGGTCTTGGTGTTGCTGCTGCTGGTGTTGGTGGTGCTGTTGCTGCTGTTGTTGTTGCTGTTGTTGCTACTGGTGTTGCTGCTGCTACTGTTGGTGTTGCTGTTGCTGCTGTTGCTGTTGCTGCTGTTGCTGTTGCTTCTGGTGTTGTAGCTGCATTCTCTCTCTATCTTTGTCATTTGTTTTGCTCTCTCCTTTTATACTTCCCTCTCACTCTCTTCTTATGCCGCACTCTCCACCTGCTGCTGCTGCTGTTGCTGCTGCTGCTGCTGCTGTTGCTGCTGCTGCTGCTGCTGCTGCTGCTGCTGCAGGGGTTCCTGCTGCTGAGGCGGAGGCGATCAAGGCGAAGCTAGAGGCAGCTGGAGGTAAGGTGTCTCTAGAGTAGCTGCAGCAGCAGCAGCAGCAGCAACAGCAACAGCAGCAGCAACACCAACAGCAGCAGCAGCAGATAGTCTTCTGCTGCTGCTGCAGCTAACTTCTGGGGTGTATCTGCAGCTGTTTGAGGTGTACGTACACCCGAGTTTATACGTAGCTCTATTTTGTAGATTTTAATATAAAATTTTAAATAACCAAAGCTAGCAGTACTGCTGCTGCAGTTGCTGCTGCTGCTGCTGCAGTTGCTGCTGCTGCAGTTGCTGCTGCTGCTGCTGCAGTTGCTGCTGCTGCAGTTGCTGCTGCTGCTGCTGCAGTTGCTGCTGCTGCAGTTGCTGCAGTTGCTGCTGCTGCTGCTGCAGTTGGTGCTGCTGCAAGCAGCTAGCGGGCAAACAGATAAGTTTGTTTAAGTGTACGAAGCAGAAACAGCTGTCTTGCTGTTGCTGCTGCTGCTGCAGCAGCAGCAGCTACTCTAGAGACACCCTAGCTCCAGCTGCAGCAGCAATAGCAGCAGCAAAAGCAGCAGCAGCAGCAGTAGATTCAGAAACAGCAAGCGCCAACAGCAGCAGCAACTAGGGCAGGACATGCAGCAGCAGCAGCAGCAGCAGCAACTCGCAAAATCAGTTTAACACACTCTGCAGCAGCAGCAACAGCAGCAGCAGCACTAACAGCAGCAGCACTAACAGCAGCAGCAACAGCAGCAGCAGCAGCAGCAGCAGCAGCAGACGTTCGAGAATATTTGCTGCTAATTAAATTTGTTTCTTCAGATAAATAAAATAATTGCTGCATACTAAACACCTGCTGCAGCAGCACCTGCTGCAGCAGCACCTGCTGCAGCAGCACCTGCTGCAGCAGCACCTGCTGCAGCAGCACCTGCTGCAGCAGCACCTGCTGCTGCTGTTGCTGCTGCAGCAGCACCTGCTGCTGTTGCTGCTGCTGCTGCTGCTGTTTCCAATGTGTAAGTGTATCTGCTGTTCTACGCCCTAGGTGCTGCAGCAGCAGGCTTGTGGGGCTGCTGCTGCTGCTGCTGTTGTTGTTGTTGCTGCTGCTGCTGTTTGCTGCAGCAACAGATTTCTCCCGCCCTTCACGATACGAGCCAAATAAGCAACAACCAGGCTGCTGCTGTCCTGCTGCTGCTGCTGCTGTTGCTGCTGCTGCTGCTGTTGCTGCTGCTGCTGCTTAGCACCCGCACTGCTTACGTGACCACGTAACAGATCCTGCAGCAACAGCAACAGCAGCAGCAGCAGCAAGACAAACACAGCAGCAGCAGCAGCAGCAAATCTAGAAACTCGAGAGACAATGCTGCTGCAGCAAGACGGATATCTACAACAGCAGCAGCAGCAAAACTGCTGCAGCAGCAAAACTGCAGCAGCAGCATTAGTGGCTGTAGCAGCATTAGCAGCAGCAACAACAAAAGCAGCAGCAGCAGCAGCAGCTGTAACACGAGCATCAGCAGCAGCAGCAAGAACAGCAGCAGCAACAACAGCAAAAGCAGCAGCAGCAGCAGTAACAGCCATAACAGCAAGAGCAGCAGCAGCAGCAGCAACAGCAGCAGCCACAAAAACAGCAAGAGCACCAGCAGCAGCAACAGCCACAAAAACAGCAAGAGCAGCAGCAGCAGCAACAGCAGCAGCAGCAACAGCCAGCCACATAAACAGCAACAGCAGCAGCAGCAGCAGCAGCAGCAGCAGCAGCATCATACCATGTTCTGTAAATATTTTTTCTTCTCTTGCATCTTTGACTGGGACTGTGGCCTCTCCTATGCCGAAGGCAGCAGCAGCAACAGCAGTTGGTGCTGCAGCAGCAACAGCA
>OY986947.1:4200006-4202506 GCA_963920595.1 Eimeria praecox | reverse complement strand
TGAAGGAGACAGCACAGATAATTTTATATTTTGTTTGAATATAATTAATTCTGCTGTGGTTTTGGGATCGAAGATAGAAGAGAGCCAAATTATTTGTGCGTCACCATTGGCTCTAAGAACCATCACAGGCGCCAAGGTAACAATCAGCCTGCTGCTGCTGCTGCTGCTGCTGCTGCTGCTGCTGCTGCTGCTGCTGCTGCTGCTGCTGCTGCTGCTGCTGCTGCTGCTGCTGCTGCTGCTGCTGCTGCTGCTGCTGCTGCTGCTGCTGCTGCTGCTGCTGCTGCTGCTGCTGCTGCTGCTGCTGCTGCTGCTGCTGCTGCTGCTGCTGCTGCTGCTGCTGCTGCTGCTGCTGCTGCTGCTGCTGCTGCTGCTGCTGCTGCTGCTGCTGCTGCTGCTGCTGCTGCTGCTGCTGCTGCTGCTGCTGCTGCTGCTGGTGCTGCTGCTGCTGCTGCTGCTGCTGCTGCTGTTGCTGCTGCTGCTTGGTGTGCTGCTGTTGCTGCTGTTGCTGATGATGCTTGGTGTGCTGCTGTTGCTGCTGCTGTTGCTGATGATGCTTGGTGTGCTGCTGTTGCTGCTGCTGTTGCTGATGATGCTTGGTGTGCTGCTGTTGCTGCTGCTGTTGCTGATGATGCTTGGTGTGCTGCTGTTGCTGCTGCTGATGATGATGATGGTGTTGATGATGCTTGGTGTGCTGCTGTTGCTGTTGCTGATGATGCTTGGTCTGCTGCTGCTGCTGCTGCTGCTGCTTGGTGTGCTGCTGCTGCTGCTGCTGCTGCTGCTTGGTGTGCTGCTGCTGATGATGCTTCGTGTGCTGCTGTTGCTAATGATGCTGCTGCTGCTGGTTGTTGTGTTTTTGTTGCTGCTGCTGCTGCTCGTTGTGCTGCTGCTGCTGCTGCTGGTTTTGCTGCTGTTGCTGATTCTGTTGCTGCTGCTGGTGGTGTTGTTGTTGCTGCTGCTGCTGGGAGAGAGATATGTGCTTCGAGGCTCGTGTGTCTGCTGCTGCTGCTGCTGCTGCTGCTGCTGGGCCTTCTCTTGCTCCTCCATCTGTCCGTGCTGCTGCTGTTGCTGCTGCTGCTGTTGCTGCTGCTGCTGCTGCTGCTGCTGTTTAGGGGGAGTCGAAGCGTGAGTACGATTTTCTCTCATCATTAGAAATAATAATAATTGATAGAGCGGATATAATTGCACTACAAAACTGGCAGCTCCTTAAGGAAGTGCTGCAGGTCTGCTGCTGCTGCTGCTGCTGCTGCTGTTGCTGCTGCTGCTGTTGCTGCTGCTGCTGTTGCTGTTG
The DNA here is from genome assembly GCA_963920595.1 of Eimeria praecox. NCBI lineage: Eukaryota > Apicomplexa > Conoidasida > Eucoccidiorida > Eimeriidae > Eimeria > Eimeria praecox. The sequence goes on along the minus strand of OY986947.1, from coordinate 4,201,218 downwards.
TTTGTGTTGCTGCTGTTGTTGTCTGTGTTGCTGCGGCGATGGCTGATGCTCATGCTGCGGTTGCTCATGTTGCTGCTGCCTGTGATGGTGGTATTGCTGTGTTTGCTGCTGTTGTTGTTGCTGCATTTGCTGCTGCTGCGTTTGCTGCTGCTGCTGCTCCTTTTGCTGCTGCTGCTGCTGCGTTTGCTGCTGCTGCTGCTGCGTTTGCTGCTGCTGCTGTTGCTGCTGCTGGTTTTGCTGCTGCCAATGTGTTCTTGATCTATTCGAGTTGCTTGAGCGGTCTGCTGTATTTCTTTTGCTGCTTCTTGTGCTGCTGTTGCTGCTGCTGCTGTTGCTGCTGCTGCTGCTGCTGCTGCAGGTCTGCAATTTGCCTCCTCAACGGTACACAGCATTTGATATATGTCGTCTTCGTCGGTCTTTTGCTGCAGCATTGGGGTGTACAGACAGACAGCTAGTAGTCCTTAGTAGCGGGCGTAATCCTCGCTTTGCTGCAGCAATTAGATCTCTATCAACGAATAGAAGAGGGAGTATACAGCTATTTAAACCTAATCTTGCTGCTGTTTGTATGCCCCTCGATATGCCTTCCAATGAGCTTGCTGCTGCTGCTCGAGCTGCTGATGCTGCTGCAGCAGCAGCAGCAGATGCTGCTGCTGATGCTGTTCATGCTGCTGTAGAAACGAAGAGTGAGGGACAGACAGAAGAAGATGAAGCGAAAGCAGCAGCAGCAGCAGCAGCAGCAGCAGCAGCAAAGGCAGAAGCAGCAGCAGAAGCAGCAGCAGCCAAAGCAGAATCAGCAGCTGCTGCTGTTGCTGCTGCTGCTGCTGCTGAAGAGACTGTAGCCCTTAATGCTGCTAGAACAGCAGCAGCAGCAGGAAGACCGAGAGGATTAATAGCAGCAACAACTTACTGCAGCAGAATTGGAGTACAGCAGCTATTCTGTAGAGTAGAGTGTGATTCCTTCTCTAAGATGCAGGGGGTAAGACATAATATATTAATATATATATTTATATTTATTATTAATTAATTAATTAATTAATTAATTAATTAATTAATTAATTTAATTATTTAGTTTATTAATTAAATAAATTAGAAATAGAAAAAAAGATTTGGAGGATACAAAGAAAAAAATTAAAAAAAAGACAAATTTTAAAATACATGAAGCAACAGCAGCAGCAGCAACAGCAGCAGCAGCAACAGCAGCAGCAGCAGCAG
>OY986947.1:4192506-4195006 GCA_963920595.1 Eimeria praecox | reverse complement strand
TTACGATTGGTCGGAGTGTCTGTACACCTCGTTGTTTCAAGCAGCAGCAGCAGCAGAAGCAGTAGCAGCAGCAGCAGCAGCAGCAGCAGCAGCAGCAGCAGCAAACTCTTTCAAAGGGAGCATTTGAGGCTTCATCTGCTGCTGCTGAACGCTGCGCATACACCCGAAGTCTGCTTCGGGTTCTGCTGCAGTAAACTGCAGGTGTATGTACACTAGAAAGAGCAGAAGGAAAGACAGCAGCAGCAGCAGCAGCAGCAGCTAGAGATCCTCCAGCAGCAGCAGCAGCAGCAGCAGCAACAGCAGCAGCAGCAGCAACAACAGCAGCAGGTTCCCTCACGATTATCTCATATCTTTAAATATTTAATTACAGCAAAAGAAAATAAATAGATCTGCAGCAGCAATGTATAACTGCAGCAGTAGAAGCAGCAGCAGCAGCAGCAGCAGCAGCACAGATCACGACTACTTGCTAGTGTAGCCCGAGCAGCAACTGCAGCTCCAACAGCAGCAGCAGCAGCAGCAGCAGCAGCAACAGCAACAAGAAGACACTCAAACTTCTTTATTTATATTATATCTTCATTATAAATAAATATTAATTATTTTGCTGCTGCAGATATCTATTCTGCTGCATACGCACACGCCCATAACCCCAGGTGACCCTGGCAAGACAGCAGCAGCAGCAGCAGCAGCAGCAGCAGCAGCAGCAACAGCAGCAGCAGCAGCAATAAAAGCAGCAAATAATTTGTGTCTTCTTTGTGTTTCATATATTTATAGATTTATATTTAATGCTGATGCGTGGGTCTTGCTGATTTCAGTTTGCTGCTGCTGCTACTGCTGCTGCTGCTGCTGCTACCGCTGCTACTGCTGCTGCTGCTGCTGCTGCTGCTGCTGTTGCTGCTGCTGCTGCTACATGCTGGTTGTCTGAGGATCTGCTGCAGCAGATGCTAGTCCTGCTGCTGCTGCTGCTGCTACTGATGTAACGACAAGTTAACCAACAAACAGCAACAACAACAGCAGCAGCAGCAGCAATAACAGTAGCAGCAGCAGCAGCAGCAGCAATAACAGCAGCAGCAGCAGTAATAACCGTAGCAGCAGCAGCAGCAGCAGCAGTAACAGTAGCAGCTGTAGCAGCAATAACAATAGCAGCAGCAATAACAGTAGCAGCAGCAGCAGCAACAACAACAGTAGCAGCAACAACAGCAACAACAGCAGCAGCAGCAGCAGCAGCAGCAGCAATAACAGTAGCAGCAGCATGTCTTTATATTATACAACAATATCTGTTGTCTCACAAACACTCCTTCGAACTCCTCTCTATAAAAACCTGCTTAAGCCTTAGTTGCTGGTGCTCATTTGCTGCTGCTGCTGCTGCTGCTGCTGCAGCAGCAGCAGCAGCAGCAGTAACAGCACCTGCTGCCTGCTGGCAGCTCTATATACAACGCAGCAGCATGATCGCGGGTGTATATACACCTCAATGATGCTGCTGCTATTGATTAAACAGAAGAGACAGACACACAAAAAAGAACATTCAGCAGCACGAGAATATCAGCTGCTGCTGCTGCTGCTGCTGCTGCTGCTGCTGCTGCTGCTGCTGCTGCTGCTGCTGCTGCTGCTGCTGCTGTTGTTGTTGTGTGTGTTTCTTGTCTCCTCTACCTGTCTCCTCTACCTGTCTCCTCTACCTGTCTCCTCTACCTGCTATTTAATTATAATTTATAATTTATAAATTATAATTTATAATTTATTTTAATTTGTTTGTTTTTTTGTTTTCTCTTCTTCTTTCTCCTCTCTTTCTCTCTCTCTCTCTCTTTCTTCTGTCTCTGTCTCTCTCCCTCACTCTCTTCTGTCTCTGTCTCTCTCATCTCTCTCTTCTCTTCTCTCTTTTATTATATTTATTTTATATTAATCAAGCAAATACTTTGTATATATATATATATATATGTATATATATATATATATATATATATATAATTTATTTATATAATAATGTGTATATGAATCTTCTCCATCCGTATTTACTGTGTCTCTACAACTCCATTAGAGACAGTAGAAGGATCTACAGACAGAGCAGCAGAGCATATATCTTCGTTTTGTAGCAGCAGCATACACTGTCTATACACCGCAGCCTTCCACTCAATCATGGCAAGAGGGTTTAAGCCTAACCATTTAATAAAATATAATTTATCTGCTGCAGATTGAAAAGGTCCTAGAGGAGATATTCTACTAAAACGATGAGGAGACACATCTTCTTCATCTCCTGCTGCTGTTGCTGCTGCTGCTGCTGTTGTTGCTGTTGTTGTTGCTGCTGCTGTTGTTGAGGCGTCAGAACGATTTGATGATGTCTCATCTTGCTGCTGCTGCTGCTGTTGCTGCTGCTGCTGTTGCTGCTGCTGCTGTTGGGATAGAGAGGATTCGGCTTCGGTTGAAGAAGTAGAAGATTCATCTTCCCGTTGCTGCTGCTGCTGCTGCTGCTGCTGCTGCTGTTCTTCGTCCTGTTGCTGCTCGCGTT
>OY986947.1:4137506-4182506 GCA_963920595.1 Eimeria praecox | reverse complement strand
CATTCAGCGGCTAAGTAGCGCAGGGGCATTCTGCAGCAGCTTCTGTCTTCTTAGAGATACAGCGGAGTGTGTGGGGTTTTGAGGGTTTAGGGTTTAGGGTTTAGGGTTTAGGGTTTAGGGTTTGAAACTTCATACACACAGGGGAGAATATTTGCGCCTAGCTGGCGGAACAGCCGGAGTTTGTTCCTGATGGTCTCCTGCAGGAGCCGCTGCTGCTGCTGCTGTTGTTGTTGTTGCTGCTGCTGTAGCTGTTGCTGTTGTTGGTGTTGCTGCTGCTGTATCTCCTTGCGGTTTCTCTTGCTGCTGCTGCTGCTCCTCTTGCTGTGTTGCGGGTGCCGCCGCAGCAGCTGCTGATGCTGCAGAGGGTTTCTCCGCTGCCGCTGCCGCCGCCGCTGCAGCAGCAGCAGCAGCAGCTGCTGCTGCTGCTGCTGCTGCAGCACGAGCTGCAGCAGAAGGAGCTTCTTCTGAAGGTTTATGCCGATGTGCATTACGCTTATCCTCCGCTTGCTGCCTCCTTTGCTGCTCCTGCTGCAGCAGCAGCTCTAGCTTTGGCTGCAGCTGCCAAGGTTCTGCTTCAATAGACACCTGTTGTTGCTGCTGCTGCTGCTGCTGCTGCTGCGGCTGCTGCTGCTGCTGCTGCTGCAGCTGCAAAAGATGTGTTGCTGCTCCGTACTGCAGCAGCTCCCTCACCAGCAGCTCGTTGCCATGTACTACAGCCCACTGCAAGGCACTCCACTGAGCTGCATCCTGCGTCATCAAACCCTAAACCCTAAACCCTAAACCCTAAACCCTAAACCCTAAACCCTAAACCCTAAACCCTAAGAACCTAGATGCTAAAGCGTGACAACAACGAAAAAACCAGCCGGACAAGAGTTTTTCATAGCTTTTTGATATGTTTCTTATCTAGGGTTTAGGGTTTAGGGTTTAGGGTTTAGGGTTTAGGGTTTACCTCAACAGCGGCATCAGCCCCATCATGTAGCAAAGCAATAGCCTTATCGGTGTTGTTTATTTCTGCTGCTTCAAATAGTTTTTTCGTTGCTCTTGCTTTCTTTTCTGTTTTTGTTAGAAGCTGTTCTTCTAACGCATCGACCTCAGGGGCACGTATTAAATCCTCCATTGCTGCTGCTGCTGCTGCTGCTGCTGCTGCTGCTGTTGCTGCTGCTGCTGCTGTTGCTGCTGCTGTTGGTGTTGCTGCTGCTGCTGGTGTTGCTGCTGCTGTTGGTGTTGTTGCTGCTGTTTTTGTTGTTGCTGCTGTTGGTGTTGCTGCTGCTGTTGTTGCTGCTGCTGATGATGATGATGCTGCTGCAGTTGCTGTTGCTGCTGCGGTTGTTGTTGTTGTTGCTGCTGCTGCTGTTGTTGCTGCTGCTGCGGCGGCGGCTCCCCCTGCTGCGGCTGCTGGTGCTGCTGCTGACGATGATGCTAATGTTGATGCTGCTGCGGTTGTTGCTGCTGCAGTTACTGCTGCTCTGTTGCTGTTTCGCTTGTGATTTGAGGAGTGTCTCTGTGTCTCCGTTCTATGTCTCCCTTTCGCTCCTCCCGATGCTGCTGCTGCTGCTGCTGGCGCAGCTGCCGCTGCTTCCGCTGCTGCTGCTGCTGGCGCAGCTGCCGCTGCTTCTGCTGCTGCTGCTGCTGCTGTGTTGCAGTGGAGAATGAGGAGAGAGAAGGAAGGCAGAGAAGGAGAAGATACGCTTCCTTTGCTGTCTGTCTGTCTGTCTCTCTCTCTCTCTCTCTTGTTGCTTTCTTATTTGTCTTTGCTTTACATTTTATTTATTTTATTACTTGCTGTCTTGTCTCTATCTGTTTCTCTGTCTCTCCCTGTCTCTGTCTCCCTCCCTCTCTCTCTCTCTTTCTCTCTGTCTCTGTCTCTTTCTTCCCTTCTGTCTCTCACTGTTTCTCTGTCTGCCTCTTCGTCTCTCCTTTTCTTTATATATGTATCTCTCTCTCTGTCTCTGTCTCTGTCCCTCTCTGTCTCCGCCTCTCTGTCTCTACCTCTGTCTCTATCTCTATCTCTATCTCTATCTCTCTCTGTGTCTATCTCTGTCTCTATCTCTGTCTCTGCATCTGTCTCTGCATCTGTTTCTGTCTCTCTGTCTTTCTTTCTGTTTCTTCTTCTCTATCTTTTTCTGTTTTTGTTTTATTCTGTCTTTGCTGTTCTTGTGGGGGCCCTTGATAGACCCTCTCCAGCGCAGCCCGTAGCAAGCTAGGGTTTAGTGTTTAGGGTTTAGGGTTTAGAGTTTCAGGTTTAGGGTTTAGAGCTGTAGGAGACGCCCGCTGGTAGGGTCCTTCTCCAAGTTCTCGGGCGTAGCACTCAGCGACACCCCGAGGGTTTAGGGTTTAGGGTTTAGGGTTTAGGGTTTAGGGTTTAGTGTATTTCACTGAGTAGTTAAAAAGAATCATTATTAAGCAGAAGCTGCAGCAGCAGCAGCAGCAGCAGCAACAGCAGCAGCAGCAGCAGCAGCAGGGCTTTGAGGGCTCCCAGGCGGTCGGCTGCTGCCTACACCTCTAAACCCTAAACCCTAAACCCTAAACCCTAAACCCTTGAAGCTTTCATTAACAGTTACGCCTTTCAAAGATCTACATTAATTTCTTAATGTATGGAGAAGAATTTAGATTTAGGGACTATGCCTCTAGGGTTTAGGGTTTTGCTGTGTTGAGCAGCAGCAGCAGCAGCAGCAACAGCAGCAGCAGCAGCAGCAGCAGCAGCAGCAGCGGCTGGCCCAGTGGTTTATCTACTCTTGCAGATGAGCGGGTAAGAAGGAAGTCATAAATATTAATATTTAAACACTAAACCCTAAACCCTAATTTAATTTGTATATTTCATTGTCTTGAGTATTTAGGGTTTAGGGTTTAGGGTTTAGGGTTTAGGGTTTAGGGTTTAGGGTTTAGGGTTTACGGGTGCTAGCGGGGTCACTCAAAGGCTGACGAGAGGCGGTAGCTCGCTGCTGCGGTCGTTGCTGCTGTTGCTGCTGTTGCTGCTGTTGCTGCTGTTGCTGCTGTTGCTGCTGTTGCTGCTGTTGCTGCTACTTTGTATTCTTCTCACCAGTCAAATGTATTTGAACTTCGTTGAGCCCAAACCACAAACCCTAAACCCTAAACCCTAAACCCTAGACCCTCCTCTGCAACCGCTAGCCAAAAACACTAAGACAAATCTTACAGCAGCAGGTGTGTTGCCAAAGACCAAAGGCCCTTTGGGTTTCAAGGGTTTAGGGTTTAGGGTTTAGGGTTTACGGTTTAGGGTTTGTTGTGTACGGCATTAAGGAACTGCCCTCAGGGTATAGGGTTTGCAGTCGAGGGCTTAGGGTTTAGGGTTTAGGGTTTAGGGTTTCGACGAGATCTGTTCATCTAGCCACGGGGTGTATGCTCCTCATCTCTGTTTTGCTGCTGTTTCTCTGTTTCTTCTGCAGCAACAGCAGCAACAGCAGCAACAGCAGCAGCAGCGTTTGGAAATGAACAGCAGCAGCAGCAGCAGCAACAACAACAACAGGATGAAGGGGCTAAGAAGCAGCAGACCCTCCTGCAGCAAAGTTGAAGCAGCACAGATGTTTGCTGTTCTTACTGCAGCAGCAGCAGATCAAATAGTTAAGATAACACAAATGCTGCAGGAAGCCCAACAAAATGCTGAAAAGACAGAATCCTTATGGGGATATGTAGAAGGATTAAGGTCACACAAACCCTAAACCCTAAACCCTAAACCCTAAACCCTAAGCCCTAAACCCTAAACCCTAAACCCTACACACTGTACCCTACACATGAACTCGGAAACCCTAAACCCTAAATGCGAATTTGCAGATCGTTAGCATTAACTTAGAAACCCTAAACCCTAAACCCTAAACCCTAGCTCCTGGCTACCAAAACCTCAACCCTAAACCCAAACTCACAGACTCTAAACCCTAACCCCTAGGTCGTAGCTCGCAAGCCCTTAGTAGCTCTTAGCTCACATATCTCAACATGTCTGCACCCCCCGAACTGGCTTGTTTGTTGCTAGGTCATCCTAGGGTTTAGGGTTTAGGGTTTAGGGTTTGTGCTGCCTTTCTACAGATATGAATTTAAAGGCATAGAAGGAGAGAGTTATCTTCTAAGGAATAAGAAAGCTGTTGAAACAGACAGACTCAGAGCCCTCAGACTACAGCTCGCAGCAGGTCAAACCCTAAACCCTAAACCCTAAACCCTAAACCCTTCAGGCAGATGAACTCGGCCGTTAGGGTTTAGCTGTCTAGGGTCAAGGGTTTGCTGCTGCTCTTCTTCAGAACAGCAAGAAAAACAAGAAGCAGAAACACAAATCCTGTTTATGAGGCGCCAGACAGAAACCATGTACGCATAACTAAACCCTAAACCCTAAACCCTAAACCCTGATGAGCGATCTCCCTGTTCCCCTTGCTGCTGCTGCTGCTGCTGCTGTTGCTGCGCTTCCGGTCTGCCCTTCGCGTTGCCTGTTGCCTCCTTGCCGCAGCAGCAGCAGTCGGGACCACTGTTCTCAACCTTGCTGCTGCAGTTGCTGCTGCTGCTGCTGCTGTGCTTCTTTCTGCTGCTCAGGAAGAGAGAGCAGCGACAGATGAGCCAGGAAATATGCAATCTCGCCCTTCGCATAAGACAAGCTGTAAACCCTAAACCCTACAACAAACCCCCTTTAGACCTCAAGCGCCACCGCACAGGTTCTAGGGTCTAGGGTTTAGGGTTTAAGGTGTGATTTGAGTTGTGTGTGGCCCTTCACAGCGAGGCGAAACAGCGAAGAAACACGAGACCTGGCAGGCAAGAGAGCATCACACCAGCAGCAGCAGCAACAGCAACTGCAGCAGCAGCAGCTGCTGCTGCAGCAGCCACAGCTGCAACTGCAAATGCAACTGCAGCAGCAGCAGCAGCAAGCAGTGGATGTGAGGTTGCTGCTGCAGACGGCGGCTTCGGAGAAGCATCGTCTGGGGATTGAGACAGTTTGTTTTTCTCGAGGGAGACAGAACTTAGAGGTGTCTGTACACCCTAGCATCAAGATAGATTTAATAACACCAACTCACCTGCTGCTGCTGCTGCTTTTGCTGCTGCTGCTGTTGCAGCTGCTGTTGCTAATGCTGCTGCTGCTGTTGTTGGTGTTGTATTTTCAGCGGATGAATAAAAAGGAGAAACGCGCCCGCATTCAAAACAAGGCAAGGCCTAAACCCTAAACCCTAAACCCTAAACCCCTAGATCCTCATCAACTAGCCCTGTTATTGCACCCACTGTCGCACCAACTGCTGCTTTTGCTGCTGCTCCTATTGCTGCTGCTGCTATTGCTGCTGCTGCTGCTGCAGAAGAGCATCTCGGAGCTGCACGAGCTTTTCAAGGAGACGCAGAGGCAACAGGCGTTAAAGACGGATTCTGCAAGCTGCAGGTGCTGCTGCTGTTGCTGCTGTCGCCGGTGCTGCTGCTGCTGCTGCTGCTGCGCAGACTTTTCCCTGCTGCTGATCCTGTTGCTGCTGTTGTTTCTGCTGCTGCTCCATGCACTCGTGTGCTTCTGTCTTTGCTGCTGCTGCCTTTGCTGCTGCTGCTGCTGCTGCTGTTGCTGCTGCAGCTCGTCAACCAAGCGGCCTTCAGATGCCTTGGAAGCGAAACAGCCTGATAAAGGAGAAGAACTTCCTGAGAGCACGCTGCAGCCAAACTAGCTAGCTAGCTGCCTTTGCTGCTAGCTAGCTGTGCCGCCTCAGCTAGCCAAATGTGATGCTAGCTAGCCACAACCCCACTCAGCAAGATAGGCGTCCTGTCTGCCTAGCTTTCTTCACATTCTTCATTTCCCCTGCCCAGCCGGCTAGCTAGCTAGCTAGCTAGCTGGCTAGCTGGCTAGCTGGCTGGCTAGCAGAGCAATCGCTCAATCAGATGCCTAGCTGGCTGGCTAGCTAGCTAGCTAGCTAGCTGGCTCTCAAAGCCCCCAGCAAACCGCCCCCTCAAATTGCTAGCTAGCCCAATGCCAGATCGATGTGCAGAACAGATTGCCTCTCTATTTACTAGCTAGCTAGCTACCTAGCTAGACAGATTGCCTCCCTATTGACTAGCTAGCTAGCTAGCTAGTTGGCCAGCTGGCTAGTCCGTCAGCCAGATAGCTAGACAGATAGATAGATAGCCCGTCAGCCAGCTATCTATCTATCTATCTAGCTAGCTATATCCTTAGAGGGAGCCGTGGTGCTGCTACCTGTACAGCTACCAGGAGCAACAGCTAGCTAGGTAGCTAACTACCTAGCTACCATCCAGCGAGCTAGCTAGCCAATCACGCAGCTAGCTAGCCAGCCACGCAGCTAGCTAGCCAGTCAGAGAGACAGGAGGCTGAAGGAAGACTCCAAGCAAAGTCGAACGGGTCAGCTTCAACTCTAGTACACAAGCCGCATCATGATGCTGTTGCTGCTGCTGCAGCTATCGTGCAAGCACTGCTTGCTGCTGAAACAGGAGCAGCAGCTGCTGCTACCTCCAGTCCCCTGCCGCGTCTGCAGCCGTAGCTAAGTCAAGCCGACGCCCATGTTCCGCTGCGGGCCTGCTGCTGTTGCTGCTGTTGCTGCTGCTGCTGCTCATAGGTGTTAGAGCTTTTGCTTGTGCCAGAGAACAACCAAACACCGCAGCAGCATAGAGAGGAGAGGGCGCTGCACAGGCGGGAGGGGGCGGCCAGGGGGCGATACAACCAAAGCTTTTGCATATTGCTGCTTCATCTTCATGATGTATGATTTTGCTGCTTCCTCTTGATTTGTTGCTGCTGCTGCTGCTGTTGCAGGCGAAACGAGAGATCTATCCGAGCCTGAGTCACTCACAAATAGAGTAGACTGCTGCTGCCACGGCAGCAAACAAATCGGTTCTGCTGCTGCTGCTGCTGCTGTTACTGGACAGGAAAGGGCTCATGAGCTAGCCAAGTCCTAACCGAATCCTCCAAGCAAACTGCTATCTAGCAGCCAATACAGCTAATCACCTAGGTAGCTATATGTCTAGCCAACTAGCTAGCAGCATCCATAGAGGCCAGTGCAGACGAGCTGCCAGCAACCTTGTCCTCTCTCCTCACACTTGCCGGCCAGCTCGACAGCTGCCCACATATAAAGTGCCCAAGTGACTAGCTTGCTAGCTAACCAGCTAGAAGCCTGGCTAGCCAGACAGTCAGACGGCCAGCTGACTGAAGGAACACTGCAAGCAAAGTTAAATGGGTTAGCAACACTCTTAGCACACAACCTCAGATCCTGAGAATCCTCCTATTGCTACTGCAACTGCTGCTTGATGCGCAGCTATCGTGCATGAACGCTTGCTGCCCCTGATGCAGCAGCACCTACTCCTACTACCGCATCCAAGAATTGCCGCATTGAGATATTGGGCTGCTACGTCTGTCCCCGTCAAAATCTGCGCCGCAGCAGCAGCAACAACAGGGACAGCAGCACGAGCAATCTAGGCAGCGCCTGCGGCTCGCAGAATCCGTCGGGGGGGATTCTGCAGGCTAACGCTCCTTGAAATGTTAGTGCAACTACGGCGTTCTCTTCTGGTGCGGAAGCTGCTCAGCAGCAGCACAAGCAGCAGTTGCTGCGGCAGTGAGTGCAGAAGCGATGCTGATCAAGGGCATAGGTTTTAGGGTTTAGAGCTTAACGTCCTCCGGAGGTGAGTTTGTCCCTCCTTTTGTTCACCCGATGAAACCACAGCAAGCAGAAGCAGCACCAGTATTATCACCTTCAGCAGGAGCATCGTTAGCATCATCACTAGCAACGGCAGCAGTTGTAGCATCAGAATTTGCTGCAGCACCAGCAGCAAAAGCACGCTGGCTGGAGGTATTGTGTAGGCCACATGTTGGTGTGACCACTAAGTTTAGTCAGGTGCCTGAACAACAACCCATCTGCATCCTCACTCGATGCTTCTCTGAGCCGCTATCCGCAGCAACATGTGCAAACGCACAGTGTGCTGCTTGTCGTGGTGCATTCGCCGATGTAGCTCAGTCGGTAGAGCGCGAGGCTCTTAACCTCGTGGTCGCGGGTTCGAGCCCCGTCGTCGGCTGTTTGCCTCTAATCCGAGCGTCTGCATGGGCCTTTACTCATTAGCATTTGCCAGTAACACGCACGCTGTGTGCCGTGAGGGTTTGAACTTGCCGCAGCAGCCGGAAAGCTGCAGCTAAGCGTCTCCGCCAGCCAGCAGCAGCAGCATCCAGCAACAAAAAGCTGCTGCTGCTGTCGCTCACAGTATAGCTACTGTAAGGATTTTGAGGTGTTCCGCAACAAGGTTCAAGAACATGCAACAGCAACTACAGCGACGGTATCAACTTCACTAGAAGTAGCAGCAGGGATCTGCCGGCTGCCTTGGCAGGAGCACTCGACCTGTTGGCATGTTGTCATGTGCCGCCGTTACCGGGAATTGGAGAGGGTGGAGCATCTGTTTAGTGCAGCATTGCCTCTGCTAATGCATCTATCCCAGATTCTTCCTTCGCTGCCTGTGCTGAGGATGCCGACCTTGGGGAACTGTCAGAGTCAGAGTCACCGGCAAAAAAAATGGACTGCTTCTGTCAAGGCAGCAGGCAGGTGCCCACTGCTGTTTCTCCTGTATCTGATGGAGTGGCCTAATGATGCATTACTCTCGTTTCGATTCTCCATATTTGTCCGAAATGCTCCATTACTAATTGGGAGACGAAGCTTGTCATCGCCTGCTAGTGCGAGTTCTTGCCATGGCCACGAATCACTCGGAGGCTAGCGGTCACACTGGGTGATCTAATATTATGCATGCACAATATTTAGGGCCCTTAACCCACCGAAGTTCATAGAACTACCCTCGATTCCCCTTCTCTTGCGGAATCGATGCATAAACAACAGTGCACTCTCCAAAACCGAAATTCTCCAGCGTTCCTGGTCTACACAGAAACGCCATAGTCAGGCCGGTCATTGGAGCTCTTTTGCGTCATCTAGCCGCCCAGCCTCTCACGCCGCTACAGCTTGCCGCAGCTCCGCGATGTATGAACAAAGCACTGGAACGCGTGAACGCGTGTAGAGCAATTACGACGAACGACATCCGAATGCTATATTTAACTTTGCCGCCCTGGTTTTAGAGGATCTGGAAGCTTTGCAGAGCACGCTTGATGAAAGGTAGCAGACGAACTGCATCATGCCTTGGATAGGGATGCTTGCTGTTCGTTTTCGAGTCAGCGCATTGGCTTAAATTGCTGGTTTATCCCCAGCGTGGAGATGACACAGCATAACTAATGCCAGTTTCCTAAAGTGACTAAATCTCTGGAATGCTCTTCAACTCTTCCCGGCAGCACCGTCTTTGGGAACTGGAGGACATGGAGGGGATGGGATCCTGGACACATATATAAAGAAGCAAACGGCTCCCTAAAGACAGACAGGGATTGTGTGCGTTAAATGCCCAGGAAACCGACAAAACGAATTTATTTCCAAGACTCGCTTATGCGAAGCTTTTCATTAGGAGCATCTACGTGCACTCCTCCGTTTAGTGAGGGAGCACAAGCTTGTGCACGCGCGCAGCAGCACAAATTTGTGTCGCGTGAAACTTGCTGTTGGCATTTACTCTGTCATGCGTACAAGGGAGCCCGTTCCTCCACATATATACCTGTTATCCAGCGCTGACAGTGAAGTGCGCTACCTCCTTCATCTACTGCTGCCTTGGAGCTGCTGACAGCGCTTTTACTCTCATGCTTTGAGGCAGGGCTCAGCTAGACACCTCCATCAAGCTCACATTGTTTTTGCGTGCTTGCAGCGGTTCACTGCTTTTTTGCCTAGGTGGGCATTCAAGCATCTAAAGGCGTCTCCTAACCACGAGGCAGAAAAGGAGAATTGTTGTGACGACCTGAGGCAGGCCCGGGCTGCAAATTGGATATGCGGTTGGCAGTTCTGTTCGATGTGTAGCAGTACAACTAGTTGCCATCCGTGCACCCTGCTTGGTGTGTGTGTGTGCTCGCTAGCTTAGCGCTAGCTTCCGGGTGCTTTGTGGTGCTCTTGTTAAGAGTGGTGTTGAGTAACGCCATGAGTTTGCTCCTGGCCACGCTAGTGAGATTCAATTCCCTGTCATTTATGACGCTGTGGAAGAGCTAGTGCAGCTTCCGCACTCCTTATGCTGCAACGGAACTTGAACTGCGAGTGGAGTGCGCAATGTTTCCTAGCTTCTGCAACAACACGAATGCTGCTGCAGCCTCTCCCTGACTGCTAATAAACTCACTATGGCATCTATCGAGATAGAGTCCATATCTACTCAGGCGCCGGAGTTGTGCATTCGCCCAGCGTGATCTGAAACTCTTTCACAGTGCTAGCGGTGAGAGTCCGGAGAAATCAGCTTAAGGGTATATCCTCGGCTGAGAACAACCTGGCAACCCTCACCACTTTTGCGTTAACGTCACCGTGGCTTTTTAAAAAAGACTAATCATGGGCTTTGTGGACAAGTAATTTAGAGGGCGTGGCTTGAATATACGCATGATATCGTCAGCCACAAAGGAATAACACCTTACGTGCTGTAGTGCTTAACCGGTAACCTGATGCTGAGCTTGGCAAGAGTCAGAGGGGTCTGAGTGTCTTGGGAGCAAACTGAATGCGCAATACACACAAAACGGAAACAATAAAACGTAAGCGCTCTAGCCGGGCACACCCCCACACTGGCAGTGTACTGAAAGAATGCATCAGCGGCATTCCCGCGGTAAGCGAAAGCGGTTCATCCATGATCCGCTTCATCCATGCTTATACCTAGCATCTCATCATTGATTTGACTCAGAAATTCGTAATTTATTTGTCTCTCCAGTTCCGCATATGCATTTACGAGCCCAAGCAGCGCACAGGCTTGGTCCAAAGGGGTCGGGAATCTCTCAAGGATTCGGGTTTTGGGATTACAGGCAGGTTCTATAGAGTAAAGCCCTCGGGAAGTACACGAAATGAAGAGAACAGGCAACAACAGGTGTCGAAGGTGCTCAAATGAAGGGGAAGAAAAGCCGACGACGGGGCTCGAACCCGCGACCACGAGGTTAAGAGCCTCGCGCTCTACCGACTGAGCTACATCGGCGACGGCGCCGCCTCAAAAGCCTAAACCCTAAACCCAACACCACAGAACGCCGTCTCCAAGCCCTAATGTCGATAAGCAAAGTGCTTACTTCTGGCAACGCTAGAAGCATCCCAAAGGCCTTTCTAGGGGGAGCGTTAGCCCACCCTTTCAGGGGAATCTCGCCTGCCCTGCTGTTGTTGCTGCGGCTGATCCATGAACCCAGTTTGTCTCCCTATCGGACGCTTCGCCACACGCAACAGCCCAGTAAGTCCCTGTCTATTTTTCACTCTGTTAGCGTCTCTTACATGCACCTTAGATCTTTTCGCCCAAGTGGCCACAAATAGCATACAGGACATCCCAGGAGTGTACTCTCCAGGATACATTCTTCGGGCATGCCGAGCAAGACAGAGCTGCGGCGGATTGTCGCATGCGGCACGGTAAGAAACCAGTAGAAGAGCTTCTATTGCATGCATTAGCTGGTGTAGAAACAGCGTGGACAGCAACAAAAACACCACCACCATGCGAGCAGTGTGCCACTAACTCTAGCTGCAATCCTCGGCCTTAGCCCAGGACTGTAGGGTGCTGGAAGAGGGTCAAAATATATAACAACGGGTTCTCCGAAATCAGTCTGCTTCTCCTTCAGTATCCAAGGTTTGCGCATGCAGCAGCACAAGGACTTAGGGCTGATTCAGTGAGGACGCATTCGGCCATGGGCTGCAGCACTGCTTGCTTTAAGTCTTGCTGCACGTCAACCCATGTGTAAGCAGGCAACTGTCTCCTTTGAATACGTGAATTAATCATGGGAACAGTATTTCAAGATATTCTTGACCCTCACCAGGCATCATCCCCTGTGCTAGAAATATATGCACTAAAATCGTACAGAATATGCAGCCTCTGCCCGCCTGACGCTCCCTAAACAGCAGACATCGTTGTGTGCATTGGTGCGCATTAGGGATGGGCTCACTGAAGAAGAGGCAGGAGGCCACAAGGGAGGCCATATCCCGAGAGCCACAACAGAAAAGCAGAATAGACGAGAGGGAATAAGTGAGCTGCTTTTGCTTGTGCTTCTGCCGATATTGCACATATTTGCTGCTGCTGCTGTTGATGATGATGATGGCATGCGTCTGCTCCCAGCCCTTGAAGTGGCTTGATCGCTGGCTGCTTTGGCCGCATAATCCTTTCGTGAGTTGAGATCAGCGTTTTGGTGCGGGCATCTCAGTCTAGACAAAAGCAATCAATGAACTGCCTCCGATGGGCACCCTAACGACGCGAGTGCAAGGGGCATCAGCCCAGTCTCAAAGGCAAAGTAGGCAGCTACTTAGATAACTACTTAGCCCCTCAGACAGAGCAGTGAAAGAGTATTTTAGTCAAAGTTGAAGGGGCTAACTTCACTTCGGGTGCACAGCGTCAAACATTTGGTATCGACCTACTGATGTTCCAGTTACAGCTACAGTTGTTGTGCATGCAGCACTTCTTGCTGCTCATAGTAGAGCGCATACTGTTGGTACCGTGTCCCCGAAGACTCAGATTGTGCTGTTGAATATATCGCCTTTGCTAGTCAGAGCTCATCCTCCGCTAAAGGCGTGCTGCTGCGTCTGTTGCTGCTGGTTCTTGTCACTATTTGTAGGAGTCTATGGTTGCTGTCTGTTTCAGATAGCAACTAAACACTGCGGCAAGACAGCAAGCGGGGGACGTTTCACTGGTGGGAGACGAGCGCCACGGAGAGACACAGCTAAAGCTTTAGCGTCGTTGTGCTTCAGGTCGACGAGGCATGATTTCATAGGTCTTTTCTTCCCTGTTGCTGCTGCTACTGCCGAGTCGGGGTATCTGTCAGAGCCAGAGTCATGCACAGAAGCAATGGAGTGCTGCTGCGAAGACAGCAGGCAGATGCTCTCTGCTGCTTCCCGATAATCTTGCTGCTTGTGGGATTGCTGCTGTGTATCCTGCAGCCTTGTAGCTGAACTCCCCAAAATTCTGCAGGTCGTGTTGAGGAAAAAACATTTCAACCGTGCGGTATCCTGCTCCTTTGCAGCACCAAGTGCAAATAGTGCAGCTCACACAGAAGCACCACCAACTGTTTCTCCTGCTGCATTTGTCGATGCATTTACCCTCGCTTCCCCTCAAAAATGCCGCGAGTCTGGGCAACAGCAGCAACACCTGTTGCTCCTGCAACGTGCTGCTGCTGCTGGTTGCCTGAAGGGCCTAACAGCTGCCTTTCTGCAGCAACAACAACTTAAAGACGTTCTGGGCATAAGGTTTGGGGGACCCTGACAGGTGATATTGAATTAAGAAGCCCGAAACATGGACAAGCTTTGATGGAACAGCCGACGACGGGGCTCGAACCCGCGACCACGAGGTTAAGAGCCTCGCGCTCTACCGACTGAGCTACATCGGCGATGGGGTGGGTTGCAATAGCCTAAACGCAAAATCCTAAACCTAAACCTAAAACCCTGTGGCCTAAGCACTCCATTGCGTCAAACCCGCGGCAGCGAGACAAACCTTTTGAGTGCAGGAGCAACAGCTGCAGAGTAGGAGGGCAGGGGCAAAGCGCAGCAGCCAATTGTCTCTCCATAAAATGGCCTTTAAAAGATATCTAGCATTACCAGATGCGATTCGTTCGACCGTTACTGTTAGGTTTAGAGTCCGTTCTATGGGGTGTTGCATTTAGAAATTCGAGGTCGGCTTCACCGCCGATGTAGCTCAGTCGGTAGAGCGCGAGGCTCTTAACCTCGTGGTCGCGGGTTCGAGCCCCGTCGTCGGCTTTTTCCAACGGTTTTTTGCGCGGCTGCCTTAGCCTTTGCTCAGTAGCATCTGCCAATAACCCCAAAATCCCACGTTCTGGGAGGTTTTATGCTGCCACTGCAGCAGGAAGGCTGCTGCTAACGGTCTCGGCCAGGCAACCAGCAGCAACGACATCAGCTGTTGTCGCTGTCCATCAGAGTACAAGTCACCAGGAGCGAGCGCGAGACTAATAGCAAGAACAGCAGCGGCAACAGAAGTTGGTGTTGCATGCGCTACGCCTCTGCTATCAGGAGCTGCAGTAGAGTGGGGGGCCCACAGTACCGTTTCCGTCTCCGTAGCAGCAGGACGAGCATCAGCAGGAACTGCTATAAGGGGTTGGTAGGTTCTGCACTAGGGCTGAAAAGCAAGGCACTAATCCCGGAAATGCCACCAGCTGCAGGAGAAACAGCAAGAGGGATCTGTATGCTGCCTTAGCAGCAGCACTCCACTGCGTATGCGCGTGACTCTGCCCCACATGCCTACGATCGGCAACAGCAGCCAGTAGCAGTAGCAGCAGGTCTTCAGCTTACAGTAAGGTTGTTCAGAAGTAACCCTCAGCGCAGGCAGCTTGACTCAAGTGGACTCCCACGCTCTTCGAAACCCGCAGGAGAACGGGCGGCCGAGGTGGCTCCCACTAAAAATCATCATACTACCAATGTTGGTTTCTTCAAAGGGCTTAACGGACGACCGAGGCTTCTCTGCACTCTCTAAACAAAACGGCAGCAACGCAATGGCGAGAAGGAACAAATGGAGAATACTTAAATCTTGGAAACTCTTGTGACAACTCGAAGAAGTCCGAGAAGACGAGGAAACTACGTCGAATGGCAAGGGCATAGACACAATGGGTGGGGTTCTGAGGATCGCTTGCACAAAGACTTTCCTCAAAAGCAACTGAATCCCCTTTTCCTTTCACCGACTGCGACTGAAAGCGTGGATAAGCGCAGCGCAGCTCAAACATTGGTCGTCCTTCAGCGGATTGAGGCTGTTGCACGGTTGCGAGTAGAACAAAGATCTTATAAACGTATCTACGTGCTATCGTAAGCTTGGCTTTCTTCCCCGTGATCTAAAGCTCATGCACTAATTGTAGTTATGTGAGCTGGTCACCTGGGCACCCCGGTCAACAGAAGGTTCATTTTTTTCGTGCGGCCTTTGGATCTGGCCCGCCTCGCCAGTGCTCTCCCGGCTGCAGTGCCGTGGCAGCAGACTCCTACAGATTTTCCTCTTGGCTATGGTGCTTGCATCAGAAGCTTCACCCCACCAAACGGCGCTTTTGTGCTAAATCGGAAGAAGCGCGGTGGCCACGCCACTTGAGGAGTTGGCGGTCACGAGCTGCTGGTCACAAGCGCCACCAGCACAGCGTAGCAGCATTCCCATATGGAGGCCCCCCCTCTCGTTCTTGCCATTTTTCTTTTTTCTTCGCACGGACGGCAAGGCATACGGGGAGAGGGAGAACAGGTGTAGTATGGCCTGCGTGCTGTTGGCATAGGCGCATCAACTTGTTCACAGGGTGGCTATGGAGGGAAGCCCAAGGAAATCTTCAACTACTGTCTATAGTACAGTCAACAATGTTAGCTCTTGTAGACAAGTGGGCATTGCTTGTGCATGCACGCGGGGCCGCGTTGCAGCACTAGCTGCAGCAAGGTAGGCTGCCGCTCATGTCAGACCGGTCCGTGTCTTCATCTGGCCCGCAGTTTTCGGTCGCTGACCGGCGGATCCCTGAAAGCAGCAGTAAACGCCAGCCGCCCTTGGGGAGCTCTATTCTTAACTTTTTGGCACAATTGCAACACTGGCCAGTCCTCAGCTATGATCGAGGATCTACATCACTTAACAGGCCTTCACTATCCGGCCAATGCTTCAACCCCACGGGCGAGAAATCTCGTTTTGATACATGCGTTAACACTGCAGCGAATCTCTTAACGTGCGTGAGCCTCAGTAGCCAGCCTAGGAGCAGACAGAAATGCATGGATGTACTTGATGTGGACATAGCTACAAGCTGCCCTTTGGAAGCAGTTATTTGAGTGTTTGGCTATATTGTAGCTCTGCACGGTCCTCTCCTAATCTCCGCAGCTCACCCTACAATCAAATTGCTCGTCAAGAGCAAACGACACAAGCCCCTGCCATCGGGCCCCAGCTATAGACCCTAACAACATTGCCCTCCTGGGTTGGCAGTGCTGTGGTGGGAAGAGCTGGGAGGTTCGATCACATTACACCTCTTGCATGTAGCAGCCACAGCAGCTTAGGCCGGCAGCGGCAAAGGGGGGTAGCCACGATTTCCTCTGCAAACTCGCCTTTGACGTATTTCTGCTATTATCAGGAACCAGTACTTTGGCGCATCTCTAAGCCTCAGAGCTTGCACACTGGGGTCTAGGGTTTCGGGCTTAAGACATAGGGATTTAGGTTTAGGATTTTGCGTTTAGGCTATTGCAACCCACCCCATCGCCGATGTAGCTCAGTCGGTAGAGCGCGAGGCTCTTAACCTCGTGGTCGCGGGTTCGAGCCCCGTCGTCGGCTGTTCCATCGAAGCTTGTCCATGTTTCGGGCTTCTTAATTCAATATCACCTGTCAGGGTCCCCCAAACCTTATGCCCAGAACGTCTTTAAGTTGTTGTTGCTGCAGAAAGGCAGCTGTTAGGCCCTTCAGGCAACCAGCAGCAGCAGCACGTTGCAGGAGCAACAGGTGTTGCTGCTGTTGCCCAGACTCGCGGCATTTATGAGGGGAAGCGAGGGTAAATGCATCGACAAATGCAGCAGGAGAAACAGTTGGTGGTGCTTCTGTGTGAGCTGCACTATTTGCACTTGGTGCTGCAAAGGAGCAGGATACCGCACGGTTGAAATGTTTTTTCCTCAACACGACCTGCAGAATTTTGGGGAGTTCAGCAACAAGGCTGCAGGATACACAGCAGCAATCCCACAAGCAGCAAGATTATCGGGAAGCAGCAGAGAGCATCTGCCTGCTGTCTTCGCAGCAGCACTCCATTGCTTCTGTGCATGACTCTGGCTCTGACAGATACCCCGACTCGGCAGTAGCAGCAGCAACAGGGAAGAAAAGACCTATGAAATCATGCCTCGTCGACCTGAAGCACAACGACGCTAAAGCTTTAGCTGTGTCTCTCCGTGGCGCTCGTCTCCCACCAGTGAAACGTCCCCCGCTTGCTGTCTTGCCGCAGTGTTTAGTTGCTATCTGAAACAGACAGCAACCATAGACTCCTACAAATAGTGACAAGAACCAGCAGCAACAGACGCAGCAGCACGCCTTTAGCGGAGGATGAGCTCTGACTAGCAAAGGCGATATATTCAACAGCACAATCTGAGTCTTCGGGGACACGGTACCAACAGTATGCGCTCTACTATGAGCAGCAAGAAGTGCTGCATGCACAACAACTGTAGCTGTAACTGGAACATCAGTAGGTCGATACCAAATGTTTGACGCTGTGCACCCGAAGTGAAGTTAGCCCCTTCAACTTTGACTAAAATACTCTTTCACTGCTCTGTCTGAGGGGCTAAGTAGTTATCTAAGTAGCTGCCTACTTTGCCTTTGAGACTGGGCTGATGCCCCTTGCACTCGCGTCGTTAGGGTGCCCATCGGAGGCAGTTCATTGATTGCTTTTGTCTAGACTGAGATGCCCGCACCAAAACGCTGATCTCAACTCACGAAAGGATTATGCGGCCAAAGCAGCCAGCGATCAAGCCACTTCAAGGGCTGGGAGCAGACGCATGCCATCATCATCATCAACAGCAGCAGCAGCAAATATGTGCAATATCGGCAGAAGCACAAGCAAAAGCAGCTCACTTATTCCCTCTCGTCTATTCTGCTTTTCTGTTGTGGCTCTCGGGATATGGCCTCCCTTGTGGCCTCCTGCCTCTTCTTCAGTGAGCCCATCCCTAATGCACACCAATGCACACAACGATGTCTGCTGTTTAGGGAGCGTCAGGCGGGCAGAGGCTGCATATTCTGTACGATTTTAGTGCATATATTTCTAGCACAGGGGATGATGCCTGGTGAGGGTCAAGAATATCTTGAAATACTGTTCCCATGATTAATTCACGTATTCAAAGGAGACAGTTGCCTGCTTACACATGGGTTGACGTGCAGCAAGACTTAAAGCAAGCAATGCTGCAGCCCATGGCCGAATGCGTCCTCACTGAACCAGCCCTAAGTCCTTGAGCTGCTGCATGCGCAAACCTTGGATACTGAAGGAGAAGCAGACTGATTTCGGAGAACCCGTTGTTATATATTTTGACCCTCTTCCAGCACCCTACAGTCCTGGGCTAAGGCCGAGGATTGCAGCTAGAGTTAGTGGCACATTGGTCGCATGGTGATGGTGTTTTTGTTGCTGTCTACGCTGTTTCTACACCAGCTAATGCATGCAATAGAAGCTCTTCTACTGGTTTCTTACCGTGCCGCATGCGACAATCCGCCGCAGCTCTGTCTTACTCGGCATGCCCGAAGAATGTATCCTGGAGAGTACACTCCTGGGATGTCCTGTATGCTATTTGTGGCCACTTGGGCGAAAAGATCTAAGGTGCATGTAAGAGACGCTAACAGAGTGAAAAATAGACAGGGACTTACTGGGCTGTTGCGTGTGGCGAAGCGTCCGATAGGGAGACAAACTGGGTTCATGGATCAGCCGCAGCAACAACAGCAGGGCAGGCGAGATTCCCCTGAAAGGGTGGGCTAACGCTCCCCCTAGAAAGGCCTTTGGGATGCTTCTAGCGTTGCCAGAAGTAAGCACTTTGCTTATCGACATTAGGGCTTGGAGACGGCGTTCTGTGGTGTTGGGTTTAGGGTTTAGGCTTTTGAGGCGGCGCCGTCGCCGATGTAGCTCAGTCGGTAGAGCGCGAGGCTCTTAACCTCGTGGTCGCGGGTTCGAGCCCCGTCGTCGGCTTTTCTTCCCCTTCATTTGCGCACCTTCGACACCTGTTGTTGCCTGTTCTCTTCACTTCGTGTACTTCCCGAGGGCTTTACTCTATAGAACCTGCCTGTAATCCCAAAACCCGAATCCTTGAGAGATTCCCGACCCCTTTGGACCAAGCCTGTGCGCTGCTTGGGCTCGTAAATGCATATGCGGAACTGGATAGACAAATAAATTACGGATTTCTGAGTCAAATCAATGATGAGATGCTAGGTATAAGCATGGATGAAGCGGATCATGGATGAACCGCTTTCGCTTACCGCGGGAATGCCGCTGATGCATTCTTTCAATACACTGGCGGTGGGGGAGTGTGCCCGGCTACTGCGCTTACGTTTTATTGTTTCCGTTTTGTGTATTGCGCATTCAGTTTGCTCCCAAGATACTCAAACCCCTGTGACTCTTGCCAAGCTCAGCATCAGGTTACGGGTTAAGCACTACAGCACGTAAGGTGTTATTCCTTTGTGGCTGACGATATCATGCGTATATTCAAGCCACGCCCTCTAAATTACTTGTCCACAAAGCCCATGATTAGTCTTTTTTAAAAAGCCACGGTGACGTCAACGCAAAAGTGGTGAGGGTTGCCAGGTTGTTCTCAGCCGAGGATATACCCTTAAGCTGATTTCTCCGGACTCTCACCGCTAGCACTGTGAAAGAGTTTCAGATCACGCTGGGCGAATGCACAACTCCGGCGCCTGAGTAGATATGGACTCTATCTCGATAGATGCCATAGTGAGTTTATTAGCAGTCAGGGAGAGGCTGCAGCAGCATTCGTGTTGTTGCAGAAGCTAAGAAACATTGCGCACTCCACTCGCAGTTCAAGTTCCGTTGCAGCATAAGGAGTGCGGAAGCTGCACTAGCTCTTCCACAGCGTCATAAATGACAGGGAATTGAATCTCACTAGCGTGGCCAGGAGCAAACTCATGGCGTTACTCAACACCACTCTTAACAAGAGCACCACAAAGCACCCGGAAGCTAGCGCTAAGCTAGCGAGCACACACACACACCAAGCAGGGTGCACGGATGGCAACTAGTTGTACTGCTACACATCGAACAGAACTGCCAACCGCATATCCAATTTGCAGCCCGGGCCTGCCTCAGGTCGTCACAACAATTCTCCTTTTCTGCCTCGTGGTTAGGAGACGCCTTTAGATGCTTGAATGCCCACCTAGGCAAAAAAGCAGTGAACCGCTGCAAGCACGCAAAAACAATGTGAGCTTGATGGAGGTGTCTAGCTGAGCCCTGCCTCAAAGCATGAGAGTAAAAGCGCTGTCAGCAGCTCCAAGGCAGCAGTAGATGAAGGAGGTAGCGCACTTCACTGTCAGCGCTGGATAACAGGTATATATGTGGAGGAACGGGCTCCCTTGTACGCATGACAGAGTAAATGCCAACAGCAAGTTTCACGCGACACAAATTTGTGCTGCTGCGCGCGTGCACAAGCTTGTGCTCCCTCACTAAACGGAGGAGTGCACGTAGATGCTCCTAATGAAAAGCTTCGCATAAGCGAGTCTTGGAAATAAATTCGTTTTGTCGGTTTCCTGGGCATTTAACGCACACAATCCCTGTCTGTCTTTAGGGAGCCGTTTGCTTCTTTATATATGTGTCCAGGATCCCACCCCCTCCATGTCCTCCAGTTCCCAAAGACGGTGCTGCCGGGAAGAGTTGAAGAGCATTCCAGAGATTTAGTCACTTTAGGAAACTGGCATTAGTTATGCTGTGTCATCTCCACGCTGGGGATAAACCAGCAATTTAAGCCAATGCGCTGACTCAAAAACGAACAGCAAGCATCCCTATCCAAGGCATGATGCAGTTCGTCTGCTACCTTTCATCCAGCGTGCCCTGCAAAGCTTCCAAATCCTCTAAAACCAGGGCGGCAAAGTTAAATATAGCATCCGGGTATCGTTCATCGTAATTGGTCTACACGCGTTCCAGTGCTTTGTTCATACATCGCGAAGCTGCAGCAAGCTGTAGCGGCGTGAGAGGCTGCATGGCTGGGTGACGCAAAAGAGCTCCAATGTCCGAACAGACTATGGCGTTTCTGTGTAGACCAGGGACGCCGGAGAGCTTCGGTTCGAAGAGTGCACTGTTGTTTATGCATCGATTCCGCACGAGAAGGGGAATCGAGGGTAGTTCTATGAACTTCAGAAGGGCCCTAAATATTGTGCATGCGTAATATTGGATCATCCAGTGTGACCGCCAGCCTCTAGTGATTAGTGGCCATGGCAAGAATTCGCATTAGCAGGCGATGACAAACTTCGGCTCCCAATTAGTAATGGAGGATTTCGGACAAATATGGAGAATCGAAACGAGAGTAATGCATCATTAGGCCACTCCATCAGATACAGGAGAAACAGCAGTGGGCACCTGCCTGCTGCCTTGACAGAAGCAGTCCATTTTTTTGCCGGTGACTCTGGCTCTGACAGTTCCCCAAGGTCGGCATCCCCAATACAGGTAGCGAAGGAAGAACCTGGGCTAGATGCATTAGCAGAGGCAATGCTGCACTAAATAGATGCTCCGCCCTCTCCACTCCCTGGTAACGGGCGCACATGAACACTTGCCAACAGGTCGAGTGCTCCTGCCAAGGCAGCCGACGGATTCCTGCTGCTACTTCTAGTGAAGTTGATACCGTCTCTGTAGTTGCTGTTGCATGTTCTTGAACCTTTCTGCGGAACACCTCAAAATCCTTACAGTAGCTATACTGCAGCAGCAGCTTTTTGCTGCCAGATGCTGCTGCTGCTGGCTGGTGGAGACGCTTAGCTGCAGCTTTCCGGCTGCTGCGGCAAGTTCAAACCCTCACGGCACACAGCCTGCGTGTTACTTGCAAACGCTAATGAGTAAAGGCCCATGCAGACGCTCGGATTAGAGGCAAAACAGCCGACGACGGGGCTCGAACCCGCGACCACGAGGTTAAGAGCCTCGCGCTCTACCGACTGAGCTACATCGGCGAATGCACCACGACAAGCAGCACACTGTGCGTTTGCACATGTTGCTGCGGATAGCGACTCAGAGAAGCATCGAGTGAGGATGCAGATGGGTTGTTGTTCAGGCACCTGACTAAACTTAGTGGTCACACCAACATGTGGCCCACACAATACCTCCAGCCAGCGTGCTTTTGCTGCTGGTGCTGCAGCAAATTCTGATGCTACAACTGCTGCCGTTGCTAGTGATGATGCTAACGATGCTCCTGCTGAAGGTGATAATACTGGTGCTGCTTCTGCTTGCTGTGGTTTCATCGGGTGAACAAAAGGAGAGACAAACTCACCTCCGGAGGACGTTAAGCTCTAAACCCTAAAACCTATGCCCTTGATCAGCATCGCTTCTGCACTCACTGCCGCAGCAACTGCTGCTTGTGCTGCTGCTGAGCAGCTTCCGCACCAGAAGAGAACGCCGGAATTGCACTAACATTTCAAGGAGCGGCAGCCTGTAGAATCTCCCCAGGCGGATTCTGCGAGCCGCAGGCGCTGCCTAGACTGCTCGTGCTGATGTCCCTGTTGTTGCTGCTGCTGCGGCGCAGATTTTGACGGAGACAGACGTAGCAGCCCAATATCTCAATGCAGCAATTCTTGGATGCGGCAGTAGCAGTAGGTGCTGCTGCATCTACGGCAGCAAGCGTTCATGCACAATGGCTGCGCATCAAGCAGGAGCTGCAGTAGCAATAGGAGGATTCTCAGGATCTGACGTTGTGTGCTAAGAGTGTTGCTAACCTATTTAACTTTGCTTGCAGTGTTCCTTCAGTCAGCTGGCCGTCTGACTGTCTGGTTAGCCAGGCTTCTAGCTGGTTAGCTAGCAAGCTAGCCACTTGGGCACTTTATGTGTAGGCAGCTGTCGAGCTGGCTTCCAAGGGTGAGGAGAGAGGGCAAAGTTGCTGACAGCTCGTCTGCACTGGCCTCTATGGATGCTGCTAGCTAGTTGACTAGCTAGGTGATTAGCTGTACTGGCTGCTAGATAGCAGTCTGCTTGGAGGATTCGGTTAGGATCTGGCCCGCTCATGCTCCCTTTCCTGCCCCTATTCTTCGAGACCACCGAATTGTGCCTAAACTCGACACCTGGCGGCTCACCTTCCGATGCCTTTCCAGCTCGTCTATTTGACTCTCAATCTTTTCTTCAAGGCGTGGTGCTCCCCGGTATCTTTGAACAAGACTTGGGGCCTCTCCAGGTATGGAATGAATGTGGAACATGGGGGGCCAGCACGATGTTCCTGGTTATTTAACAAATTAGAGGACCCTTCCTTCAACTGTGCCCACTTGTACTTCTTCTTGGTGTTTCTTCGGTATTAACCGAACTGAGCATCCCAAAATCGCGTTCTTCTCAGGACTCTCAGGACAGTGTGCATGTATTTCCCCTTCGTTACCTCAAGTGCCTCTGCACTGCGTAGGAGCATCCTCGTCCCTTTCCCCTTGGGGCCTTCGCTCTGCTCTTCTTCCTGTAGACGATGAAAGCGCCATTAGGAGAGTAGCTGCGGCTGCTCAGCCAAAGCGCTAGATGTAGCGGTGTGATTGCGATCCCCAGAAAAGGGCATCTTAGACAACTTTGCAGTGTCTAGCCACCATTAGAGCCCCCTATCCTCCACTGATTAGAACACGGGCAGACATGCATGCGACTACTTCGCTGACGAAGCTACAAGCTGTCCCTAGGAGGCTTTTAACTAAGTGCCGGGACTCAACTGCAGCTATTATACAGTCCTCCCCTACGGTGAGCGACTCGCCCTGCAGCCCAATTGTTTATCAAGGGAAAGCAGCACAAACCCCCCAGCATCGATATAACTCCCTAAGCATTATTAATATCTTTCTACGGCATTATTGCTTCTCGAGTATATTTTGTACTACGCGTGTTTACTGCAGTATTAGCTGCTAAGCAGCAATCAACAGACAAGGAGAGCAGATACTGAGAAGGAAGCACTGAGAAGGCACAACACACTAAGCCTGTTGCATTCTACAGCAGCAGCAGCAGCAGTAGTACCAACTGCAGCAACTGCAGCAGCAGCAGCAGCGAAGGAGCTCAAAGCAGCGCAGCAGCAGAGAGCGGCAGATAAGATATTGCCTTCAATATATATCTGGCATTATCAGAATCTATTCCCTTTGTAATTTATTGAGGGTTTGTATTTCTGGTTGTGGGGTTTAGGGTTTAGGGTTTAGGGTTTAGGGATTAGGGTTTGGTGTTTAGGGTTAGGCCGTCGGCGATGTGTTTGTTGGTAGGGGACGAGGCTCGTAGCCTCGTGGTCTCCAGTTTGAGTGTCTTCCTCGGCTTCCTTTTTTTTGTTTATTTTTCGAGGGTTTCACTCAACAGAATCTGCTAATAACCCCCAATCCCTGTGTTAATAGTGTTTGAAGCTGTTACTGCAGCAGGGAGACTGCATCTAACCCTCTACGCAACAGCAACGAGGGACAGCAGCAGGTGCTGCTGCTATAATTAAAAATAGCAGCAAGAACAGCAACAGCAGCAAATGCTGCTGTGTCTGCTGCTACTTTGCAGCACTTGTTGCCAGGAGCCTCAGTAGATTTGGAAGCGGCACAGTTGTGATGTCTTGCGCACAGCAGCAGCAGGAACAGCAGCAGCAGCAGCAGCAGCAACAACAACAACAGCTGCAAGAGGGTGGGATGTGCTGCAGCAATGCTTCATCAGACACAGCAGCAACCCTATCAGCAGCAGCAGCAGCAGCAGCAGCAGAAGAGATTTGTCTGCTGCCGTGGCAGCAGCAATCTACTGTATTTGTGAGTGACTCAGACTCCGATAGATCTCTCGATTCGCCTGCAACAGCAGCAGCAGCAGCAGCAGTAGCAGCAGCAGCAAAAGAAGAAGCAGCAAAATCATTCATCATGAAGAAGAACCAGGAATTTGCAAGAGTTTTGGTTGTATCGCCCCCTGGCCGCCCCCTCCCACCTATGCAGCGCCCTCCCCTCTCTGTGGTGCTGCGGTGTTTGGTTGTTCTCTGGCACAAGCAAAAGCTCTAACACCTATGAGCAGCAGCAGCAGCAGCAACAGCAGCAGCAGCAACAGCAGCAGGCCCCCAGCGGAACGTGGGCGTCGGCTTGACTTAGCTACGGCTGCAGGCGCGGGAGGGGAGTGGAGGTAGTAGCAGCAGCTGCTGCTTCTGTTTCAGCAGCAAACAGTACTTGCGCGACAGCTGCAGCAGCAGCAGCAGCAGGATACGGCGTTGTGTACTAAGGTTGAAGCTGGCCCGTTCGACTTTGCTTGGAGTCTTCCTTCAGCCTCCTGTCTGTTTGACTGGCTAGGTAGCTGCGTGGCTGGCTAGCTGGCTATCTAGCTGCGTGTCTGGCTAGCTGGCTAGCTGGCTCATTGGATCGCTAGCTAGCTACCTAGCTAGCTGTTGCTCCTGGCAGCTGTAGAGCTAGCAGCACCAATGAGGAGAGGAGAGGGTGCAACCCCCAGGGACTGCCCCACGACTTCCTCTATGGATATAGCTAGCTAGCTAACTAGCTAGCTAGCTAGCTAACTAACTAGCTAGCCGGCTGACGGGCTATCTATATCTATATATATGACTGACTGACTAGCTAGCGGCCAGCTAGCTAGCTAGCCAGTAGGGAGGCAATCTGCTCTGTACATCGAGTTGGCATTTAGCTAGCTAGCAGTTTGCGGGAGCTGTTTGCTGGGGGCTTTAGGAGCTAGCTAGCTAGCTAGTTAGCCAGCTAGGCATCTGACTGAGCGATTACTCCGCTAGCCAGCCAGCTAGCTAGCCAGCTAGCGAGCTAGGCAGGGGAAATGAAGAATGCGAAGAAAGCTAGGCAGACAGGACGCCTAGCTTGCTGAGTGGGTTTGTGGCTAGCTAGCATCGCATTTGGCTAGCTGAGGCGGCACAGCTAGCTAGCAGCAAAGGCAGCTAGCTAGCTAGTTTGGCTGCAGCGTGCTCTCAGGAAGTTCTTCTCCTTTATCAGGCTGTTTCGCTTCCAAGGCATCTGAAGGCCGCTTGGTTGACGAGCTGCAGCAGCAACAGCAGCAGCAGCAGCAGCAGCAAAGGCAGCAGCAGCAAAGACAGAAGCACACGAGTGCATGGAGCAGCAGCAGAAACAACAGCAGCAACAGGATCAGCAGCAGGGAAAAGTCTGCGCAGCAGCAGCAGCAGCAGCACCGGCGACAGCAGCAACAGCAGCAGCACCTGCGGCTTGCAGAATCCGTCTTTAACGCCTGTTGCCTCTGCGTCTCCTTGAAAAGCTCGTGCAGCTCCGAGATGCTCTTCTGCAGCAGCAGCAGCAGCAATAGCAGCAGCAGCAATAGGAGCAGCAGCAAAAGCAGCAGTTGATGCGACAGTGGGTGCAATAACAGGGCTAGTTGATGAGGATCTAGGGGTTTAGGGTTTAGGGTTTAGGGTTTAGGCCTTGCCTTGTTTTGAATGCGGGCGCGTTTCTCCTTTTTATTCATCCGCTGAAAATACAACACCAACAACAGCAGCAGCAGCATTAGCAACAGCAGCTGCAACAGCAGCAGCAGCAAAAGCAGCAGCAGCAGCAGCAGGTGAGCTGGTGTTATTAAATCTATCTTGATGCTAGGGTGTACAGACACCTCTAAGTTCTGTCTCCCTCGAGAAAAACAAACTGTCTCAATCCCCAGACGATGCTTCTCCGAAGCCGCCGTCTGCAGCAGCAACCTCACATCCACTGCTTGCTGCTGCTGCTGCTGCAGTTGCATTTGCAGTTGCAGCTGTGGCTGCTGCAGCAGCAGCTGCTGCTGCTGCAGTTGCTGTTGCTGCTGCTGCTGGTGTGATGCTCTCTTGCCTGCCAGGTCTCGTGTTTCTTCGCTGTTTCGCCTCGCTGTGAAGGGCCACACACAACTCAAATCACACCTTAAACCCTAAACCCTAAACCCTAGAACCTGTACGGTGGCGCTTGAGGTCTAAAGGGGGTTTGTTGTAGGGTTTAGGGTTTACAGCTTGTCTTATGCGAAGGGCGAGATTGCATATTTCCTGGCTCATCTGTCGCTGCTCTCTCTTCCTGAGCAGCAGAAAGAAGCACAGCAGCAGCAGCAGCAGTAGCAGCAAGTGCAGCAGCAAGGTTGAGAACAGTGGTCCCAACTGCTGCTGCTGCAGCAAGGAGGCAACAAACAACGCGAAGGGCAGACCGGAAGCGCAGCAACAGCAGCAGCAGCAGCAGCAGCAAGGGGAACAGGGAGATCGCTCATCAGGGTTTAGGGTTTAGGGTTTAGGGTTTAGGGTTTAGTTATGCGTACATGGTTTCTGTCTGGCGCCTCATAAACAGGATTTGTGTTTCTGTTTCTTGTTTTTCTTGCTGTTCTCAAGAGGAGCAGCAGCAAACCCTAAACCCTAGAAAGCTAAACCCTAACCGCCGAGTTCATCTGCCTGAATGATTTAGGGTTTAGGGTTTAGGGTTTGACCTGCTGCGAGCTGTAGTCTGAGGGCTCTGAGTCTGTCTGTTTCAACGGCTTTCTTATTCCTTAGAAGATAACTCTCTCTTTTGATGCCTTTAAATTGGGCTTTAAATAGGAAGGCAACACAAACCCTAAACCCTAAACCCTAAACCCTAGGATGACCGAGCAACAAACTAGCCAGTTCGGGGGGTGCAGGCATGTTTGAGATATGTGAGCTTAGGGCTACTAAGGGCTTGCGAGCTACGAGCTAGGGCTTAGGGTTTAGGGTTTAGAGTTTGTGATTTTGGGTTTAGGGTTGAGGTTTTGCTAGCCAGGAGCTAGGGTTTAGGGTTTAGAGTTTAGGGTTTCTAAGTTAATGTTAACGATCTGCAAATTCGCATTTAGGGTTTAAGGTTTCTGAGTTCAAGCGTAGGGCACAGTGTGTACACACTAGGGTTTAGGGTTTAGGGCTTAGGGTTTAGGGCTTAGGGTTTAGGGTTTGTGTGACCTTAATCCTTCTACATATCCCCATAAGGATTCTGTCTTTTCAGCATTTTGTTGGGCTTCCTGCAGCATTTGTGTTATCTTAACTATTTGATCTGCTGCTGCTGCAGTAAGAACAGCAAACATCTGTGCTGCTTCCACTTTGCTGCAGGAGGGTCTGCTGCTTCTTAGCCCCTTCATCCTGTTGTTGTTGTTGCTGCTGCTGCTGCTGTTCATTTCCAAACGCTGCTGCTGTTGTTGCTGCAGAAGAAACAGAGAAACAGCAGCAAAACAGAGATGCGGAGCATACACCCCGTGGCTAGATGCACAGATCTCGTCGAAACACTAAACCCTAAACCCTCGGCCGCAAACCCTATAGCCTGAGGGCAGTTCCCTAAAGCCGTACACAACAAGCCCTAGACCGTAAACCCTAAACCCTAAACCCTTGAAACCCAAAGGGCCTTTGGTCTTTTGGCAACACACCTGCTGTGTAAGATTTGTCTTAGTGTTTTTGGCTAGCGGCTGCAGAGGAGGGTTTAGGGTTTAGGGTTTGTGGTTTGGGCTCAACGAAGTGCGAATACATTTGACTGGTGAGAATAATACAGAATAGCAGCAACAGCAGCAACAGCAGCAACAGCAGCAACAGCAGCACCGACCGCAGCAGCGAGCTGCCGCCTCTCGTCACCCTTGAGTGACCCCGCTAGCACCCGTAAACCCTAAACCCTAAACCCTCAAGACAATGAAATATGCAAATTAAATTAGGGTTTAGGGTTTAGGGTTTAGGGTTTAGTGTTTAAAGATTAAGATTTATGACTTCCTTCCTACGCGCTCATCTGTAAGGGCAGATAAACCACTGGGCCAGCAGCTGCTGCTGCTGCTCCTGCTGCTCCTGCTGCTGCTGTTGCTGTTGCTGCTGCTCAACACAGCACAACTCTAAACCCTAGAGGCAAAGTCCTTAAATCTAAATTCTTCTCTATACATTAAGAGATTAATGTAGATCTTTAAAAGGGGTAACTGTTAATGAAAGCTTCAAGGGTTTAGGGTTTAGGGTTTTGGGTTTAGGGTTTAGAGGTGTAGTCAGCAGCCGACCGCCTGGGAACCCTCAAAGCCCTGCTACTCGTGCTGCTGCTGCTGTTGCTGCTGCTGCTGCATAATCAGTAGCAGTTACTGTTGCTGCTGGAGCTTCTGCCTAATAATGATTCTTTTTAACTACTCACGCCCGAGAACTTGGAGAAGGACCCTACCAGCGGGCGTCTCCCACAGCTCTAAACCCTTAACAATAAACTGTATACCCTAAACACTAAACACTAAACGCTAGCGTGCTACGGGCTGCGCTGGAGAGGATCTATCAAGGGCCCCCACAAGGACAGCAAAGACAAAAAAAAGAAAGAAAAACAAAAACAGAAAAAGATAGAGAAGAAGAAACAGAAAGAAAGAGAGACAGAAACATACAGAGACAAATGCAGAGGCAGAGACAGAGATACAGACAGAGACAGAGAGAGAGAGGTGGACAGAGACAGAGAGAGAGAGAGGTAGACAGAGACAGACAGAGACAGACAGAGACGGGGACGGAGGTAGAGAAAAAGAGAGAGAGAGGGAGATAAGGAAAAAAAAAGAGACGAAGAGACAGGCAGAGAAACAGTGAAAGACAGAGAGAAAGGGACAAAGGGGGAGAGAGGGACAGATAGAGACACAGAGAGAGAAGACAGCAAGTAAAAATAAAGACAGAGAGAGAAGGAAGCAAGTAAAAATAAAATGTAAAGCAAAGACAAAGAAGGACGCAACGAGAGAGATAGGGACAGTAAGGAGAAGTGTCTCTTCTCCTTCTCTGCCCTCCTCCTCTCTTCTCATTCTTCATGAGGAGAGAGGAGGAGGGCTTTATGCTGCTGCTGCTGCTGCTGCAACGCAGCAGCAGCAGTGGCAACTACGCCAGCAGCAGCAACAGCAAGAACAGCAGCAGCGGTAACTGGGCCAGGAGCAGCAGCAGCAGCTGCAGCAGCAGCACCAGCGGGTAATGCTAGATACCTTTTAAAGGCCATTTTATGGAGAGACAATTGGCTGCTGCGCTTTGCCTCTGCCCCCCTACTCTGCAGCTGTTGCTCCTGCACTCAAAAGGTTTGTCTCGCTGCCGCGCGTTTGACGCAATGGAGTGCTTAGGCCACAGGGTTTTAGGTTTAGGTTTAGGATTTTGCGTTTAGGCTATTGCAACCCACCCCATCGCCGATGTAGCTCAGTCGGTAGAGCGCGAGGCTCTTAACCTCGTGGTCGCGGGTTCGAGCCCCGTCGTCGGCTGTTCCATCGAAGCTTGTCCATGTTTCGGGGTTCTTAATTCAATATCACCTGTCAGGGTCCCCCAAACCTTATGCCCAGAACGTCTTTAAGTTGTTGTTGCTGCAGAAAGGCAGCTGTTAGGCCCTTCAGGCAACCAGCAGCAGCAGCACGTTGCAGGAGCAACAGGTGTTGCTGCTGTTGCCCAGACTCGCGGCATTTATGAGGGGAAGCGAGGGTAAATGCATCGACAAATGCAGCAGGAGAAACAGTTGGTGGTGCTTCTGTGTGAGCTGCACTATTTGCACTTGGTGCTGCAAAGGAGCAGGATACCGCACGGTTGAAATGTTTTTTCCTCAACACGACCTGCAGAATTTTGGGGAGTTCAGCAACAAGGCTGCAGGATACACAGCAGCAATCCCAGCAGCAGCAAGGTCATCGGGAAGCAGCAGAGAGCATCTGCCTGCTGTCTTCGCAGCAGCACTCCATTGCTTCTGTGCATGACTCTGGCTCTGACAGATACCCCGACTCGGCAGTAGCAGCAGCAACAGGGAGGAAAAGACCTATGAAATCATGCCTCGTCGGCCTGAAGCATAACGACGCTAAAGCTTTAGCTGTGTCTCTCCCTGGCGCTCGTCTCCCACCAGTGAAACGTCCCCCGCTTGCTGTCTTGCCGCAGTGTTTAGTTGCTATCTGAAACAGACAGCAACCATAGACTCCTACAAATAGTGACAAGAACCAGCAGCAACAGACGCAGCAGCACGCCTTTAGCGGAGGATGAGCTCTGACTACCAAAGGCGATATATTCAACAGCACAATCTGAGTCTTCGGGGACACGGTACCAACAGTATGCGCTCTACTATGAGCAGCAAGAAGTGCTGCATGCACAACAACTGTAGCTGTAACTGGAACATCAGTAGGTCGATACCAAATGTTTGACGCTGTGCACCCGAAGTGAAGTTAGCCCCTTCAACTTTGACTAAAATACTCTTTCACTGCTCTGTCTGAGGGGCTAACTAGTTATCTAAGTAGCTGCCTACTGTGCCTTTGAGACTGGGTCGATGCCCCTTGCACTTGCGTCGTTAGGGTGCCCATGGGAGGCAGTTCATTGATTGCTTTTGTCTAGACTGAGATGCCCGCACCAAAACGCTGATCTCAACTCACGAAAGGATTATGCGGCCATAGTAGCCAGCGATCAAGCCACTTCAAGGGCTAGGCGCAGACACATGCCATCCTCATCATCATCAACATCAGTAGCAGCACATATGTGCAATATGGACAGAAGCACAAGCAAAAGCAGCTCACTTATTCCCTCTCGTCTATTCTGCTTTTCTGTTGTGGGTCTCGGGATATGGCCTCCCTTGTGGCCTCCTGCCTCTTCTTCAGTGAGCCCATCCCTAATGCACACCAATGCACACAACGATGTCTGCTGTTTAGGGAGCGTAAGGCGGGCAGAGGCTGCATGTTCCGTACGAATTTAGTGCATATATTTCTAGCACAGGGGATGATGCCTGGTGAGGGTCAAGAATATCTTGAAATACTGTTCCCATGATTAATTCACGTATTCAAAGGAGACAGTTGCCTGCTTACACATGGGTTGACGTGCAGCAAGACTTAAAGCAAGCAATGCTGCAGCCCATGGCCGAATGCGTCCTCACTGAACCAGCCCTAAGTCCTTGTGCTGCTGCATGCGCAAACCTTGGATACTGAAGGAGAAGCAGACTGATTTTCGGAGAACCCGTTGTTATATATTTTGACCCTCTTGCAGCACCCTACAGTCCTGGGCTAAGGCCGAGGATTGCAGCTAGAGTTAGTGGCACATTGCTCGCATGGTGGTGGTGTTTTTGTTGCTGTCCACGCTGTTTCTACACCAGCTAATGCATGCAATAGAAGCTCTTCTACTGGTTTCTTACCGTGCCGCATGTGACAATCCGCCGCAGCTCTGTCTTACTCGGCATGCCCGAAGAATGTATCCTGGAGAGTACACTCCTGGGATGTCCTGTATGCTATTTGTGGCCGCTTGGGCGAAAAGATCTAAGGTGCATGTAAGAGACGCTAACAGAGTGAAAAATAGACAGGGACTTACTGGGCTGTTGCGTGTGGCGAAGCGTCCGATAGGGAGACAAACTGGGTTCATGGATCAGCCGCAGCAACAACAGCAGGGCAGGCGAGATTCTGCTGAAAGCGGGAGTCAAAGCTCCCCCTAGAAAGGCGTTTGAGAGGCTTCTAGCGTTACCAGAAGTAAGCACTTTGCTTATCGACATTAGGGCTTGGAGACGGCGTTCTGTGGTGTTGGGTTTCGGATTTAGGCTTTTGAGGCGGCGCCGTCGCCGATGTAGCTCAGTCGGTAGAGCGCGAGGCTCTTAACCTCGTGGTCGCGG
The DNA here is from genome assembly GCA_963920595.1 of Eimeria praecox. NCBI lineage: Eukaryota > Apicomplexa > Conoidasida > Eucoccidiorida > Eimeriidae > Eimeria > Eimeria praecox. Next base: position 4,150,409 of record OY986947.1, on the reverse strand, counting down.
GTTCGAGCCCCGTCGTCGGCTTTTCTTCCCCTTCATTTGAGCACCTTCGACACCTGTTGTTGCCTGTTCCCTTACTTCGTGTACTTCCCGAGGGCGTTACTCTATAGAACCTGCCTGTAATCCCCAAATCCGAATCCTTGAGAGATTCCCAACCCCTTTGGACCAATCCTGTGCGCTGCTTGGGCTCGTAAATGCATAGGCGGAACTGGAGAGACAAGTAAAGTAAATTACGAATTTCTGAGTCAAATCAATGATGAGAAGCTAGGTATAAGCATGGATGAAGCGGATCATGGATGAAGCGCTTTCGCTTACCGCGGGAATGCCGCTGATGCATTCTTTCAATACACTGGCGGTGGGGGAGTGTGCCTGGCTATTGCGCTTACGTTTTATTGTTTCCGTTTTGTGTGTATTGCGCATTCGGTTTGCTCCCAAGACACTCAAAACCCTCTGACTCTTGCCAAGCTCAGCATCAGGTTACGGGTTAAGCACTACAGCATGTAAGGTGTTATCCCTTTGTGGTTGACGATATCATGGGTATATTCAAGCCACGCCCTCTAAATAACTTATCCACAAAGCCCATGATTAGTCTTTTTTAAAAGGCCACGGTGACGTTAACGGAAAAGTAGTGTGAGTTGCCAAGTTGTTCTTAGCCGAGGATATACCCTTAAGCCGATTTCTCCGGACTCTCACCACTAACACTGTGAAAGAGTTCCAGATCACGCTGGGCGAATGCACAACTCCGACGCCTGAGTAGATATGGACTATATCTCGACAGATGCCATAGTGAGTTTATTAGCAGTCAGGGAGAGGCTGCAGCAGCATTCGTGTTGATGCAGAAGCTAAGAAACATTGCGCACTCCACTCACAGTTCGAGTTCCGTTGCAGCATAAGGAGTGCAGAAGCTGCACTAGCTCTTCCACAGCGTCGTAAATGACAGGGAATTGAATCTCACTAGCGTGTCCAGGAGCAAATTCATGCCGTTACTCAACACCACTCTTAACAAGAGCGCCACAAAGCACCCGGAAGCTACAGCTAAGCTAGCGAGCACGCACACACCAAGCAGGGTGCACGGATGGCAACTAGTTGTACTGCTACACATCGAACAGAACTGCCAACCGCATATCAAATTTGCAGCCGGGTCATGCCTCAGGTCGTCACAACAATTTTCCTTTTCTGCCTCAGGGTTAGGAGGCGCCTTTAGATGCTTGAATGCCCACCTGGGCAAAAAAGCAGTGAACCGCCGCAAGCACGCAAAAACAATGTGAGCTTGATGGAGGTGTCTAGCTAAACCCTGCCTCAAAACATGAGAACAATGAAAGCGCTGTCAGTAACTCCAAGGCAGCAATAGATGAAGGAGGTAGTGCACTTCACTGTCAGCGCTGGATAACAGGTATATATGTGGAAGAAAGAGCTATATTGAGCGCGCGACAGAGTAAATGCCAACAGCAAGTTTCACGCGACACAAATTTATGCTGCTGCGCGTATGAGCAAGCTTGTGCTCCCTCACTAAAGGAGGAGTCCACGTAGATGCTCCTGGTGAAAAGCTTCGCATAAGCGAGTCTTGGAAATAAATTCGTTTTGTCGGTTTCCTCGGCATTTAACGCACACCATCCCTGTCTTTAGGGGGTCGTTTGCTTGTTTATATATGTGTCCAGAATTCCATCCCCTCCATGTCCTCCAGTTCCCAAAGACGGTGCTGCCCTTTAGCGGGAAGAGTTGAAGAGCATTCTAGAGATTTAGTCACTTGAGGAAACTGGCATTAGTTATGCTGTGTCATCTCCACGCTGGGGATAAACTAGGAATTTAAGCCAAAGCGTTGACTCAAAAACGAACAGCAAGCATCCCTAACCAAGGCACGATGCAGTTCGTCTGCTACCTTTCATCCAGCGTGCTCTGCAAAGCTTCCAAATCCTCTAAAACCGTTGCGGCAAAGTTAAATATAGCATTCGGATGTCGTTCGTCGTAATTGCTCTACACGCGTTCACGCGTTCCAGTGCTTTGTTCATACATCGCGGAGCTGCAGCAAGCTGTAGCGGCGTGAGAGGCTGCATGGCTGGATGACGCAAAAGAGCTCCAATGTCCGGCCTGACTATGGCGTTTCTGTGTAGACCAGGGGCGCCGGAGAGCTTCGGTTCGACGAGTGCACTGTGGTTTATGCATCGATTCCGCACGAGAAGGGGAATCGAGGGTAGTTCTATGAACTTCAGAAGGGCCCTAAATATTGTGCATGCGTAATATTGGATCATCCAGTGTGACCGCCAGCCCCTGAGTGATTAGTGGCCATGCCAAGAATTCGCATTAGCAGGCGATGACAAACTTCGGCTCCCAATTAGTAATGGAGCAGTTCGGACAAATATGGAGAATCGAAACGAGAGTAATGCATCATTACAGGAGAAACAGCAGTGGGCACCTGCCTGCTGCCTTGACAGAAGCAGTCCATTGTTTTTGTATGTGACTCTGACTCTGGCAGTTCCCCAAGGTCGGCATCCCCAGTACAGGTAGCGAAGGAAGAATCTGGGATGGATGCATTAGCAGAGGCAATGCTGCACTAAATAGATGCTCCGCACTCTCCAATTCCCAGTAACGGCGGCACATTAACACATGCCAACAGGTCGACTGCTCCAAGGCACAAGGCAGACGACAGATTCCTGCTGCTACTTCTAGTGAAGTTGATACCGTCTCTGTAGTTGCTGTTGCGTGTTCTTGAACCTTGTTGCGGAACGCCTCAAAATCCTTACAGTAGCTATACTGTGAGCGACAGCAGCAGCAGCTTGCTGCTGCAAGCTGCTGCTGCTGCTGCCAGATGCTGCTGCTGCTGGCTGGTGGAGACGCTTAGCTGCAGCCCTCCTGCTGCTGCAGCAAGCTCAAACCCTCATGGCATATAGCTTGCGTGTTACTGGCAAATGCTAATGAGTAAAGGCCCATGCAGATGCTCGAATTAGAAGCAAACAGCCGACGACGGGGCTCGAACCCGCGACCACGAGGTTAAGAGCCTCGCGCTCTACCGACTGAGCTACATCGGCGAAGGCACCACGACAAGCAGCACACTGTGCGTGTGCCGATGCTGCTGCGGATAGCGGCTCAGAGAAGCATCGAGTGAGGATGCAGATGGGTTGTTGTTCAGGCACCTGACTAAACTTAGTGGTCACACCAACATGTGGCCCGCACAATACCTCCAGCCAGCGTGCGTTTGCTGCTGGTGCTGCAGCAAATTTTGATGCTACAACTGCTGCCGTTGCTAGTGATGATGCTAACGATGCTCCTGCTGAAGGTGATAATACTGGTGCTGCTTCTGCTTGCTGTGGTTTCATCGGGTGAACAAAAGGAGAGACAAACTCACCTCCGGAGGACGATAAGCTCTAAAGCGTAAAACCTGCGCCCTTCATCAGCATCGCTTCTGTACTCCCTGCCGCATCAACTGCTGCTTGTGCTGCTGCTGAGCAGCTTCCGCACCAGAAGAGAACGCCGGAGTTGCACTAACATTTTAAGGAGCGGCAGCCTGTAGAATCTCCCCAGGCGGATTCTGCGAGCCGCAGGCGCTGCCTAGACTGCTCGTGCTGATGTCCCTGTTGTTGCTGCTGCTGCGGCGCAGATTTTGACCAGGACAGACGTAGCAGCCCAATATCCCAATGCAGCAATTCTTGGATGCGGTAGTAGGAGTAGGCGCTGCTGCATCAAGGGCAGCAAGCGTTCATGCACGATAGCTGCGCATCAAGCAGGAGCTGCAGTAGCAATAGGAGGATTCTCAGGATCTGACGTTGTGTGCTAAGAGTGTTGCTAACCCATTTAACTTTGCTTGCAGTGTTCCTTCAGTCAGCTGGCCGTCTGACTGTCTGGTTAGCCAGGCTTCTAGCTGGTTAGCTAGCAAGCTAGCCACTTGGGCACTTTATGTGTAGGCAGCTGTCGAGCTGGCTTCCAAGTGTGACGAGAGAGGGCAAAGTTGCTGGCAGTTCGTCTGCACTGGCCTCTATGGATGCTGCTAGCTAGTTGGCTAGATAGATAGCTACCTAGGTGATTAGCTGTATTGGCTGCTAGATAGCAGTCTGCTTGGAGGATTCGGTTAGGACTTGACTACCTCACGTGCCCTTTCCTGTCCAGCAATAGCAGCAACAGCGGAACAGATTTGTCTGCTGCCGTGGCAGCAGCAGTCTACTGTATTTGTGAGTGACTCAGACCCCGATAGATCTCTCGATTCACCTGCAACAGCAGCAGCAGCAACAAAAGAAGAAGAAGCAGCAAAATCATACATCAGGAAGATGAAGCAGCAATATGCAAAAGCTTTGGTTGTATTGCCCCCTGGCCTCCCCCTCCCGCCTGTGCAGCGCCTTCCCCCCTCTGTGCTGCTGCGGTGTTTGGTTGTTCTCTGGCACAAACAAAAGCTCTAACACCTATGAGCAGCAGCAGCAGCAATAGCAGCAGCAGCAGCAGGCCCCCAGCGGAATATGGGCGTCGGCTTGACTTAGCTACGGCTGCAGACGCGGGAGGGGAGTGGAGGTAGTAGCAGCAGCTGCTGCTTCTGTTTCAGCAGCAAGCAGTGCTTGCACGACCGCTGCAGCAGCAGCAGCAGCATCAAGATGCGGCTTATGTACTAGGGTTGAAGCTGGCCCGTTCGAGTTTGCTTGGAGTCTTCCTTCAGCGTCCCGTCTGTCTGACTGGCTAGGTAGCTGCGTGGCTGGCTAGCTAGCTCGCTGGATGGTAGCTAGGTAGTTAGCTACCTAGCTAGCTGTTGCTGGTGGCAGCTGTACAGTTTGCAGCACCAATGACGAGAGGAGAGGGTGCAGCCTCCAGGGGCTGCACCACGACTTCCTCTATGGATATAGCTAGCTAGCTAGCTAGCTAGATAGATAGATAGATAGATAGATAGATAGATAGCTGGCTGACGAGCTATCTATCTGTCTATCTATCTGGCTGACTGAGTAGCTAGCTGGCCAGCTAGCTGTTAAGCTAGTCAGTAGGGATGCGGTCTGTTCTGCACATCGACTTGGCATTGGGCTAGCCAGCAAATTGAGTGGGCGGTTTGCTGGAGGCTTTAGGAGCTAGCAAGCTAGCTAGCTCCTACAGCCCCTAGGTATCTATCTATCTATCTAGCTAAGCATCTGTTCGGGCAATTGCTCTGGTAGCCAGCTTGCCATCTAGCTAGCCAGCTGGATTTCTCTACTAGCCAGTTACCCAACTAGCTAGCTAACCAGCTGGGCAGGGGGAATGAAGAATGTGAAGAAAGCTAGGCAGACAGGAGGCCTGGCCTGCTGAGTGGGGTTGTGGCTAGCTAGCATCACATTTGGCTAGTTGAGGCGGCAGAGCTAGTTAGCAGCAAAGGCAGCTAGCTAGCTAGTTTGGTTGCAGGGTGCTCTCAGGAAGTTTTTCTCCTTCCTCAGGCTGTTTGGCTTCCAAGGCATCTGAAGGCCGCTTGGATGACGAGCTGCAGCAGCAGGCACAAGCCATCGTCATCATCAGCAGCACCAGCAGCACCAAAAATATGTCAGTATCAGCAGAAGCACAGGCCAAAGCAGCTCACCTATTCCCTCTCGTCTATTCTGCTTTTCTGTTGTGGGTCTCGGGATATGGCCTCCCTTGTGGCCTCCTGCCTCTTCTTCAGTGAGCCCATCCCTAATGCACACCAATGCACACAACGATGTCTGCTGTTTAGGGAGCGTAAGGCGGGCAGAGGCTGCATGTTCCGTACGAATTTAGTGCATATATTTCTAGCACAGGGGATGATGCCTGGTGAGGGTCAAGAATATCTTGAAATACTGTTCCCATGATTAATTCACGTATTCAAAGGAGACAGTTGCCTGCTTACACATGGGTTGACGTGCAGCAAGACTTAAAGCAAGCAATGCTGCAGCCCATGGCCGAATGCGTCCTCACTGAACCAGCCCTAAGTCCTTGTGCTGCTGCATGCGCAAACCTTGGATACTGAAGGAGAAGCAGACTGATTTTCGGAGAACCCGTTGTTATATATTTTGACCCTCTTGCAGCACCCTACAGTCCTGGGCTAAGGCCGAGGATTGCAGCTAGAGTTAGTGGCACATTGCTCGCATGGTGGTGGTGTTTTTGTTGCTGTCCACGCTGTTTCTACACCAGCTAATGCATGCGATAGAAGCTCTTCTACTGGTTTCTTACCGTGCCGCATGTGACAATCCGCCGCAGCTCTGTCTTACTCGGCATGCCCGAAGAATGTATCCTGGAGAGTACACTCCTGGGATGTCCTGTATGCTATTTGTGGCCACTTGGGCGAAAAGATCTAAGGTGCATGTAAGAGACGCTAACAGAGTGAAAAATAGACAGGGACTTACTGGGCTGTTGCGTATGGCGAAGCGTCCGATAGGGAGACAAACTGGGTTCATGGATCAGCCGCAGCAACAACAGCAGGGCAGGCGAGATTCTGCTGAAAGCGGGAGTCAAAGCTCCCCCTAGAAAGGCGTTTGAGAGGCTTCTAGCGTTACCAGAAGTAAGCACTTTGCTTATCGACATTAGAGCTTGGAGACGGCGTTCTGTGGTGTTGGGTTTCGGATTTAGGCTTTTGAGGCGGCGCCGTCGCCGATGTAGCTCAGTCGGTAGAGCGCGAGGCTCTTAACCTCGTGGTCGCGGGTTCGAGCCCCGTCGTCGGCTTTTCTTCCCCTTCATTTGAGCACCTTCGACACCTGTTGTTGCCTGTTCCCTTACTTCGTGTACTTCCCGAGGGCGTTACTCTATAGAACCTGCCTGTAATCCCCAAATCCGAATCCTTGAGAGATTCCCAACCCCTTTGGACCAATCCTGTGCGCTGCTTGGGCTCGTAAATGCATAGGCGGAACTGGAGAGACAAGTAAAGTAAATTACGAATTTCTGAGTCAAATCAATGATGAGAAGCTAGGTATAAGCATGGATGAAGCGGATCATGGATGAAGCGCTTTCGCTTACCGCGGGAATGCCGCTGATGCATTCTTTCAATACACTGGCGGTGGGGGAGTGTGCCTGGCTATTGCGCTTACGTTTTATTGTTTCCGTTTTGTGTGTATTGCGCATTCGGTTTGCTCCCAAGACACTCAAAACCCTCTGACTCTTGCCAAGCTCAGCATCAGGTTACGGGTTAAGCACTACAGCATGTAAGGTGTTATCCCTTTGTGGTTGACGATATCATGGGTATATTCAAGCCACGCCCTCTAAATAACTTATCCACAAAGCCCATGATTAGTCTTTTTTAAAAGGCCACGGTGACGTTAACGGAAAAGTAGTGTGAGTTGCCAAGTTGTTCTTAGCCGAGGATATACCCTTAAGCCGATTTCTCCGGACTCTCACCACTAACACTGTGAAAGAGTTCCAGATCACGCTGGGCGAATACACAACTCCGACGCCTGAGTAGATATGGACTATATCTCGATAGATGCCATAGTGAGTTTATTAGCAGTCAGGGAGAGGCTGCAGCAGCATTCGTGTTGATGCAGAAGCTAAGAAACATTGCGCACTCCACTCGCAGTTCGAGTTCCGTTGCAGCATAAGGAGTGCAGAAGCTGCACTAGCTCTTCCACAGCGTCGTAAATGACAGGGAATTGAATCTCACTAGCGTGTCCAGGAGCAAATTCATGCCGTTACTCAACACCACTCTTAACAAGAGCGCCACAAAGCACCCGGAAGCTAGCGCTAAGCTCGCGAGCATGCACACACCAAGCAGGGTGCACGGATGGCAACTAGTTGTACTGCTACACATCCAACAGAACTGCCAACCGCATATCAAATTTGCAGCCGGGGCCTGCCTCAGGTCGTCACAACAATTCTCCTTTTCTGCCTCAGGGTTAGGAGACGCCTTTAGATGCTTGAATGCCCACCTAGGCAAAAAAGCAGTGAACCGCTGCAAGCACGCAAAAACAATGTGAGCTTGATGGAGGTGTCTAGCTAAACCCTGCCTCAAAACATGAGAACAGTGAAAGCGCTGTCAGTAGCTCTAAGGCAGCAGTAGATGAAGGGGGTAGCGCACTTCACTTTCAGCGCTGGAAAGCAGGTATATAAGTGGAGGAACGAGCTCCCTTGTACGCACTACAGAGTAAATGCCAACAGCAAGTTTCACGCGACACAAATTTATGCTGCTGCGCGTATGAGCAAGCTTGTGCTCCCTCACTAAAGGAGGAGTCCACGTAGATGCTCCTGGTGAAAAGCTTCGCATAAGCGAGTCTTGGAAATAAATTCGTTTTGTCGGTTTCCTCGGCATTTAACGCACACCATCCCTGTCTTTAGGGGGTCGTTTGCTTGTTTATATATGTGTCCAGAATTCCATCCCCTCCATGTCCTCCAGTTCCCAAAGACGGTGCTGCCCTTTAGCGGGAAGAGTTGAAGAGCATTCTAGAGATTTAGTCACTTGAGGAAACTGGCATTAGTTATGCTGTGTCATCTCCACGCAGGGGGTAAACTAACAATTTAAGCCAAATGATATGGATGCTTGCTGTTCTTTTTTGACTCAAAAACGAACAACAAGCATCTATATTCAAGTCATGATTCGGTTCATCTGCTGTATTCCATCCGCCGTGCCCTGCAAAGCTTGCAAATCCTGTCACAACTTCCCACTGTCGTTGGTCTTAGCTGCTCCGCTGCTTCAATCGCGTTTTAGTGCTTTCTTCATACATCACGGAGCTGCGGCAAGCTGTAGCGAGGTAGGTGGCTGGCTGGCAACAACGACTTTCCCTACCGTGCCAGAGTACGGTGTTTCTGTGTAGACCAGGGGAGCCGGAGAAATGCGGATCGAAGAGTACACTATTGTTTATACAGCCACTTTGCACTATAAAGGCACATGGGCAACTTCTAGGGATTTTGCTGGGTATAGTGTCGTAAATACTGCACAAACGTGATGTTGGCGCATTCAGCGTGGCCGCACGCCTCGGTATTTTGCCCCCACGTTGAGAGTTCGCACCAGCAATCACTAGCAGGAGCTGACACGTCTCGGCTACCAATTCGTAACAGATCATTTCGGAGAAGTGTGGACTTCGTAGACCAGACAAATGGGTGATTGAGGCACTCAATTTACTGTTACTGAACTCGAACAGGAGATGACGATGACGTGGATATATTTGCTGAGAATGCTCAAGAGGAAGCAAATACTAGCATAGCTGCTGCTTGGTGGCAGCCCAACTATGAAATGCTCCGAGGTCTCTCTTCCATATCCTTCTGGCTGCCTAAATATTAAAAGTGCTCCGGTTTAAAGGTATCCAACTTCAGCTCCCCACATCCGGGAGAAGGAGATATTCCTTAGCTGAGATGGGCATTACAAGCAAGTGGCGATACACACAGCAACTTCAGACACTGCATATTATTATCTCTTTCTGTGCAGCGTCCCCTGCAGCCATTCAACCCTGAATGCACGCATAACAGCCAAGCTGTCTGTCTGGTGCATGCCCTCATAACCCACACACGGTTGACCTTCGGGCGCTGAGATGCACGCAAGCCTTCACGCTCGCTCCAGCATCTGAGAAACCCTGCTAACTAACGCTTGCCTCTAGAAAGCTGGTCCCCGCAGTTGCTCTCTGCCGCCTCTGCTACTGGCACTCGATGATGCAGCCTCCTCGGGCTAGAACGGTAAAAAATGCGCAGCTCCCTCGTACCCGACTTGGGGCCTTGCTTGTTCAGTAGCCATCTCTGCCGCTAGCTAGCTTCGCTAGTTAGCTGCTACTGGATAGCTAGTTGGAAGTAGGTGGACGCTGCTGCATCCCCTCGCCCCCCCAACGGGAGCGTGTTTCGGGGTGGCTGGTTAACTAGCCGCAGCCCCTTGTTATTCAGCTAGGCTGGCTAGTTGGAAGACGTAAGTGGCTAGCTGGCTGGTTGCCCGGTTTGCTACCTACCTAGCTAGCTACCTAGCTAGGTAGGTAGGTAGGTAGGTAGGTAGGTAGGTAGCTAGCTAGCTAGGTAGGTAGGTAGCTAGCTACCTAGCTAAGGAGTGGCTAGCTTGCTAAGTGCTAGGCCATCCAACTGGTTTGCTAAGGGGTTTGCTAGCTAGCCAGAGAAGTGTATATTTGTCGCTGGGAAGGAGAGCTAGCTGGACAGAGTATCGCCCAGCTAGCTCTCGCGCTGCCTAATAGAGCTGTCTACACGATATGAGGGCAGATAACAAACCTGCAGCCCCTACAAAGCCATCACTGAAGTTGCGTCTCAGCAGCATCGGCGTAACCCCCGCCATGTTTGCTGCTGCAGGGATGTCGCCTGCAACAACAGCAGCACCAGCAGCAGCAGCAATGACAGCAGTTCTAGCAGCAAGGAATACACGGAGACAAGCAAGCACGATGACAGAGCGATGAGGAAAGAAAAACAGAGAAGAATGCAGAGATATTAACAATACAGAGAAAGATAAGCCAACAAAAACAAAGAATCAGAGAAGTATCCAAGAAAGAAGCACAGAGGAGAGATATTGAGAAGAGTAGAAGTAGAGACCAAATAAGAAAGAAAGAAGCGGATAAGGAGACAGATAAAGACAGAGACAGCAACAAAAAAGAGACAGGGGGTGAAGAAAGAATGAGATAGATAGACAGAAACAAAGATATATAGAGAAAGAAACAGAAGATAAAGATACATTAAACACAGAGGCAGAGAGAGACAGACAAATAAACGCTGAGGCACAAACAAAAACAACAATCGAGCTACTGATGGAGACAGAGAAAGAGAGACAGAAAGGATAGATAGAAAGAAACAAACACAAATAGAGACAGAGAAGGGTAAGAGACAGAGAAAGATACAGAGACAAAAACATAAACAGAGGCAGAGATACAAAAATAAATAAGAGACAGAGAAATAAGCAGAGACAGAGGAGGAGACAGAGAAATAAACAGAGACAGAGGAGGAGACAGAGATATAAATAAGAGACGGCGGAGGAGACAGGGAAAGAGACAGAGACAAAAACAAGAAAAAGACGCAAAGGACAGAGAGACAGAGAAAGAAAGGAGACAGAGAGAGGAGACAGCTAGTTAACTGCAAATAACTAACAGCATTGCTTCAGCAGGTTAAGCTGCAACGCTCGGCGCTTGTGCTGCAGCTGCAGCTCTGCTGCTTCGGTGGCCTTCCCTGTGTCAGCCTCATCCTCTACCTGCTGCTGTTTTGCTGCTGCTGCTGCTGCTGCTGCTGCCCGCAGCCGCAGCACCTCACAATACACCCCAGCCAACAAAGCCATCAACCTGCAGCAACAGCAGCACCCAAAGCCTCACAAGCAGCAAAGTCGAACAAGAGCAGCAGCAGCAGCAGCAGCAGCAGCAGCAGCAGTAGCAGCAGTAGCAGCAGTAGCAGCACGCGTTAACAGCAGCCACAGATGTAACCGCAGCAACCCATACAACAGCAGCAGCAGCAGCAACAACAGCATCAGCAGCAACAACAACAACAGCAGCAGCAGCAGCAACAACAACAGCAGCAGCAGCAACAACAACGACAAGAGCAGCAGCAGCAACAACAGCAGCAACAGCAGCAGCAGCAGCAGCACCAGAATATGCCCGATAGCTTTGCTAGGGTCTGTGTGCTTCGGTTAACTACTCTCAGCTTTGAAAGAATAAAAGTATTATCTGTCAGCCAATATAACAAATAAGACGAACGACAGATAGCCTGCAACACCTGGATACAAAGGGAAACACAACACACAAACCCTAAACCCTAAACCCTAAACCCTAAACCCTAAACCCTAACGCACAAACCCTAAACCCTAAACCCTAGAGCTGAATGCCTAAAGTGTGGACGTAGCGACGACGAACGAATCCTCCGCGAACGGAGTGTTGATCTCAGAGTGCTTGTCTATCTGTGTGAAGGTCTAGGGTTTAGGGTTTAGGGTTTAGGGTTTAGGGTTTGTTTTACTTGTATTTTTTTTTCAGTGTCTGTTTCGGGTGTCTTCGCAGCAGCAATTTTCAATAACTCCATATACTCATTTATAAACTTCCCCAGGCGAAATATCTTACGGCTGTCAGCGCTCGCCCCTACACACACAAACACACAAGCACACACAACAGCCTCACGAGGGTTTAGGGTTTAGGGTTTAGGGTTTAGCGCTATAGGACAGAGAGTACGGTGTCGTCAATCCACCATACTCAACTATCCATAACTGCAGCGGAAACAGCACCATAGAATTTCTACATCTTAGGGTTTAGGGTTTAGGGTTTAGGGTTTAGGGTTTAGGGTTTAGGGTTTAGGGTTTACTGTAGACGGCAGCGAATTTCTCAGATATCTTCGAGCTGCTCGAAGCCCAAGCCAACAACCGGCAGCCATACTGCAGCGCCTTTGTAACCTTGTCTCTGCCCTCTGCAGCAGCAGCAGCAGCAGCAGCAGCAGCAGCAGCAGCAGCAGCAGCAGCACGAGCAGCAAGAGCAGCAGCAACAGCAAGGCACACATACAGGCGCAGCAGCTTAATAGGATTCAGCTGCTTCTGCAGCAACAGAAGCAGCCACGAAGACAGCAGCAGCAGCAACAGCAGCAGCAGCAGCAACAGTAACAACAACAGCAGCAGCAGTAACAGCAGCAATAACAGCAGCAGCAGCAAGCGCTCCAGCAGCAGCAGCAGCAGCAGCAGCAGCACCGGTCTTGTTAAGGAAGGCAACAAGTCTGTCGATATCTGCGAAGTTGTTTTTCTGCAGGCGCATAAGTTGGAGGTCCATTTTGCTGCTGCTGCTGCTGCTGCTGTTGCTGTTGCTGCTGCTGCTGTTGCTGCTGCTGCTGTTGATATTTCCTGTTGCTGTTGCTGCTGCCGTTGATATATCCTGTTGCTGTTGCTGCTGCTCCTTCTGCTGCAGAGGTTGCTGCTCCTTCAGTCTGTGGGGTCCCCTGTAGCTGCAACCGCAAGACACGCTGTTGTATGCCGTTGACGCAGCAGCAGCAGCAGCAGCAGCAGCGGCAGCAACAGCAGCTGAATTGGGTATAGTAGACACTGGAGGTTAGACAACAGAGCAAATAAACATCTGCTGCCTCAAT
>OY986947.1:4130006-4132506 GCA_963920595.1 Eimeria praecox | reverse complement strand
TTCTTCTTGCTGCTGTTGCTGCTGCTGCAGTAGCAGCAGCAACTCCCTCTTGTCTCGTCGTGTATGGCTTTGAATTCGCTTGCAGCAGCAAACATACCACGCAATTTATTAGAACAGCAGCAGCAGCAGATGTAGCAGCAGCAGCAGCAGCAGCAGCAACTGGTGCTGTTGCTGCACTGCGTATGAACTTCACGTTTCTCTTGGCATTTTAATCCCCCTGCTGCTTCTGTCGTTGCTGGTGTACTTGTTAGTTGAGCTGTTGCTGCTGCTGTTGCTGCTGCTGTTGCTGCAGCAGCAGCAGCAACAGCAGCAGAGCGATGTGTTCAGACGAACGCATGCAGCAGTTCGCTGAGGGTAGAAAAACAAGTAAACAAACAACTAGAATAGTATTAAAGACAGAAGACAGCACGAGGCAGAGCGGCTCTGTACATGATACACAGCATTGGGCTGCTGCTGCTGCTGCTGCTGCAGCAGCAGCTGCTGCTGCGGCTAATCGTGGCCCTACAGCAGCAGCAGCAGCAACAGCGGAAGGCGTTGCAGCTGGAAGCGCTGCTGCATCTACAGCAGCAAGTGCTGCAGCAGGTGAGGAGAAGAGGCATAATTTGTGTTGTATTTAGAGTTAGTGTTTCTAGAAAATTATAAATTATAATTACTATTTCCACTCTCTTTTATAACTAGAGCAGTCAGACACCCTGTCTAGACACCTGAAAGGCAGCCCCGAAGGGATAGAACAACCTGTCTTCGTAGCATACATAGAGTCAAAGGATTGTTTAGACATACAGGGGACGCAGCAGCACCAGCAGCAGCGGCAGCAGCAGCAGCGGCAGCAGCAGCAGCAGCGGCAGCAGCAAATGAGGCAGCAGCAGCTGTTACTGCTGCTGCTGCATTAGGGCAGTTACGTGAGTGATTCATGAATAAGGGGCTGCAGCAGCAAGTGCTGCAGCAACAGCAGCAATTGCTGCTGCAGCAACAGCAGCAGGAAGTGCTGCAGCAGCAAATGCTGCAGCTCAGAAGACCTTCTGTATCCCAACCCAGTTATAATTCTAAGAGGGGCATTTGCAACCCGAAGGTCCCGGGTTCGATTCCGAGGATATAATTTTTCTTTAAAACAAACTAATTGGGGTAATTAACAACCCGAAGGTCCTGGGTTCGATTCCTGGTGTCGACATTTTTTAAAATGGAACCGAATCGACGAATTAGTAGCCCGAAGGTCGCGGGTTCGATTCCCGGCATTTATTTTTATTTCTACCCACCTCCTAGAAATTAAATAAAATAAAAAACTGTTTAATTATTCTCTCGTAATATTCATCTAAGATCTCCCCACTACACGTTAAATCCTAAACCCCTAAAACAAATACTAACCCCCTCCCTCGCCCCCTCTGCCCCTCCCTCTAGCCCAAGACATATGGCCAGAGGATTATCTAAACCCTAAACCCTAAACCCTAAACCCTAACAGATTGCAGAGAGTGTAATAAGGTAGAAACCCTTGTGTGCCCGTTTGATCTTACGGTGTACGTACATAGCATGTCTTCATGTTTAGGGTTTTGGGGTTTGTTGAGGCCTCAAACAGCAGCAGATATATCTAATACTACATTTCAAATTTGTGTGTTGGTTGAATTTCTAAGAAAGTAGATATATATAACGAAATCAGAGGAGAGACAGAGAGGCAGCGCCTGCTGCAGCAAACACCAGCAGCAGCAGCAGCAGCAGCAGCAGCAGCAGCAGCAGCACACATCGAGATCAGGGGCTTATCCTCGCCTCTCCGTTCTCAACGCCGGTAGAGGGTTTAGGGTTTAGGGTTTAGGGTTTAGGGTTTAGGGTTTAGGGTTTCGGACTTTCTGAATCGGATACGAGCTTCCGCACCGTCTGTATCCCGCCAACAGTACTATCAGCAGCAGCAGCAGCAGCAGCAGCAGCTGCTGCTGCTGCTGCTGCTGCTGCTGCTGTTGCTGCTGCTGTAGCTACCGCAACTTGTAGCAGCAGCAGCAGCGACAGCAGGCTACGATGGTGTGAAGGCAGACGATTCTTCTGTCTTTCTTGCTTACTTTCTCTCCCTCCTCCTTTTTGGCTTCATTCTGCTGCTGCTGCTGCTGCTGCTGCAGCAGTGGCAGCAGTCGAAGCAGCAACAACGACTGTAGCAGCAGCAGCAGTAGCAGCAGCAGCAGCAGCAGCAGCTGTAGACCCGAGGGTATACTTCTACGTATAAGGACGCAACGAGGCTTCTTCCGCGCCAGCTGTAGCAGCAGCAGTAGCAGCAGTAGCAGCAACAGCAACAGCAGCAGCAACAGCAGCAGCAACAGCAGCAGCAGCAGCAGCAGCAGCAGCAGCAACAGCAGCAACAGCAGCAGCCATGCGGCTGCCAAGCTAGCGCTCATCAGGGCGCTGCGCTTCGAGCTGCTGCTGCTGCTGCTGCTCGAAACAGCTGCAGCAGCTAGCTAGTTCCCCAGGGTGAACAGCAGCAGCAGCAGCAGCAGCAGCAGCAGAAGCTGCTGCCCCTTCA
>OY986947.1:4087506-4090006 GCA_963920595.1 Eimeria praecox | reverse complement strand
TCTCAGGACCTGCTTCGATAGCTCCTTCTCCCCTCGCCTGCAGCAGCAGCTCAAACAACTTACTCCCACAGAACCCCCTGCTCTGTAACTGGAGGTATACACAGGAGTCTATCAGCAGCAAAACAGGGCAGACAGGCCCTCTGCGATTATTATTTGGGGGTTCTTCTTCCCTCGTTGTGCTGACAAGACAGCCCTGAGACGTTCTACAAGGAGCATGTCTGCCTCTGTTTTGAAAAAACAGCCTAGATCTGCTGCTGCTGCTGCTGCTGCTGCAGCTGTTGCTGCTGTATTTGCTGCTGCTCCAGCAAACATTAAAGACATCGATCTCTCTCCCTTGCAGCTCGTCGAACCGTAGCAGCAGCCGCTGCTGCAGCAGCAGCAGCAGCAGCAGGACCTTCTATAACTGCTGCTGATGAGTTTTATGGCTGCTTCTTAGGCTATTCTGCCCCTCACACATGCCGAGCAGCTAGCTATTTACTTACACTCTGGTGCCTGTCACCCCCCTATCGCTGTCTTCTTCTTCTTCTCCTGCTGCTGCTGCTGCTGCTGCTGCTGCTTCGGAACAAAAGAAGGAAAGGTATCTAAGGCAAAAGCAGCGGCAGAAGCAGCAGCACTAACAGCTGCAGCTGCAGCAGCAGCAGCAGCAGCAGCAGCAGCAGCAGAGGCTGTGAAGGCCTCTACCTGCACTGTCTGGTTTTGTGTATTTTGGTGTTTGTTCCTCTAACGCTTCTCTCTTGAATCAATATTTGCTGCTGCTGCTCTGCTCAGCACAATGCTGGAGCAGGAGCAGCAGCAGCGGCAGCAGCTGCAGCAGCTGCAGCAGCTGCAGCAGCTGCAGCAACAGCTGCAGCAGCAGTTCGACACCGCAGGGCTCTCAGAGTTGCTTCTCTCTGAGTGGCGCCAACGCGAGGAATGCGGCGCAGCAGACGTCTTCCCATCTGTCAAGAGCAGCAGCAGCAGCAACAGCAGCAGCAGCAGCAGCAGCAGCAGAAGCTGTACGAACAACAGCTTTGCTACTGGCGGCCTCCTCTGTGCTGCAGCAGCAGCTACTCAGGAAGACTCCAGCCGCCCATGCAGCAGCAGCAGCAACAGCAGCAGCAGCAGCAGCAGCAGTAGTAGTAGTTCTACGCATCTCTCCTCCTCTTCCTTCTCCCCTCACATCTCCTCTCCTGCAACAGCAACAACAACAGCAACAGCAGCAACAACAGCAACAACAGCAGCAGCAGCAGCAGCAGCTGCTGCTGCTGCAGCATCTGCTGCTGCTGGCCTTCCCAGTTCATCGAGTTCGCCTTCTTCAACAATTCTTCGACAGGGTACAGTTGGGGGCCCCCCGCTTCCTCCCCCGCCGCTGTCAGGAGGGGGCCCCCCCCCTTCCCCCCTTGAGGGGCCCCCGTCAGTACAGCGGGTAGATGCAACCTTAGGGGGGAATAAGCCTCATTATCATGTAGCTAAACAAGAGTGGAGGGTTCGATATTATATGGGGGGGAAGAGAAGAATGAGAACGTACAGCGCAAAATTCTATGGATACGACGCAGCTCATCAGCATGCTCTACACTTTGCTGCTTATGTTAATACCCATGAGGCACTCCCCTTGCAGCAGCAGCAGCAGCAGCAACAGCAGCAGCAGCAGCAGCAGCAGCAGCAGCAGCAGCTCCTTCATCAACAACATATACTGCAGCAGCAGGGACACCAGCACCACCAGCACCACCAGCACCAGCAGCAGCAGCACCAGCAGCAGCAGCAGCACCAGCACCAGCAGCAGCAGCAGCACAAGGCGATGAAACTCGATACGTCGCTGCTGCAGAAGGAACAGCTGCCGCAGATGCATGCGCAGCAGCAGCAGCAGCAGCAACAGCATCAACAGCAGCAACAGCTTTCACAGAGGCAACTGCAGCAGCAGCAGTTGCTGCAGCTTGCTGCTGCTGCAGAACAGCTAGCTGCAGCAAGTCCCTCTTCTTCCCCTGAGGCTGAGGGGCCCCTCGGTCTCCCCTTCCTTTCAAGTCGAAGGCCTGCTGCTTCTTTCTCAGACAGCAGAGACAGACGAGGGGCTTCTGGAAGAGTAGACACACACAGAGGTGCTGCTGCTGCTTCAGGTGCTGCTGCTGCTGCTGCAGCAGCAGCAGCTGCTGCTGCTGCTGCTTCAGGCGCTACCCCTCCCCGCTATCTCTTAAGAAACCCCAAAGGCCTCCTCCAGACGGCGCTGAGCTTAGGAAACTGTGATATAGCAAACACCTTCCAGCAGCAGCAGCAGCAGCAGCAGCAGCAACAGAAGCAGCAGCAGCAGCAGCAGCAGCAGGCTCCAGGTGCACCCGGGATGACTCAGTGTCCTACCAGTGCAGCATGGCACGAGCAACACCAGCAGCAACAGCAGCAACAACAACAGCAGCAGCAGCAGCAACACAACGAGCTGCAGCAGCAGCAGCAGCAACAGCAACAGCAGCAACATGGAAGAAGAAGCATTCTACAACGTTCTGGTGACGACCTACGACGTAAGCGGCAG
>OY986947.1:4077506-4082506 GCA_963920595.1 Eimeria praecox | reverse complement strand
CAGCAGCAGCAGCGGGAGAGGCTTCTGTTGAATATCTTTAGAATAAATATTGCTGCTGCTGCTGCTGCTGCTGCTGCTGCTGCTGCTGCTGCTGCTGCTAAATACTGCAGAATATCTTTGGTTTTTTGGGGGGAGGTAATTCGAGCAGCAGCAGCAGCAGCAACTCTTGTAGATACATCCCACAACATCTAAATAATATATAAATATATAAATAAATATATAAATATATATATATATATATATATATATATAAATATATAAATATATTAATATATATAAATATGTTAATGTATATAAATATCTAAATATCTAAATATCTAAATATATAAATATATAAATATATAAATATGTAAATATATAAATATATAGATATATAAGTATATAAATTATATAAATATATAAGTATATATATTATATATATATATATATATATAAATATAAACAAATATGTTTAGGGCTTAGATATTCGACAGAGAAATATTCTCTCGAATTATTTTCTTCTTTATCGCTCCTCTGCTGAGCGTGGCTTCCGCCAGCAGCAGCAGCAGCAGCAACAGCAGCAGCAGCGGCAGCAACAGCAGCAGCAGCAGCAGCAACAGCAGCAGCAGCAGCAGCACAAACGGTAGCTGCTGCCAGTGCAGCAGCTCCCGTGTTTTGAACAGCAGCAGCAGCGCGAGAATTGCTGCAGCGTCCCCAACAGCAGCAACAGCAGCAACAGCAGCAACAGCAGCAACAACAGCAGCAAGAGCAACATCAGCAGCAACATCAGCAGCAACAGCATCAACAGCAGCAGCATCAGCATCAACAGCAGCAGCAACAGCAGCAGCAGTAGAATTATTTGTTAGGATGCATTCTCGGTTGTTAGTACAATATCCTGAAGCGAAGCGAATATCAAAGACAGCAGCAGAAGACGATGTGTTCCCTCTGTGCGTAGATCTACAATTGCTGCGACTTGATGACACATGTGGGGTTTGTTTAGGCGATTTTAAGGACGATATATCTGCTGCTCCTGCTGCTGCTCCTGCTGCTGCTGCTCCTGCTGCTGCTCCTGCTGCTCCTGCTGCTGCTGTTGCTGCTGCTGCTGTTGTTGATGATGATGATGATAAGAGTGGCGGTGGTGCTGCTGCTGCTGCTGCAGCAACAGCAGCAGCAGCAGCAGCAACAGCAGCATCAGATGTGTCTAACGTAGTTGAGGTTTCTGATTCTGATGAGGAAGCAACAGCAGCAGCAGCAGCAGCAACAGCAGCAGCAGCAGCAGCAGCAAACACAGCAGCAGCAGAAGATGAAGAAGACATAAAAACTAAAAACAATAAAACAAATAGAGATAAAGATATAGAAACAAAGACAGAAAGAAATACACAACATAAATATAAACAACAACAACAACAACAACAACAACAGCAACAACAACAACAACAACAACAGCAGCAACAACAACAACAACAACAACAACAACAGCAGCAGCAACAAGAAGAAGAAGAAGAAGGATATAATGAAGAAGACCCTCTGCATGCAATCGGGCTTTTAACGGGGTGTATGCACAGCTATCATTTTTTTTGTATTGAAACGTGGGGAAGACAGAGAGAAAACACATGTCCTCTTTGTAAAATATATTTTAGTTGGATTGGGAGATATAATAGAAGAGGAAGACGATTAGAGTGTGTTCGAGTAGGATTCAAACAACAAAGAAATACCGTAGATGAGTTGCTTGTATTAGAGCCCTGGTTGCTGCAGCAGCAGCAGCAGCAGCAGCAGCAGCAGCAGCAGCAACAGGGGGAAGAAATGATGTTGCTGCAGCAGCAGCAGCAGCAGCAACAACAACAAATGTGTGGGGTGTGTCATACACGAATTAATTCAACAGCAGCAGAAACGATAAGCTGTGGTGATGTTCTCTGTTCAAGCATTTTTCATATATTTTGTGTGGGGTTTACGGAGAAACCTGATGCTGTTTGGTTTTGTTTAGATTGTAGAAATAACAGAGTTTGTAGAGATGAAAGAAGTAGGAGAATACCTCCACATAGAATATCGCCTGAAGGCCTGCTCCTACCCCCTAGAAGTGCTGCTGCAGCAAGAAGACGCGAACAGCAGCAGCAGCAGCAGCAGCAGCAGCAGCAAGGAGGAGGAGAAGGAGAAGGAGATAGTGCTGAGCAGCAGCAGCAGCAGCAGCAGCAGCAGCAGCAAGAACTCGTTCGTAACCTGTCTAGAGCTGTTATTAGAAGAATCAATAGAAGCAGCAGACAAGCAACAACAAGAAGAAATAGAGAAAGAGAAAGCAGCAGAACTGCAGCAGCAAGAAACAAAAGAAGAATTGCTGCTGCAGCAGCAACAGCAGCAGGTGGGAGTCGTAGACGTGGGGCGGGTCTGCTGCTGCTGCAGCAGCAGCAGCAGCAGCAGCAGCAGCAGCAGCAGTCTGATGACGAGGAAGTTTCCTCAGAACTTTCATCCGAAGATTCGGTTGTGCTGGTAGGCTCAGATCGTCGCTCAGCAGCAGCAGCAGCAGCAGCAGCAGCAGCAGCAGCAACAGGAGCAGCAGCAGCAGCAGCAGCAAGGGGAAGAAGACGAATAGTACATCCAGAGATAATTCCACAGTTAGATGATGCTGCTGCTGCTGCAGCAACAGCAGCAGCAGCAGCAACAGCTGCTCCTCGCACGATGCGGTTTTACTTAGGGCCCGTGGAGGGCCCCTCTGCTTCCCGTGCAGCAGCAGCAGCAGCAGCAGGAGCAGCAGCAGCAGCAGCAGCAGAACCAGCAGCAGCAAGCCCCCCCAGCCCCTCTTTGCTGCTGCAGCGGAAGCTTGAAGTTATTAAACAAAGACAGAAGCGACGCGAGGCACAAAGACAGCAAGAAATATTGAAGAAGGTAGAAGCACAAGCAAGAATTGTTTGCTGCGGCTGCAGCATAGATGATTCTTCGGGGGCAGACTTAGTAGAAGACTTGCTGCTGCATGCACAACGCAACAGCAGCAGCAGCAGCAGCAGCAACAGCAGCAGCAGCAACAGCAGCAGCAGCAGCAACAGCAGCAGCAGCAGCAACAGCAGCAGCAGCAGCAGCAGCAGCAGCAGCAGCAGCGGCGGCGTCCATAGAGACGAACAGCATACGAATACCTCTCTCATCTCTCCACAGCAAAATCACGAGGCGAGCATACAGGAGAGCAAACCTGCGGCTGCAGCACTCGAGCAGCAGCAGCAGCAGCAGCAGCAACAGCAGCAGCAGCAGCAGCAGGAGGAGGAAGAGGAGGGGGAAGAGGGCTTCGGCTATTTGGCTGGAAGATGCGCTGAGCTGCTGCGAGAAGAAGAAAAGAGAAAATCAAATGTTTGTGATGATTTACTTAGAGCGCAAATACTTGTTGATATTGACAGAGCAAGGAGCAGTCGACGGGCTGTACATACACCTGAAACTGCTGCTGCTGCTGCTGCTGCTGCAGCAGCAGCAGCAGCAACAACAACACATAGAAGCAGAAATAAAGAAAGTAAGGGTTTAATAGAAATACGCAAACTCTGCTGCTGCTCGATTCTACAGCAGAAGACAGACGTGTTTGTTTGTGTGTGTTTGTCTATCTTTTTACTTATTTTTATTTATTTATTCGTTTATTTATTTATTTATTTATCTGTATTTATGTGTTTGTGTGTTTGTTTATCTATATTTATTTATTTATTTATTTGTTTATCTATTTGGCTATTTTTATTTATTTATTTATTTAATTTATCTGTATGCCTGTCTACCTCCCTAGCAATATATATATATATATATATATATATATATATATATATATATATATATATATATATATATATATATATATATATATATATATATATATATATATATATACATATATATATACACAAATATTTGTTATTTATGATGAAGCTAACTTATTTTAATTTGTTTGTTTTGATAAACAGGGATACAGCGAGCAAGGGATTTGTATTGTGAAGCAGATCAAACAGCAGCAGCAGCAGCAGCAGCAGCAGCATCTCCTGCTGCTGCTGCTGCTGCTGCTGCTGAGGAGGGTAGCAGCCGCTCGCATGCTGCTGCTCAGGGGCCCCCCTGGGGGCCCCCTTGGGGGCCCCCTGAAGATGAAGGCGAAGCAGCACGAGCACGACAGAAGGAAAAGAGGAGAAGACCCGTTAAGCTGAAGCCTTCTCAAGCTTTAGTATGTGTTTGTTGTTTTGTTTGATGATTGGGGTGTATAGGGAGCTGAATATACTGTTGATGATATATGTTTGTATTTATTGTTGTGATGATGTTGTATTAGAGACAGAGTTTGTTGCTGTCTAGTACCTCCCTTTCTCTTTCTTCTCTCCTCTCGTTGCTGTCTGTCCTCTGCTGCTGTCTGTCTGCTGCTGTCTGTCTGTTGCTGTCTGTCTGCTGCTGTCTGTCTGCTGCTGTCTGTCTGCTGCTGTCTGTCTGCTGCTGTTTGTTTGCTGCTGTGTGTCTGCTGCAGCTGCTTGTTTCCTTACAGATAGGCAGCAGCAAGATATTTAAGGTATGTTGCTGAAGCTTTGGGGTGTATGTGCAGGTAGATCAAGTTAAGATGTGTATGCTTCCTTTCATGAAGGTGCGTTTCTGTCATCGAGGATTTGAATGTAGAGAAGAAAATAAAAGAAGAGAAGGATATAGAATAGAATATAAAACAAAAGAAGAATATAGAGAAAATTATAAAAGAATATGTAGACATATTAGTGAATGCCTCACACGAAATGAAGAAACAGCTTTATTATCTATGACGGAGACAGAGAGAGCACATTACTGGCAGATCAACTTCGTTAAAATACAAACTGCTGTACAAAATTACTTCGAGGCTTCAGAAACATCAGAGGGGCCCCCAGGATCCTGGGGGCCCCCAGGCGGGGAGGAGGGGGGGCCCCCAGGGGGGGAGGAGGGGGGGGCCCCAAGGGGGGAGGGGGGGGGGGGCCCAGAGAGAAGCAGGTTAAACAAACCAGAGGCAGAAACAGATATAGGAATAGAAATAGAAACAGCTACACTCAGGCTGTAGG
>OY986947.1:3992506-4060006 GCA_963920595.1 Eimeria praecox | reverse complement strand
AGCACAGCAGCAAAATAACTGGCTGCTGCAGAGACGAAATATTAGCAGCTAGCAGCAGCACCTGCTGCAGCAGCACCTACTGCAGCAGCACCTGCTGCAGCAGCACCTACTGCAGCAGCATCTGCAACAACAGCAGCACCGCTGTAGCTGCGTTTCTTCTTTCGAAGCGGGGTGTATATACAGCAACTTCAGGTGTATCTGCAGCTGTTTTTATTCGTTTTCACAGCAACAAAAAGAAGAATATGCCTCTGTCCTTCTCAAGAGGAAGAAGATGAAGAAGAAGAGGAAGAAGAAGAAAGATCTGTTGCTGTAGGAATGCTGGGAGCGGGGAGGCGGCTTATAATTTGCTTCAAGTCGTCTGCAGAGTATTGTTTAAATCTGCACAGCATAAACAACAAAGAAAAGAAAACAGCAAAAAACTAAACTCCATTATACAAACAAACAGCTATAGGCCTCTACAGGCAGACCCACACATACATCACCAGGTGTATGTACACCTGGTGTACATACACCAGGTGTACATACACCCGAGAGAACTCAAAGGGTTTTAAGGGCCCACTTTGTCTCTCCAACCCTCAAGGCCGCCATTTCTACGTTGTTAGCATTCAACTTCTCCTCCATCACTTGTCGCAGCACCACCAGGGCCAAGTCCTCAGCAGCTGAAGGACAGCAGCAGCAGCAGCAGCAGCAACAGCAGCAGCAGCAACAGCAGCAGCAGAGGAAGAAGCAGCGACTCTATCAAACCCAGAATTTAGATTCTCTTTATTCCTGAAAGGTGTGCAAGCATGTATATGCCCAAGACACCACGCCCTTCTACAAATCTGCATGCATGCATGCATGCATGCATGTTTTAATTTATTTTGGGGCTGTCTTGCCTTCCATAGACATAGACTCGTTGTACTGTTCATGTAGCATCGACTCTGCGCCTTCTTGAGCACTTCCCATCGCCACCGCCAAGT
Source organism: Eimeria praecox (assembly GCA_963920595.1). Taxonomy (NCBI): domain Eukaryota; phylum Apicomplexa; class Conoidasida; order Eucoccidiorida; family Eimeriidae; genus Eimeria; species Eimeria praecox. Next base: position 4,059,047 of record OY986947.1, on the reverse strand, counting down.
ACTTCGTCACCGTGCCTGCGCATGCAGCCAGCCCCAAAATGCATGCAAACCCTACTAAGATGCATGCATGCATGCATGCATGCATGCATGTGGGAGGAAAGGGGGGAGGGAGGGAAGGCCCCACAAATAAGAGAGATAGAACGAAGGAGTAGCAGAACTGCATGCGTGTTAAGACAAACCCTCGCTAGCTTTCACTGTTACAAACCCCACATTACTACATATATAAATATGTACATAAAATAATAAATAAATAAATAAATAAATAAATAAATAAATATAAATATAAATATAAATATAAATATAAATATAAATATAAATATAAATATAGATATAAATATAGATATAAATATAAATATAAATATAAATATAAATATAAATATAAATATAAATATAAATATAAATATAAATATAAATATAAATATAAATATAAATTTAAATTTAAATATATATCTTTGCTGATCTGATAACAACACGCACCCGAAGGGTCTGCACTGTAGAGGGCTGGGCCCTCCTTATCTACACCGGCGATGAGTAAAGCAACACCAAACGGCCGACTCATCGTCTTCTTCCTCCTCCCTGAGCCCACGTCTGCAGCAACAGCAACAGCAGCAGCAGCAGCAGTAGCAGCAGTAGCATGTGCCTAGCTTCTGCTGCTAGCGGCTTCGACAGAGCAATCAGAAAAGAATTAAAATAAACGTGAGGCAGACTATAAAAACAAAAATAACACAGACAATAACAAATAAAACGAGAGAAAGCGAGAGACTATAACATACAGGAAACAGGTAAGAGCGATGCAAAGGAAACAGATAATAACAATACAACAAAGGAGAGAGAGAGAGAGAGGAGCCTCGCGCGGGTTCGACTCCCTCCAAAGCACTTTTTGTTTTAAAAATATGAAATACTCAAGGACAAATTACAAACAAATTGAAAGATAATAATTAAATAAAATTAATTTTGTTGTTAAAATAACAACCATGCGCACCAGAGAAATCCAAAGCCAGATCCGCCACTGCGTCTACGCAGCTCCTGACAGACATTTTCTCGTTGAAGGTGAAGAAATGATTGGCGCATTCAACTCGAGCATGATCGATGAGGGTTCTGTACACATAAAGATTTAAATATATAAGAAAAATGCTGCAAAAAAAACAGAAATACAGGTTCAAACACCCCAGAACACCGCCTTCGTTGCTTCATTTCTATCGTGCAGAAACAGATCCGTCTTCAGCTGTACGTACACCCCAACCCAGTGCGTGCAAGGGGCGCCTGCTTGACATAGAGTTCAACCCTTCAACCTGAATGGTTTTGGTCCGTTTTGCCTCCAAATAAATAATAAAACCATAGGAAAACATAAATAAATATGAAAATGAGGAGGATCGGTGCAGAAATATATAGAAAACACTCACCGGGCGTCGGCGATGAGACCGCTCATAGCGCATGCAATATGGGAGTCAATTTCTGCAATTTTCTGTATGGATTGAGGCTCAAGAAGGCAAGAAGTAATTCTTCTTTCTGAAGCCAAGACAACTCCATCTTTTGTCTGAATCCCAATGGCCGTACTCCCCAGCTTAATAGCCCCTAAGGCGTACTCTACCTGCATGCATGCAATGTAGAAACAAAGCAGCAAACAGACGATTATCGACAGAACAACCAAACAATAATAATAATAACAAAGAAAACGAGAAATATACATATAAACAGAAAGTAGAGCGCGTTAAACAACACACTTCACAAACACAAGCAGTGAGCAGAGTGCGTTTAGCTTAATTTGAGTTTCCTATTCAAATAAAAACAAATATAAACAAACAAAAACACAAAAATAATATCTAAGATAGGTGTAAAGCCCACCTGAAAGAGGCGGCCCTCCGGGGAGAAGGTGTTGACCCCGCGGTCGTATTCGCTCCTGCAGAGACAGCAAAAAAAGAAGAGAGAATGTTTGTTTATTAACTACTGCTTCGGGCACTGCATTTCATATTCTTTTATTTTATTATTTTATACACATATAAGCTGATGCTTGTAGTACAGCATGCCGTGTACACACACATACGCCTATACACCTCACAGTTGTGTTGTTTCTTCCTAATTACATATTTATAATGTTTGAAGGATGCAGTGTATGCATGCATTCCCTCCTTTATCATATCTAATCTTACAATTTGCACTGTACGTACACCGCAGCATATTGCATTGCATGTATGCATAGTAGTGCCAGAGACGCTGTTGCTTGTACAACGGGTGGAAAGGAGAGAGAAAATAAACATCATTTCATGAAGGGAAAGAAACAAACAAAAGAATAGAAGGATAAAACACAAAAAATCTGTATATCTATGAATTTGATTTCTTCTGTTTTTCCTGATAACAAGAGAAGAAGGATGCCCGCTTCGGCTGCTCTAGAACTTAGTAAGAGAAGAAAGAGAAGAAACACATCGTTTAATGCGTCGTATTATGCATTTTAATATATATGTGCACTGAATGCACAATAAATAAAGAAAAAATAAATATATAACATCCCGTAGAGGTGTATGCAGGAACTTGAACTGTAGCTGTCAAACCTAAACCCTAAACCCTAAACCCTAACCCCTTAGCATCCGAAACCGCAACAAATCCGATCCTCAATTCAGCATAACAAGTGTAGTAAATATTAAATAAATGAAGAAAACAAATCATTTAAAATTAAAATTAGCTTCTATATGATGAAAAAAGAAGGAGAATGACGCCTCCCACCTCGTCGTGAACATCCTGTGAAGAAAGCCTCAGGAGCCGCTGTTTCCCGTGCGATTTGCGTCTCCAGAGAAATAAAAAAGAAGAAATAGAAAGAAAATAACAAATTATTTTGTATTGCAAACCCAAAAAACACACATATTCCCTCAGCGTCGCCTCGCATGCATTCTAGTAGTCGGCTACGGCGGGCTGAACTGCGGCCGCCTGCTTAGAAACAAGGAGAAATAATGTTGTGTGTTTTCATGTTTTAATATATTACATTATTTTGTTTTGTTTGTTTTCAGTGCCTCCTTACGCTTCATAAAACATCACCTATAACCCTCAAACCACCCCAGCTACAGATGCGCCTCCTCCCACCCAGACAGAGCGCCCTGTATGAGATGTGCCTGAGTACAGCGATTCTCTAGGGCCTTAACCCCTCTATATACATATTTATATCCTTTTGTGTTAATTTTCAATCCTGTGTTTGCTCTTCCTGTATCTTAAGTAACTCATTTTCCAGGAAAGACAAGCATAACTGCTGTCACAGCTTGAGTGTACTGTAGCTGGTTGAGCTAGGATGAGAGTTCTTCGCTTTAACTTATCTGTATCAGTATCATGAGCTGCAGTGGAGTTAAATACTTAACTTAATGCTTCTCAAAGAACAAGTTAAGTCCCTTACTGTCCCCAGGCATCTTAGGCACAGGTGCACAGGGGCCCTTCTGTATAGAATGCGAGTACTCGGCCTTAGCCAAGGATTGCAACGAGCCCCTGCATACTCAAAATCCCTCGTACAATCTTTCACAAGGAGCAGGCTCCCCTCCCCTTATCTCTTCACCCTTCCCGTGGACAGCGGCACAAGGGTCTAGGGACCGTCTCCAGTTGCAATACAATGAAGAGACGCGAAGAAAAAGGGTTCTCCAGAAACATCTGGCCTCCCCTCCGGGCTCTAGGAATCCTGGGCACAGGAGCCCTAGTGTCTGGGGCTGGTGAGGACCTTGGCAGGCTAGCCGTGAACTGCAACGCACCCTGATGTAGCTGGTGCTTCAAGGCAGTCACTCCTCTTGCTTGCTTGTGCCGCATGTTGTAACGTCGAACATGTTGTACGCAATCGTTAGAAACGTGCTTGCGTCTTAGAAAAGCTTTTTGCACCCAAGTAGAAATGCATTCACCTACTTTGCAAAATCCACTCTTCAGGGGAAGTGTCAGGATTCGCAGCATTCCCTAATGCCGCAACGCCTGCTGCAAGGCAGCCGCCCACGTAGGGCATACCCATGCCTCCTTTTGATAGATAGACAACTAGTACAGACACTTTTTAAACACCTTCCAGGCCCTCGGAAGCCAGCCTACATTCCGCTCAAAATGCATGCATCAACTTCAGACAGGCCATGCTTCACTCGTCTACTTCTCTCTCACGAGTAGCGCACGCCGTCGCGCGTCTGGCTGCCTAACAAAGTATGGATGGACCGAGTGGGGAAAGAACGTCCTTTCTGCATCCTCATACATGCATATAACCATCCATCTACCCTGAGTGGGAACAAGATTTTGTGTTTGACTCGCCGCTGCAATTCGGCAGGTGCAGCCACCAGCCCACATGCCATGCAGATGTATTCTATTTTGCAAATGCAACTGTGAAAAGTAAGCTCGTGCCTTCCGTCGGAGAGCATCCCCATTTGCGGGAACATGTTAGCGAATATAAGCGATAAATCGACTGCTGAATCTTGCAAACGGTCAACCTATCGGCGGACTCCGCAGAATGATGGGAAATCCGAATGAGCCGCTATTTTGTTGGGGAGGTGGGGTGGGGAAATTCAGGTGCCGCATTTGCCATCTCGAATGCTAGATTGTGAGTGGATGGGATAGCAGTAGCAGTAGTTCAGTAACGCCTTTTCTTAGCAGTTCATCTTCTTGCTGCTCGGTTGCTTCTTTAAGATAGGGGAGTCCCCTGTGCTCCGTGATAATGCTTGGGGATAGCTCATGAGTGTGGGGGATGATGATGAGCGCTGGGCGTTTAGCTGCTCGCCCTGCCCGCTAGATGCCCTCTGTTTACACCTGAAAGCTTTTCCTTCAGTTGTACACTCTTCTGCGTTTTTTAGGCTGCCCAGCTGGTTCAATCACCCAAAGCTACTTTTTTGTAGACACTACCAAGACGCAGGGCATGCGTTTCCCCTTTTCCCGCGCTACAGTGTGATGGAGTTTTCTCGCACCTCCCTTCTTGGGACGCTGATCCTATTCTTCTAACCGTTCAGATTGCAATTGCAAATGGTGTTAGAGGTGGCTAAAGAGGTGTACTTTCCTGGCACTTTCCAGCACGCAGCCCTCAACAGTGGCTTCAGGAGACGGCGTGGCAGCTTCTACAGCCATCTACGGCATGTCTAGGATTATGCGCAAGTGGGGGTGAACCGTGATATTAGGGATTATGGGATTAGGGATTAGGGATTATATCACACAGTTCACCCCCGCCTGCGCTTAATCCTATGCATACCGTGGATGGCTGCAGAAGCTGCAACGCCCTCTCCAGGTTGAGCTGGCACTTACTTGGATGATTTTACCGATCATTTTGCCCTATGTGGCAACCTCAAAGCCTAATCCGCGCGAGTGTGGCAATGAATAGATGAGGAAGGCGCACCTCCTCGCTGTACCGTCAGATATCAGACTTACTTCGCAATGTGTAATACCACAGCTAGCCATGCCTCCTGGCCATTGATAAAATTTAGGTTAACACAAAGTTGACTTGAGACGGGCTTGCAACCGCGGCTTTCACCTCTTTTGTTCTCGTCACTACACCGCACGCACGCTGCGTGGGGTCAAAGGCGTTTCGTTGATTTCCCCTTCAGCGCTGCTCGGAGTCCTACTTCTCCGGTTCCCTTGCTCTTTTCGTGCGCCTGGAACACCAAAATTATGTGGCAATGCTGCAAAGGAAGCAGTTTCTCCCCTTTATTCGTTCCCTCGGCTGAATCCTGGGTCTGTAGGATCCTTTCTGTTCTGAGTCCTTACCTGTTTTTGAGACATGTAAGCATTCACAAAGAACCCTACAGTCTGAATCTTGGTCATCTTTAAAGCCTTTTTCCATGGGGGTGGCAGTGGCGTTCTCCCCACGCGTTCCATCCTTCCACCGTTTCGTTCCATCCCTGAAGCGAATTCCATTACAGATTGCCTCTCTCCCGAGAAGAGCACCCATGTCGCGAATCATGTATACAGAAACTCAGATCCCTGCATGAAGCCTATGCTCCCCAAGGAATTGTCTTTCTTGCTGTAGCGCTTATTTTATTGTTGCTTTGCCTTGGTTAAGCCCTCTTATTTATATCAGAGCTTTAGCCCAAGGCAACCGCTGAATCAAACGTACATCGCAGCACATATCGGAAAAGTTGCATAGCCCCTATGTGCTATATAAAAGAGGCACCGTTTGACAGGCCTAGCGTGCTTCTTCTCATAAGGAATTCCATGAACAGCAGTAGCCGATTCAGTGTATTCTGAAGGCAAAAGCCAACCTACGTACAAGCCAGAAACTGCTCCACTGCCCCCGCTTTATGACGCCCGTTAAGAATGGGCCATCCTAAACAGCGGACGCTCTTTTCATGAACTGGCTTCGCGGTGAAGACAATTTTGGTTGGATACGTTGCTGATACTGCGCTTATTTCAACTGTGCTGAGGCGCACGTGCTTTGGGTGCCTCCCCCTGCTTTTTCTCCCCTGCCTCCCTTTCGAGGTCAGATCGTGGCCATGGTGCATTGCTCGAGGGGGCCAAGGGAGGGAGGAAACTGAGTCTTTCGCAAAGCCTGATGGGGGAGTATCTCCTATTTGCATCTGCACGTATTTCTAACTGGCTTCTTTTTGCTGGTGGCGTGCCGTTGCGGGGGTTAGGGTCGCTGCTTCCGCAGCTTTCTCTCCACAATGCTCTGCTATGCAGTGCAACGAGAGTCTTGCATGCATGTAGAAGTAGACGCACCAGTTTTGAACAGGCCATGCTACAGATACACTCACCAGACCCTAGCAGACGCTCCCACCTACTTATGCTTCCTGTTATGGTTAGCCTACAGCTCAAAGCATTGCTTTTATTGAATTCCCCCGACGCATCCACTATACACTGGTGAGTCCTGAGTCGCCCCCACCGCATGAACTGTCACTACATCCGCGTCGTCGGGCATACTGAGAGGTATGAAGGGATGCCATTTAGCAAGCAAACAAATGCTATTCCTTAGTAGTAGAAATAATAAGATTATAGCGGGGTAGAGAGGAATATAACAAGCTGTCAGTACAGAGACGCGCATAGCGCTGTGTATTGTGAACAGCCTTTGCCTTCCCAACATCCATGGGCTTCAACTCGTAGAATTTTTCATGATAAGGGTCACTTTGAGAAACGAGAAAGGGACAGCTAAACTGGACGATGAGGGACTGCTCGCCGCATCTCCTGCTGTTTGCAGTGTACGTACACGTACACCCACTGAAACTCCCCTTAACTGGCATTTCGCCGGGTGTTTTGGGTGTCACTCTATTTAAATATGTCGAAATATATTGTAATTCACTGCGGGTTGCTCTGTGTCAGATCTCGTGTTTTTCTCCATCCTTAATATATACGTAAGATGCCTGTCTGTTGCTGGCAGAAGCAGCAGTTTCTCTCTGCTTCCTTCATTGAAAGACCCCATAGAACCTATCGGTAGGGGACAGCTACAAGCGCTGTATGCATTCTAGCCCTGTCCCGGTCAGCCCCCCTGTTTGTTATCGGTTCTATATGGCTTCGGGGTTTAGGGTTTAGGGTTTTATGTTAAAGGACAGCAGCAGCCACACCGCCCCGCTGCAACGCCCCCAACAAGCCTTACACTCAAGGACGACCATTCCTCCATCCCCCCTTGTGCATGCGTTTGTGTTTTTGCGGGTTTCTTCCTTTTCCGTTCTTCTTGTTAAAACCGGGGCGGGAGCCCTTTCGGCCTTTGGGGCCAGGCGGACCCCTTCTCTGCTGCTGCTGTTTCTGCTGCTGCTGCTGCTGCTGCTGCAGCAAATCAAAGGCTGCCCGCTGATGCACCAAGAAAGAGCCTGAAGTGCCATCTTTCTGAGTCTTAACGACCATAGTTTCTGCAAACACAAACCAAATAAACACAAACAAACATCTACCTTAAGCCCCTGTATGTATGTATTTTCTTTGATGCTTCCTCTCATAATATTGGATATTATGAAGCCCTTCAACCTCTTAACGTTTCCTACAACAAGTCTTAGGCTACGAGTATGTAGAACTACGGTGTATCGCATCACCCAGAGATATAATACTAAAACAGAATACAAATATGTTAGTTAACGAGTAGAAGATGCAGAGATAGCATCAGGGGCCCTTGAGAGAGAACAGAAGAGAAAAAGAGGGAGACAGAAACAATACTTGAGAGACAGAGCAATAGAGAGAGAGAGACAGAGATAATCGAGGCACAGCAAGACAGAGAGACAGACAGCAATTGCTTGCATAGAGACAGACAAAAGAATGCCTAAGACATTTCAGGTGTATATACACCACTCACCCCCGACGGGTTTACGACTAAGATGATTTCGCACTTTCTCAAGGCGGCCCAAATCATATTCTCGATCATGTCTGCTGCGCTTCTGCGGCAGCGGCTGCTGCTGCAGCTGCAGCCTTTCAAACGCCTCCTGCTCTTCTCTTGCTGCTGCTGCTGCAGCAGCAGAAGCAGCACTATCCCCCTGCTCCTCCTCATCCTCCTCCCAGACACTAGCTGAGCTGCAGCCAAACTGTTTTTTCCTGCTCGAAGCCTCTTCCTTTCGTTTTTGCATCATTGCCGCTGTTACAACCCCAATCAGCCTCCTCTTCTGCTGCGGCTGCTGCTGTTGCGGCTGCTGCTGCTGCTGTTGTTGTTGCGGCTGCTGCTGCTGCTGTTGTTGTGGCTGCTGCTGCTGCTGCTGTTGTGGCTGCTGCTGCTGTTGTGGCTGCTGCTGCTGCTGCTGCTGCTGGTTGTTTTCGCTTGTCTTAATGGCCCTTTTGCCTCTTCTAGCTCTTTGAATAGACAGCAGCAGCATCTGACAGCGCAAAGACAGATGAACCCTACGCCGTCGAGAAGAAGAAAACTGAAGCGAACGCCGCGTCTTCTCCAGCTGCCGCAGCAGCGGGAGCACAGCTTGCATGTGGCCGCTGCTGCTGCTGCTGCTGCTGCTGCTTCTGCCCATGCTGCTGCTGCCGCAGCTGCTCACGCTGCTCCTGCTGCTCCTGCTGCTGCTGCTGCAGTCGCTCCACTCATCCTCGCTAGTACTAAGCTCGGGATCCGCCTCTGGAGGGCTGAGGCTGCCTTCGTCGTCTGTATCATGCATTACATATGTTGGTTGTTTGTTTTGCTGCTGCTGCTCTTGCTGCTGTTTGAGGTTTTTGTTCTGCTGCAGAAGCTGCTGCAGCTGCTGCTCCCCCTGGGAAGGCACTTTTGAATAGAAGAGAAGATAAGCTTCGTGCTGTAGCCTGTGCAGCACTGCTGCTTCACTGACAAGAGAAACAAGCTCATCGTCTATAGCTATCCAGTCGCCCTTCCCACCTGCTGCTGCTGCTGCTGCTGCTGCTGATTGTGTCCCCCCTGTGGGTGCCCTAACAAATGCGCGGTAGTGCCCTGAAGAGAGCGATCCGCCAGAGTGAGTGATAACAGCAAACAAACGATACATGTAAGAAGGAGAAGCCCCTGCTGCTGCTGCTGCTGCTGCTGCAGCTCCTGCTGCTGCTGCTGCTGTTGGTGAGGAATCGCTGGCAATGCCGCTGCTTGCGACCCCGTCTTTTGCTGCTGCAGGTGTTGGCTCTGCTGCTGTGGCTGCTGCTGCTGCTGCTGCTGTTGCTGCTGCTGCAAGCCTGCGGGAAGGGAGGGAAGGACTCGGAGAGTGAGGCGGAGAGGAGCAGGGAGATGAAGCAGTAGTAGAAGCAGCAGGGGATGGCTTCTTATCTGCTGCAGTGTGTTGTTTTTTCAAATGTCGTTGCTGTTGTTGTAGCAGCAATTGCTGCTGCTGTTGTTGCTGTTGTTGGAGTTGTTGATGCTGCTGCATGCGCTGCAGTTGGTGTTCAATTTGCTGCTGCAGCAGACGCTGCTGCAACTCCACTGCCTCTTGAGGGAGGAAGGGGAGGACGTTAAGATGAATAGGAAAGCTAACAGCTCTATGATTCTTAATGGGGATAGCGCAGCCTCCACAGATAGCAAGAGAGAAACGTTTCAAAGATAATGTTAAAATAGAGGGAAGAGTAAACAACTCCAGTTGCTTCGTCGCACGTACCTTCTCTTGACAGTGGCTACACCTGCAATAACCCAAACAACCAACATGCATATATGCATGCATGCATGCATGCATGCAACCAAAGCGCATGCAAATCGCATGCAAATTGCATGCATGCATGCATGCATGCATGCAACCAAATCGCATGCAAATTGCATGGTTGCATGCATGCATGCATGCAACCAAATCGCATGCAAATCGCATGCAAATTGCCTGCCTGCATGCATGCATGCATGCATGCAACCAAATCGCATGCAAATCGCATGCAAATTGCCTGCCTGCCTGCATGCATGCATGCATGCAACCAAATCGCATGCAAATTGCATGCAAATTGCATGCAAATTGCATGCATGCACGCATGCATGCATGCATGCATGCATGCAAGTTCCCCTTGAACGCATATCAAGGAGAATGAGCTACCACCGAATTCGACAAGCACTTCACAACTCATTTTATCTCTTGTGTTGATTTTGTACTGATAAGGGCGAGGCGGCTGCTGCAACTCTATGTCGGCCTAACTAAGAAAATAAAAATAAATTGTTTTCTTAATATTTTATTATTTTATTTACGTTATTAATTAGGCCGCCATGAAAATTGAAGAAGGGACATCACCCTTATCAGGGGTGTTGGAACCAACATGCATGCATGCATGCAAATTGCATGCAAAATAAACAGTTAGAATAAATACAACAACCCCACCACCCCACATCCTCCCCAGCAATATAAAAAATAAATTAATAGAAAACACAAATAAAAGAGAAACAACAAACAAAACAAGTAAACAGAAACAATACCAAACAAACCCTAAAAATAAAACACACAGCAACACATAAACCCTAGTATAAACAACATCAAAGAAAACAATAAAATCGCAGTAACAGCACAAGAGATAAACCTTCAAATCAAAATATATTTAAGAAAAGCAGAAACGAATGGAGTGTATGTACTGCTGCTTACATGTATGCGTTGCTGCCGCTAAGGGTTTCTTTCGCCACAAATCTGCTGAGAGCCTTTTCAATACTATATGCATTTTGTGGGGGTTGTCCTAAAGATTTACTGAGGCCCCCGGGGCCCCCGGGGGCCCCAGGGGCCCCCCCTATATCTAGGGGTATATCAACAGCTCCTTCAAATCGAACAGATGCTTTCTTGCACTGTGTACAGACAACAGAAGAGCGAAGCCAGCAACCAAAGAGGCGGCCGAAGTAGCTTGTTAGAGCTACCTCAGGCTTAACTTCTTTCTTTCCTTGCTGGTGATGCTGGTGCTGCTGCTGGTTTTGCTGCTGCTGCAGTGCAGCAGCAGCAGGTGTTGCTGGGGCTTTCATCAAGGCATCAATCAAATAACGAAAGAATTCATGAGCGTCTTCTTGTCTACCTGGATAGAATGATTTCCAAATAAATGGTTTAATATATGCAACTAAATTGTTTTGAACGTAACCAGGGCGGCCTCCCCCTCCTCCTCTAGATACAGCTGTGTGCCCCCCTGCCTCTCTCCGGTGTATCGACAGCACCTGCTGTTCAAGCTTGCAAATAGCACAAAACGTAGAAGGAACATCTGCTAGTCTTCCCTTCAATCCTGCTGCTCCTGCTGCTCCTGCTGCTGCTCCTGCTGCTGCTCCTGCTGCTGCTGCTGCTGCTGCTGCTTCCTTCCTGCGTGCTGCTGTACGCAGCCGGCTGCAGCAAGATTGTCTGTGACGCTCCTCTAAGCAATCGTCAGCAAATCCAGGTGTATAGGCTAACACCTGGACGACGGAGTTAACAAAACAAAGGGTGTGGGGATTCAAAAGCCCCAAACCCACCCCTCGACACTGCATGCATGCACACGTATACACACGCATTATTACGCTTATTCGTATATTCGCAGACACACGAATATATATGACACAACATAACACACAAAAAACAAAATAAACAGTCTGAAAACTCACACACAACCCCCACAAACAGCAGCAGCAACAGCAGCAACAGCAGCAACAACAGCAACAGCAGCAGCAGCAACAACAGCAGCAGCAGCGGCGTACTTTCCGCCAGCATGGGAGCGGCACGTCTGCAGCGTCGCATAGGATTTGGTTTGCAGGGGGTGCCGGGGGTAGCTCAATAGAGGAAGCATTTCCTGTATCTGAGACAGTCTTTAACGAGGGCCCCTCATCTGCTGCTGCTGCTGCAACAAATGATATGCTACGGGTGCTCAGAGCTATGCAATCGCCACCTGCCAACTCAGCCATCTTCAGGTTCAACTCTAATCCTGCTCCCCCTCAAGCTGTTGCTGCCTCTGCTGCTGCTGCTGCTGCTGCTGCTGCTATTGCAAATGTAGCCGCTGCTGCTGCACCTGTAACCCTCTCCGTTGTTGCAGCTCCTACTCCACCGCCTGTCCCTCTATGAAAAATGTGTGAAGCCTTCTGTGGAAGTGGGGGGGCAAAATGAGGGAAGTCTCGCCTGCTGCAGGGGCCAGCTGCAGCAGCAGCGGCAGCAGCTGCCGCTGCAGCAGCAGCCGCAGCTGCTGCTGCTGCTGCTAGTAGTACAGTCGCTGCGCGAAGCGCGAGAAATGAGTTGTTGATGATAGCCTTTTAAAGAAGAATTCTAATGTTTCCAGTTCGTTGAAGTTAGATTTAAAGCATAGGATTGACAGTTCTAGCTTTAGGCCCGGGGCCTATGGGGGGCTTACAGGGGAGCATCGGGGGCCAGAAGACTGCTCGGGGGGGCCTTTGATCTTGTATTCTGCTGTCTCTTTAATTAATATATTGAACTAAATGGCTCAAGATAAGTGCAAATAACCCTCAAGTAGACAGAAAAACAGAAGGAGGGTGGAGTAACGACTAAGGACAGAAGGAAGGCTGGGGGCGCGCTCGATCGGCCGTGGGTTACAGAGCAACAGCTGCTCATAAGATAACAAAAAAACAATAAAATTTAACAAATTAGTATTTCACTCTGTGCAGAATCAAAGAGAAAACCTAATCGGCTCTCCATTGCTGTCCCGTAATCTTGGCTATGGCCTGTGGGGGGCAGCGCGGGGGCAGGAGGCCCCTGCGGACCCATGGGGGCCCCGAGTATATGAACTATGGAGTGAAAAGGGAGAAAACGACGAAAAATAATCTGCTAAGAACGATATTCTGTCGTTAAAGCAATATAATATTCTCTTAAAATGCATATTTCATTTATTCTTAACCAAATATAAAAAAGGGGAATAGCTGGCGAGCTACAACGCACCCCTTGAGCCTTCTTCACTAATACTACGCAACAAGCCTTGTGTCGAGTGTATGCACATCCTCCCGTAGGCGTTAGCACAGACAGAATGAGGCATTTTCAATTTAAATAAAAACCTAATTGTTAGGAAATCCTTAATTATATCAAGAATTACACAATTTATTTTGAAACATATCGCTACAACTTTCCTTGTTGCCCCCTGCCACGTCCATTTCACTCAAACAGCTACCACACTATCTATGGATATCTCAGCTATGCAACTCTATAAATAAATACGACGATGCAAGATAGACAGATTCCACTGCTGATATTGTTACTAGAGTCCTCGAAGCAACGTGGGCTTAATCAGTGCGATGCTGGTTCTCGTACTTCTTCTACTTGCACGCAGGCTCACTAAGGGCGGCGAAGTTAGAGTTTAACAGTTCTCTACACTACAGCCTGCATTGCAAGTGCAGCATGCAACAAAAGGGAGATTATTATTGCTTGCACGCGGGGCTAACTTGCATCATTAGGTGCAGCGCGGCGCGCTGCAGCCCATGAGATGTGTACTCTTCTCCTCACTAGCCCCAAGCTCTTGGAATCCTGTGCTCAGCATTCCGGGTGGATGGAAAGGAGGTCAGCTTTGGGGGGGCTCTTTCGAGGAGCATTTTGACTTTGTTGTAGCTCACGACGGCTGTCGGATAAAAACAAGAACCGTAGGATGCAACAAGCCTTCGACCACAGCCGAAGGTCTCAGAATACTCTAGTTAAGAATTCCCAAGTACTAGTTGCTTTCCTCCTGTCCCAAGCCTAAGTGCGGAGAGGATCTGGCCTATCGTGAGTCGCAGCACTCCTTAGTACAGCGCCTGTTGCAATGTAACCATACTTGCATACCCAATCTCCCCTTCAGTACTTATACTAATATTGCAAACAATTGTAAAACAGTTCATTGGCCGTCGCTATCAAGCCTAAAGCTAAGTAAAAGTGAGCGACCCAATCCCCGATAGAACATGCTTCATCTTCCTGCCTGCCTTCCCCAGTTAGCAGAAGCCCTCATGTTTCTGGTTGTCCCACAAAGGAAGTGTTGGCGTGGAAAAGAGGAGGCGGCGAGAAGGGCCAGAGTCCTCAACACCGAAAGAGGGAAAAGAGCAGTGGGAAAAAGCGGGCTTACCCGGTCGGCACTTCGCTGCTTGATCCCGGGATTGCCATATTACTGCCCACGTCCCGTTGTGTCTGGGTTGGGGATCGACTTTTAATGTTAATAGCCCAAAGAAAGCAAGCATGCTGCAAACAGCTGCAGCATGCTTGCTTTCTTTGGGCTTTGGACTGATGTTGTGAACATCAGTCCACAAGTGAAGGGTGTGCATCTAGGCCAGCGGCAAGAGGGCGCACCTTTTACACAGCTTATCCGCAACAACGAAAATGCTACCGCAGATTCCGACTGGTAGGAAGACCATCATAAAGTCCATTGAGACGTCCGTCCAGAGCCGTTCAGGAATCAGAAAGCTCTGCTATGGTCCGGTGTGAGAATGTTCCTGGGCTAGCCGCTGATTATGTGGGGAAATGCGGACATACTCAATGACTACGGCAGCCATTCCACGCTACCTAAAGGATCTTTTCAACAGCTCCACTGCTACATTGACCTCCTTATGGCCCGCTTGAACATAACTGTGCGTCTTCTGCATATTGATTGTACGAAGAGGAGCCTGAACGTATAATCCGCAAAGGCCACGCTTCGCGTGGTGCCACAAGCGGTCGTCGATCATCCTCACAAGGAATTTAGCCACGTGAATATATAAGCAAGTAATAAAGAGTTCAACTGTGAAATAAAAGAAAACCGTTGCAGATAAGTGCAGCTGCCACATGAAGTGCCTGACGGGGAGGTCGTCGGGAGAGTGCTTCTTCGAATTTGCAAGGCCTGAGCAGGCATTGTCTGTAAGCAATCTTTCCATCACTGAAGCATTGCAAGCCCTGCGGCAGTAAAGTAACTGCCATATCAGTCCAGAACGCGTACAGCTCTCTCCCAAGTATGGATGCCTTTGCTGTTTCGGTGAATTAGAGTTAGCGGCAGACAATTGTTCCAGGATATACAGAGTCATCCGCTTACTGAGACAGCATTACCCAAAACCATTCTACCAGCAGCGCTGTGCAGAGGCCAAGGCGTTTTGGCTCTCAAGATTCCGTCTGTTCGGGTTCTTTAACTATTTCTGAGCTGGGCTTGTGGCATTCAAAAGCTCAATATCCCTACGTGTTGGATCTCGCTGTTTCCATTGCATTCCCCGTCATTTTCATCTACTGAGGTGGAAGTGCCTTTTCTTCTCCAATGATAGAACAGCACGTTCCATCCTCTTGCCCCTTAGATCCATTTGCATGGCCTAACCAGCTACAGATTGCCTTTTTCCAGGATAGAGCATTCTTACCATGAGAAATCAGTATACAGGCTCAGGGGCCGCCGCTGGGCTTCGGTTCAAGGACTAACCCTTGGGGATGTATCGCCCTGTCGACACCTTCCCTTGCCTAAGCTTTCTTGCTTCCTCCATAGCCTGGTCCCTTGCCAACCTACGGATAAGCCTACATCTCAGCACAAGTTGGGAAGCTCTCACAGCCCGAATATACTTCATAATAATAATAATAATGTGTCATTTTCTACACTACGCTACCATTATCAATCCCCTCCTCCTAAACGAAAGCCACGAGGAACTGTGCTTTCGGGTGCATTTTGAAGGCGAAAGCACGCCTCTAGATAGGGTAAACATTCTGATTGCCCCCGCATTATGCCAGCCTTCATGAATATGTATATATAGAGAGAGGCGCTCGATAGGAGTGGACCCATTCTTCATGACCTGCTTTCGAGGTAAGGATAACTTTGGCTAGTATGGGCTGCGGATACTGCGCTCGTTCAATTGCGACGAGGCGCCCTGCCTCGGGCAGCCTCCTCTCCAGACAATGGCTTTCTCGAGATTTTGTTTGTTTGTTCCCCAATTTTCCCGGAGTAAGTGCTCTTGCGAATAGTCAGTCCTGCACACGAGACCTCCCCACTGTGGAAATAGGGTTCGCAGCTCATGTCTTCTGCTTATAACCGTGCGTTGTTACCAAGCGTAACGAGAATCCTGGTTCGTAGCAGAGGACTGTCGTGATCTGTGATGTAGTCAAGATGATACAAAAAAGGAGCTTCCCTAAAACATATGGCTTTGCCTCCTTTCTCTAGGCATCATGAGCACAGCGGCACAAAGGCTGGAAGCTGGCACGGAAAGGACGGCGCTTGCCATGAGCCGCAGCACTCGTTGCTGCTAGTCCTGCTGCAAGGCAACTCCACATGCAAGCATAACCACCTCCCGCTTTGTTGCATGCACTAAGAATGTAGACAACTGTTGAACGCGAGTGTAACCCTCAGTAGCCTCACGCCAGTAGAAATGCACATATCAACCTCCCGGTCTGTGCCACAGCCAGTGCCGCATGCCTCGACACTTAGGATGCCCCAGCCTCACCCTTCAATTGTCTGCTTATCAAGCCTACTTCAGGGACGTACAGCATGAGCTGCTGCTACTGCACTGGTAGCAGTTTTAGCAACAGGAACGCAACGGCGGCAGCAGCAAGAAATTTAGCAAGAGAGAAAATAAGGCTCCACAAAGCCTTGTTAGCCCGCAGGGCGACGTGAAAAATGTATAAAAAGAAACAAGGGGAGGCGCAGGAGCTACGCACATCTGGTGCGTTGTTTCTTCTAGTTGCTGCCACTGCTGCAGTAGAGACGATCTGCTGCAGCAGAGACGATCTGCCGCAGCAGTGACAATCTAACGCAGCAACACTAGAAAAGATTATCCATTTTCTGTAAAAAGGGATTAAAAGTAAAAGGGATGGGTGGCGTAGAGCCGCCTCTGAACTGCATGCTCACCCCAGCGATGCTGCTGCTGCCCGGTTACTGAAATGCCAAAAAGCCGTCTTGGAGCATCGCCTATATAACTGCAAATTTGCTGCTGTTGCCTCTACTATTACTCCTGTTGCTGCTGCTAATGCTACAGACGGTGCAGTCGCTGACAGCGCTGCTGTTGCCGTCCGTCGTGCTTTCTTCATTTCAATCCTAGGACTGTCGTTACTCCTGGTGGTGCTGCTGTTAATACTAGAGCAGCTGCTGTTGGCCTCGCATCAGTTCCTGACCTCCCAGCTGCTTCTGTCCACACAACTGCCGCTCAAAATGCTGCTGCTGCAGTGCGCGCTTCTAGTCTTACGGCTGCTGCTGCTGCCAGACCGAGTCCATAGTAATGGGCACGAAGCCACGCGCTCCGCGGGGCCTTTTCGGGCGATTGGCTTGCGGGGTAGGGGCGGTGAATGGGGGGCTCTCTGTGGTGGGGCGTACAGACAGCTCGAGCTCCCGAGACGCCGCCGCAGCTTCCCTTCTCTCCAATCTCCAGGCGTACAGCGCAGTAATTAAGGAAAATAAAAGGCCAAAGACAGACCACAGAAGCACCAGCTGCAAACTCGCACACACGCCACCACTAGTAGTCCTAGTTTCACACGCGAATAACAAAACCCTAAACCCCAAACCTAAATCTACAACTACCAGGGTGCCTGGGGGAAAGCAGCAGGCACGTGGTGGCAGTTTGTTATATCTTTTCATGTTAAAACCTGTTTTCACGTAATAATAATGTGCTGTTGTTGTTGGTAGTGCTATTGCCGTTTCGTAACATTATTATTGCTATTAAGCTATAGAGAACCGACAAACAACAATAGGACCAGAAATAATATGGAGCAGCAAAGAAGACAAAATGGCACTTCGCGCACCCTTAGGCCCAATACGTCTCCTCCGTGAAACAAATCCATAGCCACTCCAGGCAGGAATGCCCCTGACAGCAAACACACAACAAGCCTAGCAACAGTATCACCAGCAGCAGCCCCACAGTACCAGCAAGAGCACAAGCAGCAAAACCACAAACCAATGCTGCAGCAACAACAGTAGTGCTAAGAGCAGCAGCAGCGGCAGGACCAAAAGCAGCAACTGCAATCACCGCTGCAGCAGCAGCGGAAGCAGCAGCAGCAGCACCGGAAGCAGTAGCAGCAGCAGTGGAAGCAGCAGCAGCAGCGGAAGCACAGCAGGTCTAGCTTCCGCCACGCCGTTTGTGTGTCTGTGCGTGTATGTGTATGTCTATGTAGCTTCTTGTCTGTGCCAGTCTCTAGATCTATCTAGCTTTATGTGCGCAGGGCTGTATCGTCTCGTGTTGAAGCTAGGAGCTGAGGTGTAGTGAAAGAAGCCAAAAAGGCTCTCCACTTGTTTGCTATGGGCTCTTCAATCCCCTCAACCCCTCCATATCTATCGCCTTAGACCGCACCTAGAGCATAGCCCAGAATGTTGTAAAAGAACATGGATATGCCGCTGGCCAGAGTCCGGAGATTTGGCGAGACAGCATCTATTTGAATGCCCGTCAGCGGAGGCAGCATCGCCGCCCCAAAACAGAGCAACAGCCACAGACAGGCCACGCACACATACACCCGAAAGGAGAAACTGCCGACTACAGCTGCACGCACAACCAGACACAGCAGTAGAGTGTACATACTCCAGTGGATGCAAGCAACCACTTCCAGCACCAAAGCAACACACGCAAGCCTCATCTCTTCATATACCCCAACACGCACAAGAAAACACGCTGCACAAGTGCCCCCTTCACGCCCTCCCCCCGCCCCACCCACACTGCAGATCTGTTTGTACACTCCAACACACACAAATCTATGCGGCATTGCGGCATCCAAACGCGTGTGTAGCACATTGTCTACCCCATAGTTCCAACAGAAACAACGAAAAACACAACAGCAACACCAGCAGCCTCTGCACTGGCAGCAGCAGCTCCTAGTCCTCAATCCCACAACACCGCAGGGCCCCAGCCATATTGTTGGCCCGAACTGCCACATGAACTCCCCCCACGAATTCACCCTTTTGGGTGTAGGCTTCTTCTATTAATGAATGAAAGTCTCGTCGTTTGCATGATAGCATATATATATATATATATATATATATATATATATATATATATATATATATATATATATATATATATATATATATATATATATATAATATATAATATGCATGCATATGCACATATGTATGCCTCGTAAACATCTATACTGGTCCCTTTCCACACCGCATATCCACGTGTGCTACATGCATACGCATCCATATAAGCGCCTACATTATTATTACATCGATGTGAACAAACACATTGGCATATTTGCACGAATGAAGTGCATGCAGCCTCCCCTAACCCTCCACAGCTGTTTTCTTTCCGCTGCAGCTGAGCAGTTGTACAGCCCTAACATTCGCGGTGCAAGCGTTTAATGAAGACCCACCGCAAGCAACGGCGATAGCAGCATAAACAGTGCATGCAACGAGAGTCCGGGTGCGGCCTTTGAGTGTCTTGTAGCCGCCAACCGCGTCAACAGTCAGGCCGCCCATGAGGACCCCAGCCACAGGCGATGTTGCAGCAACAGCTGCAAACGCCCCAACGGCTGCTGCAGGGCTCAACCCCAGAAAAGAAGCAAAGAATATCGTTCCCCAGAATTGAACGCCAGTTACGACAAAGAGCAGTGCACAGAGCGTCAACACAGGGAGCATGTACATTGGAGTCCTGCGGCAAGCACACCCCACAAGCAGCAGCAAGGGCACAGCTCCAGAAGCAGCACCAGCAACAGAAGAGGCAGCAGATGCACGATCATTCCCAAAAGCAACAGCAGCCGGACAGACGAGAAAAAGATGCGCAGGCAGCAGAAACACAGAGAGCAACAGTAGGCAATAAACAACACACACATCAATCCTGTTGAACTGCCCAGTCTCCTTCCATCCCACAGACAGAATTCTAGCACACAGCCTGTGGAGCATGGAGTACAACACTCCAGCAATGCCATCTCTCACGCACAGCAGCAGCTTTAAAGAGGCATGTCTACGACTGCCAAGGGCTGCCGCAGGGGAAGACGGCCACGCTCCCGGGCTGTTGCTGCTGCCTGGCGGCCGCCGCCCAACATCTGTTGACTTCCTCCTATGAGTCCCCCCTGTCTTTGGTTGTTGCGGACTGAGGCCTGTACTACCGCCTGTCGCGATACAGTCTCCTTCTGCAGCAGGCAGCTGGCGAGGAGTTGGATCCTGCTCCCCACCTTTCTGCTGCTGCTGTTGCTGCTGCTCCTCGCCCTGCTGCTGTTCTTGGTCATTCGGGTGCTCTAGGGCAGGCTTGGCGTCCTGGAGGGACTTAGGGGCACCGGGGCCCCCAGGTGTCTGTATATACTCACGAGGAATGCTAGCAACAAGCCCCGTGAGGACACACAGGAAGAAAACCTGAAAAGAGATCGCCGCTCTCCAGTTGAAACCCAAATACACAGACAAAGCACCAGCAGCCAAATAACCCACCTGCAGCAGACAGCCAAGCACAAATAGAATCCGCAAAACAAAGACAAATATATAATAATCAACAACTCACAGACAATGATGGAAACTAAGAGAGCAAATGTTGAAACATGAAAACCAACGAACCCATTCAAGACGAACGACAACACGTCGGCAGAAGCGGGCTCAGCGGGCAGGAGGCACAAGCAGGAAAAAATGCGCATGAAGGTAAATATATAAATTATACAGACAGGCAAACAAAGAAGACGCCGTATTCGCCACCGCTACGTTCATCATTTGTTGTCTATTGGTGCCTGCTATCTCGTCTTTTTCTGCCCCTCTCTACATTTCGGCCTGTGCTCAGTGCCCTTTTGCTTGTTTCGCCGCCTCTTTGGCCGCGGCCACTGCTGTGTTAGCAGCCGCTGCAGCCAATAGAAACAGCAGAAACAGAAGCAGCAGCAGCAGCAGCAGCTTACGGTGACTCCTACGACGGCGGCCCCTTGCATGACTCCCATCCACAGGGCTGCTTTCTTAGGGGGGGCGAACTCGTCCACCCACACAGGAGCAAAGATTACAAAGGGGGCCTGCGTGAGCCCCACCAGCAGTCTGCTCGACAGCAGCAGCAGCGCACAGGGAGTCAGATCCCCAAAGGAAAAGTCCGGGAGACGGAAAAAGGGACGTGGCGATGTTGCAACGGCAGCAGCAGCAGCTGCTGCTGCAGAGCCTGCATCAGGAACGCTTTCAGCTGCCGGTGTAGAAGCAACAACAGCAGCTAAGCCAGTGACTGCAGCGCCATCCACACCACCGCTAGCGTCCTCATCGCCAGTGCTGACGGTGCTGCTGCCGCTGGCGAAGGGCAGCACCTCATGAGGCAGCAGCACCGTCAACACCATCAGAAGAGTAGCTAGGGCATTCAAGGCCATTGATATTACAAGAACGCGTTTGGCGGGCCAGTAGGCGAAGATGCGACCAGCAAAGGGAGACGCCAAAGTCAGGCCCACGTAAGGCAAGGCCCCCAACATGCCTGCGCACGCAGTCCCACCCCCAAAGGCATGCATGCGTGCATACTTCTACGTATCAACGCATGCACGCATACACGCTGTCTCTACACGTAAATGCAGGAGATCTAAGCACACTGAAGAACAACGAAAGCCGTCTAAAGTGAACACGCAGAAGAGAACAGCAATCCGAAAGCGAGCTTTGTCTCTGCGCTGCTACTGCTAAAGCATGAAAAAAAACTACCAGCGGCGGCTGCAGCAACCCTTTTTGCTTCAACCCGTAAGAGGAACCCTAGACAAGGAGGACACAGTTAAAGAAACATCTGCAAAGAAAGCCGCAGCCCCCACCAGCGTGCAGCATGCACGTGCTGGGGTTTATACACACCTTGCCAAGTGGGGGAGAGGCGAAATTCATCTGCCATGCGGGATAGCGTGCAGGGAATGGCCCCGCAGTCAAAGTTGACAAAAATCTCCAGCGCAAAGAAGATCAGAAAAACAACGGAAGTAAAGCGCACGTCAACTCGCGGGTGCTGCTGCTGCTGCTCCGGTTGCTCCTGCCCCTGCTCCTGCTCCTGCTGCCGTTGCTCCTGTTCCTGCCGCTGTTGCTCCAGCTGCAGCCTCACGCCATACCACACACAGAAAGCAGCTCATTTAAACGCATTACTAAGCCCCGAACCCCGCCCTCCACCCAGTCTACGGTCAACGGCAATGCCGCAGGACAGACTTCAGCTGCAGGAGGAAAGCGCATTTCAGCGCTTCTTTTTGATATAAGAAGACATAGTAGTAAAGATAGTACCAGCCACAACAGATGTAACAAGAAACCCCAGAGAAAACATTTCGAACACACAAATCACTCCAATTCCCCAATACAAAGAATATGGAGGCAGCAACAGCAGCAGCGGCACGGACCGCCTGCGGCTCGAGGCCAAAGAGTTTCCACCACCGGCGAAGCTTTTCGTCTGCGGGGGAGCGTAGGCCCTGAGGGGCGGCTGAAGGGCCCACCATCTCGTTTGGCAGTTCTGGGCGGATAGGCGATAGGGAGACAGGCGTAGACTCCTGCTGCTGTCGGTTTGAGCTGCTGTCACTGCCGTTGTTACTACTACGTCTCCATCCCCCCCAAGAAATCCCGACGGGAGTAGCGGGGGCGGGGGCAGCGAGCGCATCGGGGACTCCGCCGCCGGTCTCGAGGTCCGGGAAGGTCCCCCTGGCTACGAGGGGAAAGCATTCCTCCGTTGAAGGCCTAGTTGCCGGTCCAGCCATACTGGGAGAGGGAGAAGAAGCAGGGCAGGGGGCCACAGAAGAAGCAGGCGAACATTCCTCTTGGGCTGGGACCGTCTTCCCCTCGGAACTACCCACTGAGGCTCGACGGCCCGAGGAGGTCTTGCTGTTCTTGCCGTCGTCTTTGGGGCCTGCTGCTTTCATTTGCAGCATCTGGGGTGCATGTACACCCCAGCTACGCGCCCACACGACAGCAGGGCGGTTGACGAGGCAAGTCTGCCCATCAACGCCGTTCTCCGCTCTCTGTCTCCGCAGTGCCGGCAGCCTCACAGCAGAGTGAACTCATTAACCGCTTCGTAACGCATACATTACTTTCCTTCTCATTCGAGTCCGAGACAAAGCGTTCCCGAAGCCCGCCGAAGGAAAGAGAGAGTGCGGTCCCTACGGGCCTCCTGCAATCAGGTCGTATCCTGCGGAGCCCCACGGGGGTTCCAGTTGTCTCCTTAAGGCAAGCAACCCACGAAAAGCAATGGCTACTGTGGAAGAGGCGTTTACAGGTATGGGGAACAGCTGGACACGACGCAAGAGAAGCTGTAGGCTTCCACGGGCAGCGCACGGTGATCGCCGCGGAAGGTGGGTGGAAAATCACACTTTTCGTCAGTCGGAAACACGGAAGACGCGTTTCTTAGTATTACAAGTTGGCACTTTTACCCGTTCTCCTGAACAAGAACGGAAATTTTGGTTGCTGCTGCAGCCCCGAGCACAGTAGCCGATGGGCACTTGCGCGGTTGCAGGCGTTGAAACGAGGGACGAACAGAGTTTTAGATACACTGCAAGGCTGAAGCCTTATTTTCAAATTTAAGCGATTTTATAACCTATCTGCATTGTAGTCCATAGAGCTGCCGTGGTACGGGTGAGAATGGGGTGAGACTGTTTTGCTCTGAACGAAGAGGCGGCTGCACCGGACTGCTGTGACCTGCGAGGCGCAGAGCCCAACGGGGTTGCGAAGTTTGCATTAAAATGTTTAAAGGGGGATATGGAAATATTCTCAAGGGAATCTTGAGAGATCAAAGTTGGAGTAGACTTCCGAATTAACGCCTCGCTCGTCCGTTCTGTCCCGGATCCATTCTTCAGCATGGTCTGCATAAAATTCGTACATGCATCTCTACATGCGTGGGGTTTGGCCACTGTAGGCCAAGTAGCCGTTTATATGATTGTTTAAACGGTTAGACTATGCATAAGAAGGAGGGTAGGTAATGCCTGCACTCGAGTTTGCCTTCGCAGCATATGGCATTGGAACGAGGGTCCTCAGCGTTGGGATGAGCTGCAGTAGACAAATACTTGAAGAAAGAGTTCGCAAACAGCCTCTTACATCCCCTCCAGCATCTGGGCTCCCTGGGCACAACGTTTCAGGGGAGTAGGTTGGTGTGGGCAAGGAGAGGCCTGGCATGGGCAGGCCTGGCCGGGCAGGCCTGGCACGGGCTACAGGGCACCTTGCTGCAGCTAGCGCTCCAAGGCATCCCTACATGCAAGCGCAACTATGCCCACTTTCTGCATGTCTAGCATTGTAGACTGTAGTGTAGACTGCCTTTAAACACTTACTAAATCCTTCTCAGTTAGCCTGCAAGTAGATAGGGATACGAGTACTACGATCAAGGAGGCCATGCTGAAAACATGGCCCGTCTGTGCACGGTATATTGATGGTTTCAAGGACTTGATAGTTCTGGATTGTTAGGGCAACACAACCTCTCAACAGCAGGACACACGGGCATAGATGAAGGAGCAATTCTCAGAAATCAGCAGGGAACATTCAACTGGGCAGACACCCGGGGGACACCCAGTATATCGCACCGAACACACTACCGTTGCAGCATCAAAAGGCGTCTTAAAACACAGGATATCCCCATACCTTGAAGCAGAAATGGAAGTTCAAGAGGGCAAGTAGGGAAAAAAGACGAAGGCCATGTGCCGGCTAGCAAGCTGTTGGCGAAGGTTGGCGATAGGTGGCGCATCCACTTCCCGTTCAAGTCCCAAAACAAAACACCGTTATACTGAAACATGAAATGCACACGATGGACGAAAGCGTTTTGCAGATTCGATACAATCCGGCAGCAGACACAAGACTACTTTCCACATCGGTATTTGGAAGCTAGACGCAGATCTGTATACCCTTTGGGCCGACAAATGCTCCTACCCAAATGCAGCAGCATGCAAGTCACGAAATACAGGTCCCAACGAATGTAGTCGGATGGTTGGGAGCATGCTTGGCGTGCTTGTGCTCAGCCGAAATGTGCAGGAACGCTTGCCGCATTTGCAGCAGGTGCAGCAGCAGTTGCTACATGAGAAGCAGTGCTTCCTAAAAACACAACGCCGCCATTTTTTTTCTTCAGAATCTTAAGGCTTCGTGTCTCTACTGCGGTAATCGATGCAGGTCCGGCGTTTGTAAAAGCCATTCGGATGTGGCCTCTACCTCAGTGTACTTGCAAGGAAGCTCAGAAGTCCCTCGGCGTTGTACCGTTCCGTCGTAGAGTCACCTGCTGATTATCTGGCATTGCTGCTCTTACAACGAATCTACACAAAGGCAAGCAGATTACGTGAACAGGGATGGGCAAGAATATGTCAGACGCCTCATCCGGCGCCTGGCATCCCTTCCAGGAATCGCACCCCCGATTTCGACAGAGCCTTCTTCCTCAGAATCAATGCGGGTGACACGGCTGTTGAGATGATACTCTGCTAGCAAGTAGACTACTGGCAAAAGCCCGAATATCCGGCTGCTGGCCAACCGGCATCACGGAAAGAGGATGAGCTTCCCGGACAGGAGAAGGGTTCTAACCGGTGTGAGGCAAAGACAAGTGGGTATTAGACACTTCGCTGGAATGCAGTTTCTCAAACTTCGATAAGAGAAGGATTGTTCGGAGACTTTACCGGGTCACTCAGTGGTTCTTCGCAGTCATGGATATTAAGGGTGTTGCCAACGCGGGCGGTGGAATACTATATATATATATATATATATATATATATATATATATATATATATATATATATATATAT
Organism: Eimeria praecox; assembly: GCA_963920595.1. NCBI lineage: Eukaryota > Apicomplexa > Conoidasida > Eucoccidiorida > Eimeriidae > Eimeria > Eimeria praecox. Next base: position 4,033,296 of record OY986947.1, on the reverse strand, counting down.
ATATATATATATATAGAGAGAGAGAGAGAGAGAGAGAGAGAGAGTATTCCACCTCATCATATGTGCCGGCTTTCTAAAGGAATCCTCAGGGAATCATGGAAATGCCATCGAAGATACTCCTTACTTACGAAAAAGGAGCGCCGTCACTGCTGGAGGAGACTAACCTTAACCAAGTGCAGATGTTGGAGGAAACGAAAACATTATTTTTAATAATCGTGAACCCGAAACTCCTAGTGGGTTTCAGGACTGGTTGTGAAAACCATTTCCTGAGGAGCATCTACGCGCCATCATCGAATTATCCTTAGTGGCTACAAGCAGACGAGTGAATATTGCAAACGTTGGGCAGCAGATAACCTTCTTTTGGCAAGATCGTTAGGCGCACAGGTACGCCTATAACCTATATGCACGATCTCTGGGGCTCACTAGTGCTTCTGCAAAGATACGCCTTACCCTCTACTTTTGGCCAAGTCGAGGCGACACACCTGCCATTTGTCCCAGACTTTGTGGATGGTTTGCCCTTCGAGGCTGCCCTTTTACCCTAACGAGCCTGTTCATTCAAAGGCGACAACATTCACTGCATTTTAAAATTTGATTTGGCATGCCCGCATGACATAGGGCCCCCCAACTCTGGCACAGTGCACAGAGCGCCGTACTAACCAGCGGCCCCGTAACTGCTCTCTCGCGGCATAGATAAATGCGGTAGACAGCAGCAGCAGCACAAATAAGGAACATCAGTAAAATCCATTCTTCCTTTTTTCGCCTCGCAGTTTTCCTTCCTTCTTGTATTTTCTCGGCGCTGGCAATCATTGCGGCCTCCAACACCCCCTCGGAGCAAGCAATCCCTATTGCTCACCATGGCATGGGAAGGCGCCTTCTCTTTGGGGAAAGGCGGGGGGGCACATGCTCCATGGTCCGCGTTAAGCTCGTAGGTTTATTTGTACATGCGCGCAGGCCGGCTACTGGGTGCAAAGTAATTAAACATTTGCCCATGGTGCTGATCCATACAGAAAAAGCGAAGCCTCACCACGTTCCCATGTGGGCTTGCGCTGAAGCACTTAGGCAGCAGAGGATGATGGAACTCACGCGTAGCAAGCTCTGTCCGATGTTGGTACTCGTCTCGACATACTCGCAGGCTGACTACAGAGGACTACTTGTTTAAAGTATGTCTGCTCTACAGTCTACAACGCTAGACATGGAGCGAATGGCCACTAGTAACTCTCGCATGCAGGGCTGGCTTGCAGTAGTTGCTGCAGCAAGGGGTGTTGCAGTCCCCGAGAGGCTTGCCCATGTCCCCACCAACCTAGGCTTTTGGACACTTGTGCCCAGGGCACATGAAGGTGAGGTGAGGTGCATTTGGAGTGTTCATTTTTTTGTCTGTGGCTCTCATGCAGCTCACGACGGTCCTCGGCTAAGGCCGAGCACTTTCTTTGCACCATAGACTGGCAGGCGCCTCTCAGCATCGGCAGCAGTCCTTTGTGGCGCTGTTACCGGGACGTCTGGAGACAGTATGGGTGGGCATATGCTTTTGGAAAACTATCAACTATTTTGACTCCACCTGAGCTCGCGACGGTCTCTGCTTGAGCTTAGGGACCCCGTTATACTTATGAAATCTGTGGGGATGGGACGAGGGTCGTGGCAAAAGTAAATTGCCACAATTCTTACCATAGGTATATCTAATAATATTTTTAAGGAAGAAAGAGATGCTTTAAAATGCTATGCGGAAGGGAAATAGCACAGACAGGGCCCACAGCAGCCCCTACCCGGCTGCCGTTGCATGCGAAGCGGCGCAGCCCGCAGTGGGGAAGTGCCCTACGTGAGCTTCTGTGCCTGCGGCTTCTTTCGCCATCTGTTTTCGAGTTATCTGTGGCCTTTTACAGCAAATTCTTCGCGAAAATGCCGAAGAGCTACAGGAACCACAGCAAGACGGCCCGCAACCCCAAGCGCCCCTTCGAAAAGGTGTGTTCCCGTTAACTGCTCTGCAACATTTCAAGGCGGGCAAGTGTGGGGTCTTCAACATGAAGCCCCCACGTGTTTATCTTCTTGATTAATAAGTGTTTCGGAATATTTCACACATTTGGGGGACTGTGTTCAGAAGGCGTTGCCAATTTATCCGCCACAAACTGTAGCGCGCAGCACCTAGCCTCATGCAGTGCTCTCCAATGCCTGAACCAGTGCATGCAGGGCTGATTTCGTCTGTGGAAAGCCTTTTCTCTAGTTCGGACACTCCTGGGCAGGGATTGATGCAATAAGGAGGGCATAAGGGGCTAGCAGCAGGCGAATCCTGCCCAGTGTCCTGCAATGGGACCGTTTGGGCGCTAGCGCTTAGCACTGCGAGGGGCGCGGCGGAGGCTCTATGCTTGCCTGCTCAGGGGGTTGGGATGGGGTGGATTTCCCTTCAGGAGTTGGGTTTTGAGGTTCTGTTTTGTGGTGCTTCTACAGGAGCGCTTGGACCAGGAGCTCCGGCTGCTGGGCGAGTACGGCTTAAAGAACAAGCGAGAGGTGTGGAGAGTGCAATATGCGCTGGCGAAGATCCGTTCGGCAGCTCGTGAGCTGCTGACTCTTGAAGAAAAGGACCCCCGCCGTATCTTCCAGGGTAAGCTGTGACGGTATGCGGTGATTCCATGGGTTTTTCTTTGCACGTGCCCGCTTGCAAGAAAACAGCACTTGTGTGCTCTTTTGGAAGGTATGTCAGTGTTTGGCGCGTGCACTTTATTGTGTAGGAACGGCACTGCTGCGTCGGATGGTTCGTCTCGGGCTGCTGAGCGAAGGGGAGCAGAAGCTGGACTACGTGCTGGGTCTGACGGTGCAGAAGTTCCTTGAACGCCGTCTGCAGACGCGTGTATTCAAGTTGGGCCTTGCAAAGTCTATCCATCATGCCAGGTGTCTTATCAGACAGCGCCACATCCGCGTGGGGAAGCAGATCGTCGATATCCCCTCATTCATGGTGCGCGTTGACTCCGAGAAATATATTGAATTCTCCCTCACGTCGCCATACGGGGGTGGCCGTCCAGGCCGCGTAAAGAGAAAGGCACTGAGAGGAGGTGACAGCAAGGAAGGTGATGATGAGTAAACGCGAACAAGCCCTTTAGTGGCCGTTTGCTACCCTTTGCATTCAACTTACCCCCCAAAAAGCTGCTGTGGGCAGTCCCATTCATGGACAGGCCTCCCGCCGACATGCAAAAAGCAGCAAGGCCAATTTCAAAATTTCAAAGGAGGGCATCGTGTTCAACACAGTTCAACCAATCTATCTTCTTTCGCTATATTGTTTGTTCCCTAGCAGTCATTGAAGTCGACACATCCTTTGCCGCAACACCGCTTTGCTATTGCGCCTGAGTGCCATACCCTACACTGCTAGTAGCCATTCTAGAAATAGTTTAGCGTTAGTATGACTACGATTTAGCTTGGGCTTGTTACAGAGCAAAGGACTGCCTGGCATTGCTAGGTAGATACGGTGTAGCGTCAGGTTTGGGGGCTATTGTGGAGACGTCCGATGTTATAGCTGTCAGAGAAATTGGAACTGAGGCGTACAAATAGGAGGATACAACGCGGCAGCTGTCGCGTGCTAAGATACTGTGGAAGGTGTGTTGCTGCTGCGGCGACGACACCGCATGCGTGCAGCTTAACTGTTATTGTAAGGCTTCTACATCCCTATTTAAAGCAACTACCTCAATGGTGTAAAGTGAGGGATTCAGCGTTACGTCGACGAGTGAATTGCCCAAAGAGGGCATCAGCATGATTTGGAATAAACGAGAGGCGGGTGGAAACCACCGACCAGCATCATGCACACCAGCCCCGTGTCTCGACATTGTTTCTCCTGTTTACCAACTAAGGTTGTTATTTCCATTTTCAATTGGCTTTTTTTGCAACACGGGCGAGGTGTATCCGTAGACCTCGCCGTGGCTTCGGTGTTCGCCCGCCTCAGCACCACGAAGGGCGAATTTTGGAGGTCGGCACACCCTCCACCAGGGATCTTTGTTTTCCCCCACTTCACATATTTGATTGCTGCATCGATTGTATTGCATGTTTCTGATTGAATTTAGCACTCCAGATGTGGGTCTGATATCCAGGGATAGCCGCACTGGTTTTTAGGGGTTGGGCGCTAGATCGGCTGTAATTCAAGTTTCAGTGATCAGTTGAGGTCTCCGCCTATTGAAACCGCTAGAACAGCGTGTGAATCGGTCATCCATATGGAGGCGGAGGGGCGGGGGGGAATGTGGGACCTGTCTACGCACGCCTCGACGCACGACTCAGCCCTGTGGGAAGAAGAAGGAATTTCCTTTCCGCTGTCTCAACCGGAACCTCCGCGGCGGCATCCTCCATCTTCCTCAGCTTCTGTGCAGCGCCGCCGTCGCTCAGCTGCCTGCTGCTCGGCTCCCTACGGTACAGCTGAGCACCAGTGCGGGCTCCGGCGTTCCCGCTGTGAGGGGGGAGCCACAGCGGTAAGCCTTGGCGCACCCATGAGCTTGTCTTTTCCCAGCTTTTCTTTAGTATCTGGAATGCCCTCGATTCTGCTTTAAACAATGAGCAGGGAGAATGAAACTCTACTCCTGCGGGTCGACTGCAGGTGGAAGCAGTGCGTCACTCAGGGAACTTGCCTGCAACTATGCTTGCCTTTGTTGCTGCTTTTGTGTACCTCAGTCTCGTCGGAAGCAGTCGCCTGCTCATGAAGTTGCGTGCAGCTCACCAGTGGGGTTGTGCGTAGATACTGCATGCAAAGATGAATGCCCCTCGAGAGAAGAAGCCGAGAAAGCTGCGCGTGACCTGGCAGAGGCGGCCGTCGCCTCTGCTAGCGCTTTTGCAGCAGACGCTCGCGCTCTTGACCCCGCATCGTACGCAGCCAAGCCCACGGCCTTCTTGTACAGAGGGCACACCGCCCAAATCGCCACCTCCACTGCCGGCATGTACGGCGAGATGATCGAAAGCTTCGTCAAACAGGTGACGCCTCAGCTTCTGTATGAGCCCAGACGCACGCACACCAGCCGCTGCTGTGGGCAGAACAACAGCCGCTACAGACGGAACTGAGAGAGGCTGTGCTAAGCACGGACGCACGCACGGGATGCTGGTTCGTTTCATGCCTTGCCTTTGACGCCGCAGCCGATGGATGGAAATAAATATCAGGAAGCCCTGATCTTTATTTCCATTCATTTTCTGAGATGTACGCGTGCTCCATTCAGGTGGTGGCTTACGCCAAGCAATACGGCGCTGATCAGTTCAGCGTCTTCTGCGATCTTGGCAGCGGACGGGGGGCCCCTAGTGCGATAGCTGCCTACGAACACGATTGGCTTGCTTGCCTGGGTATGCAGTGGAGCTTCTGGTACTTCCGTAGCTGGTGCTCTGTCGTTGAGCTGTTGCTGCTGCTGCTGGGCCAACGACAGAAGATGTATCACTCTTAGAGACCAACCACCTGCTCAAAGTTTCCGTCAGCATCGTCTGGCGTTGTACCGCTGCCATAAACATCTGTGTCGTCAGCTATTACTGTGTACCTTTGTTACTTATTGCCCAGGACACTCCTTTGTTGCAGCTTAGCTTTTGTTACGGCGTTCCTTTGAGATGTGCAGATGGTTTTTATCTCTATGGACACATGAAGAGTTCGCCTGTCCTTTGTTGGCTGGGCTTTGTAGGGATAGAGAAGTGCCCGCAGGCTTTTGGGCTATCGTTGGAGACGCAGCGGTGTCTGCTGCTGCGGGAGGCGTCGGCGCAACTGCGGGATCGGGATCGGGATCCGGGGGTTACTGCCGAGGCAGCGACGAGTTCTGGGATGGAGAAGACGGAGGCGGAGGCAGGGACTAACAGTGTTCTGAACAAAGATATTCAGGAATTGTTTCAGACCAGACCTATGCGCGCCGTGGCCTTTGCCCACGATGACCTCTCGGCATTCCTTGACCTGGAAGGCGTTACCCATGCCTACTCCTTTGACGCTGCTATGGAGGGGCCGCTGATCAACTTGTAAATTGAATCCTCTCTACTCGCTTTTCAGTCATATATACTCCGCATGAAACAGCACTGGATCCGCCACTGACGCTCCGCTGTATCGACACCTCTTTCACTGCGCAGATCACTGCTCCGTGTGATCTGGGAGCAACCTACAGCTTTTCTTTGTCGTGGATCCTACCGTGGTTGTGCACTGAGATATGCGTGTGGTCTGGCTCGTTCCTGCATGCCGCTTGCTTGTGAGCTGCTGCTGCTGCTTCTGTTGCTGCCGTTGCTGGTGTGCAGCATTACGCATATGTTCATGCAAACAGAGACGTGGTGGTTTTACCTGTCCTTTCGAAACGGTGAGCCAGCGCGAAGGTCCGAGGCTGGGAACGCGAAAGAGCCTAGGGGGCCCACTCGTAGGAACTTCCGTGCAGCGGAGCTTACACGGCACTGATATTCATAATGCAACCAAATTCACATGCCCTTCCGGCCTGCTCTCTAATGATTCAGGATTCGTAAAGGGGTTTCAGCAATCTGTGGACAGGAATGGACATTTTTAGGCAGGTGATTCCTGCGTGCATCCTTTGCATGCGTGCATATGTTCCTTTTGTCATGTTCGCAGACTTGATATCTCGGTTTGATTTAAAAGGCGCGGAGATACGGCATCAAATAAGCAGCAACATGTGGGTGTCTTCCGAGGGGCGAACTGCATATGTGTACGTAAAGACGGACTGGAAAGAGAGACAACTGCGGCATCGGAGATGGCTGCGAGAGCAGATATTGGCCCCCCAGCTGCAACAGCAGGAGAAGCAGCGCCAGCTGCTGCGGCATGTGCGCATACAACAACAGCTTGTGCTGCAGCAGCTGCAACGGCAAGAAGACCAGGCTTCCATAGATTCCGCCAGAGCTGCAGCCGCTGCCTCGGAGTTTGGGCAGAGGACTCCCCGCAGCAGCAGACGGAATTCAGTTGGGACCCCGCGCTCCCGTAGCAGCAGCAGGAAGCGTTACAGTGCTGCAGCAGAAGCCCTGCAGCAGCAGCAGCAACAGCAGCAGGACATGGTGCTGTTCCATCTAGCAGCGCGACGGCAGCAGCTGCAGGTCCTAGAAGGTCTTGGACTTGAGCCCTCAACTAGGGGGGAAATTCGGGATAGACAACAGCAACAGCAACAGCGACCGCAACAGCAGCGTCTGCAACAGCCACAGCAGCGACAAAGTGCAGATGACGCAGTCGCAGAAGATGACGGTGAGCTGCTGGCGCAGCTGCGTGCATTCCGGACCACCCATTTGCGACTTTCCAAGTGGTAAGGAGTGCCAGGCAGGAGTGCACCAATAAGGCCTACCGCTGGGGAGTGGCCATGAAGCGACGCCGAGCGGCCTGCTGCGGCACTGTTACTGTTACGAAAGCCGCTGGTATTAGTTGCTAGTTTATGCTTTGTATGGGTTGTTGGTCTCGTGTTCTGCGTTGCAGGCATCAGCCGCTGACTCTGCAAAGCCTGCTACTGGTGGCTTTGTTGCCGTTTGAGGGACAAAACCAGTGGCTGCAGCTGCAACAGCAGCTCTTGCAGCCCGCCTCGGGTGTTCTAACGCGGGCGCAGCGGCTGCTACTGCTGGGGTACGACGAGGGCGAACGGAAGGAGGAGGAGCTGTCAAGAGACAAATGGCTGGAGCAACTGGCAGCAGCGCCTGGGCCTGAAGATGCAACCGCTCTGAGGAAAGATATTTACACCAGACTCACAGATCAGCGCAAGCAAGATCGGGTTCGTTACGCTGCATGCCGGGTGCAGACCTGTATGTAAACATATGCTAAGTCAGGGCAAACTAACCAAACGAACATAGGCTAAAACAGTCCTAGAAATAAGCAACAAAAACCGCATTTTGTAGAGCTGTGTATTAATGCCACACTATTTCAGGGCAAAGGTTACCTAGTGCGCCCCATTGTTCACAACTCCCACACCTAGAGACAGCGGCAAAAGGGGACGGCTAATGAGCTGCTTGTGGCGTGCTTTTGGCTAGGGTATTCGCGAAGGTGGGCTTGAGGGTTTGCGTTATTGAATCATCTGTGTTTGCAGTCCCTCTTCACCTTCTTGCCCCCCGACAAAAATGCCTGTGCAGCTTCCAGCGGGGCTGGGGCTCTTCCTGACGGAGCATCTCTTCGGCTGGGGTTCCGCCACAGCTTGAAGGAATTGCAAGAAAGGCAATCGCCGATGCGGTCTCCCCGATGCCGCGTTTCGGGAACGCCGACTGCCTCTAGGGAGCAGTCTCCTGTCCGACGGTCCCGCGTGTGTTGTGATGCTGCAGAGGCAGAGGGGGCGTTGGCACACCAGCAGCAGCTGCCTAGACAGTCCTGCCGCACTCCAGCCCGACAGCCCGCCAGGCGACGAGTCAGCAGTCAGTCTGTGTCCCCAGTAACTCCCCGCAGACGAGCCTCAGGCTTCGCTGCTGCCTCTGCCGCTCTGGTTGCTGCTGACGCAGCAGCAGCATCCACGCCGACCCGGCCAAAGGGTGCAGCGTTGGCATCTGTCGGTACGCCCAATACTTTCCGGGCAGTTCAACGTGCGGAGAAAGAGCTCCAAGGTCTCGTTTTCCGTGGAACAGAAGAGGGCTGCAGCACAAACAAGTTGAACCGCGCATCGATGTCACAGGATGCGCCTTGAACAGTTTAGCCATCACAGCTACAAAGAAGTGGAGCACCAGCAAGTGCGCAGGCGTGCTACAGACCACCCCTCACCGCAAGGCACCTCCAACTGTACGGTGACCAGTTGCAACCGCAACTTTCTAGCTGAAACCCCAACTTTCTTTTGCATCCCCAACTCTCCGAGCCCTCAAGCCCCGCAAAGCTCCTTCCGAACACCATGAGAAAAGGGAGTGCCACTTCTCACTTTTGGCTTGCATAAGCATGCCTGCATGCCGCGGCTTAGTGCTTAGCATTTAGGGTCCAGAATTTAGGGATACTAAGTGGTGTTCTCGCTATGGTCTACGACATATGCAGCAGCCTCCACTGAAGAATACGGCAGCACCCATAGACAAAGCAGGCAATTAACACGTCTGTCAGCGGTTGCAAATGGAAGCAAATGAAGGCCAGCAATACACAGCTCGGAGCACCTGTTTGCTGCAAAGCAGTGACCTAACCCCAATTATCAGAAGGAAAGGGAACGCACCCACAGTTCCTACGGCCAAGTCGATTAGCCGCTTAATGAGTAGGTGGTGCTCCCTACGCGGACACGCATTTAGGGCGGCGAGAAAGAAATGCAGTGGATGGAAACTACCTAGTACAAACAGTTTAGCACATGCCAATTTCTGCATGGAAGCCTATTCTACTTCTTTAATTGCTGTCTTTACAGTGGAGAACAGAGTTGGTAAAACTATGTGGCAAAAGTGGTTTGCATGGAAGTGATGTCCTTGCCACCCGCTGAAAGCATTGCCCCCCCTTTGTAGCTTGCAGTAGGTACTACCTACACGTTGCTTTTGCTGAGTATATTGGAAATGCCATCCTTATTGATGTCACCGTGCGCGGCAGGCCAAAGCAACGGTGAATTTGTGCCGTCTACCAAAGAAGCCGCAGTAACCTATCTCGCGTTCGTGGTCCCACTGCCCTGCTAACTCGAGAAAACTAATTTTTGTGTGCTGTTTTGCTTGTATGCAGTGCAAAAGTTTTTGAACGATTTTATTTCAGTCAGCAAACGGCCTGTACTGATTACGGACTAGCCCTTGAGCAGCGTCGAGCTTCCACCGAAAGCAGGAACCGGCAACAACCCCACAGGATTCATGTCTTATTAGAAGCGTTGTCCCTTCGCAGTTTACCAGTGCTTAAAGGTACATACAAGGGGAAATGATAGGCATTCAGGGCAAGTCGTCAAGTGCATGCGCACGGGAATCGTCTTTGCATGCAGGGTAAAGCTAGCGGTCATCTTTTACAACTCACTGGCGTGAAAGCATCACATCCTCCTTGGAAAAAGATCTATACTGAGAATATCGATATGTTCAGCAGCATGCTGTCGGATATGTGCAAAGAAAAGTCCTGATTTCCCAGGTTATATTCCTGCCCGGCGGCTAGCTAGGGAAGCAGCCGCAGCAGGGCTTATCCCTTCACACTGCTCCCTGGGTTTGTTGTTTCTTTTCAAGAGTTCTGTACTCATTTTTCAAATTTTAGTTCCGTTGCTGCTTGCTATGCGCGCAGTTCTCTTGTGCGCATCGCTCGCTGAAGCGACCGGTTCGGTCTTCATCGGTTCTCCTCATCAGACTTGCGGGTCCTCCCTCGTGTAGTAATTCAGTTGTTGAGAGAAGCCGTTTTATCTTCGTTTCTCATTTGCCTTATTCCCTGCACTGGTTTGCACTTGGTGCTTTTTGCAACGCCTTCCCTTGGTTCGGGCTGTAACAGCCTTTGTACGCGCCAAGCGGTTCCTGCTCGCTCCTCCCACTGTGTCTGGTCGCACCACAGCGTTTCAGACCGTCCTAGGGTTCTTATTGGCTCTGGATGTGCTGTTTGTTCATTTATGCTCCCCCAGCTTAGCCCGAATCGCACCGGCCTATACGTGATGCCAAGCCGACCAGCATCGACTTGATCTATTTCCTTGCTCAGGTCATCAGCTCCACTAGCGCAGAGTGCCTGGTTCTTTACACTTAGATCCATATGGAGTTAGCACTTGTTTGAGCCTTCACTTACTTTGCAAAGCATCCATTTCCCGGTCAAAATGAGTCAATTCGTTCGTCTTTACGCCCTTCTGGCTCCACTTTTCTTCATTTTCACACTGTTTTCCATCCCCTCTTCTTGCCACAAAGCACACAGTGCGGCTGCTGCTAGTGAATACATGAATCGCTTTAATATTCCGGCAAACCACATCCAGCTGGAATGGGCCAACTCCGGTTCTGGCTTGCAGTCGTACGAATACAAAGGGAAGACGTACAAATGGCTACCACGTAAGGCGTCCCGAATATGAGCTGGTTCCTTCGCATCTCCATGTTTTAATTTCAGTTCCATTACTAGCATGCATAAGGAGGCCACTGCAGAAGGAAATTTCTGGAGGAATGGGGGCTGGGCAGTTGATCTCATTGCACTTAGTTTACCTTTATCTGGAACCGTTTTCGTATTCAAATTTCCAGTTCCTGTAGTGGTTATGTATTGATGGAGTAGCAGCTTTGGGGTTTACGTGGATTGCTTTGTGCAGGTAACCAGACAGCAGGAGTGAAAGCGGGTTATGCGGCCATGTGGGATCGATCCAGCAAGGGCTACTGCACGCGAAGCGACGCAGAGATAGACACTCAACGCTATTTAGGAGAGCGCTTAATGGCTGTGGGGGCCTGCCCTAACTATGGGAAGTATATCGCATTCGTCGACAGGGAGGGAAAGCCAGCCGATGATCAGAACCGTTTCACAAATGAAATTCATGGCAACACGATGCCTTTCTCGACTCAGGGCTGCTCCTCTTCCGCCTCCCGCGGAACCTCTGAAGTGCCCATGGACAAATCAGGATGGAGTATGTATTCTGGGTACTTGGTCAAGTGTCCATTTAATCAGGCTGTGTACCAGAATGACATGTTGCAGGACGCCGAATACGATCCCGAAGTGTGTGACTTTGTCACACTAGAAAATCCCCTTGTGTTTCTTGACACATCGCTGCCAGGAACGTCTCTTGCCGACAAAGCCTATGCTTTCCATGGAAAGGGAGGGCACCTAGGATATGACTTCACTGGGAATGGTATCGGCTGCCCTCCATATTCGCCTCCTTTGAAGACACGTTCTATGAAATCTCCCAGCCTTGCCAATGACCCTTTCCTGTGTTCGCAATTATCTCGATGCACCAGCATGTGCTGGCCGTGGGATGCAGGCAGGCCCTGCTACCGGAGCCTACCTGCCGCTTTCAACCATTCCACTTCTGAGTGTCTTATCCTTGGATACCACACGCAGACGTATTTGGGAAGTAATTGTGCCGTCAAAACAGCTACGGATTCAAACGCCAAGTACTGTGTGAAAGCTCACAAGACTGTTGCTTCCTCCAACTACACATACGTGTCGGCATTCACCAGACCCGATTACCAAACAGCTTGCCGTAAGCGGTAGTCCTGTACCTTCCCTCGGCTTTGTATTACTTACCTAGTCTGTTTTTAATGATCTGTTTTCAGTTAAAACATGGCGGGACAGCGTGTAAAATAGCGGTGCGGTTACCGCAAAGGGGCAGCTGTACCTCAGCTCTTTCGATGCTTGTGTGTCTATATTTACGTTTTACGCTTTGCAGCGCCACGAGAACCTCTGAAGAACGTCATGTTCGGAACCATTTCAGGCGGAGTGTGCACACAGCTGGAAGCGGCTTCTTCTTCCACGGGCACTGCAGGAGAATGCGGGGAGGCCGTTTTCGAGGCTAGCAGCGACGACAGCCCACCTGGGGTGGGAGGTACGGGGAGCTCTTCGATATTTTGGGCTTCATGGCTGCCTGATAGTTCGAATAACAACCAGAAGGGCACCTGCAACCTGTATTCCAGAGTGCCGACTTGTATCTTTACAGTGAACGGGGCGATATCCTTCACTGCGCTGAGCGCTGCTGACCCCAATATGGCAGAGGAACCCCCTTCAGAAGCCATTCTCCAGGGGCCTTGCTCTTCTAACCCGTGCAAAAATGGCGGCACATGTGAACTTCCCAGCGGTACGTGCAAGTGCCCTGCTTGCTTCACAGGGGCCACCTGCGAGACTCCAGTGCCAGGGTGTTGCAGCTTAGACGCGGACTGCAACGGACATGGATCGTGTGAAAGCAACAAGTGCAAGTGCAATGCGGGATTCAGTGGGACGATGTGCGAAATTGGAGCTTGTGATAATGTGGCATGCCTCAACGGTGGCATCTGCCAGATGCCCAGTGGTGTCTGCAGCTGCCCTGAAGGCTACATGGGGTCGCGCTGCGAAACTAGCGTTTGTGAAACAGTCGTTTGTGAGAACGGGGGGGAGTGCGAGATGCCGTCGGGCAAGTGCAAATGCCCCGTGTGCTTTTCGGGGGATCTCTGTCAAACTGAGAACCCTCGGTGCTGTGAAACAGACAATGACTGCAATGCTCCACAAGGCACGTGCGTGTACAACAGCTGCCAGTGTGCCCCTTCAGTCACGGGGGACAAATGCGATAATAATGGATGCGCTGGGGTCACTTGTTTGAATGGGGGCGCTTGCAACGACATGACAGGTCACTGCAGATGCCCCAAGTGCTACAGCGGGCTCAACTGCGAGACCTTTGAAAGCAACTGCTGTGAATCTGACAGTGACTGCAACGCGCCCAATGGTGTTTGCAACAGCGCAAACACGTGCGAATGCGCTCCGGAATTTCCAGCCCCCAACTGCAAGGACCTTTGCTCAGAGGTTCATTGCAGCAACGATGGGAAATGCGATCCTACAAATGGCCAGTGCGAATGTCCTCCTGGTTGGGGGGGTAGCGAGTGCACTGTGCCAAAGCCCTGCGGCGAAGGAGGAGAGGTTTGCGCTGGGAATAGCACTTGTGACTCTCAATCATCCAGCTGCGTTTGCAAGCCAGGCTACACAGGCGAGAACTGTACAGAAATGTCTACAGAGTGCAGTGAACTCTGCAAAATCGGGGGCGACCTCTTAAGAAACAACGAAGGAGAGTGCACCCTGGATTGCTACTCAACCTGTTGCAATTACTTGATGGGAGCATGCAAAGAAGAGTCGGACGAGGACAAAGAACAGTGTGTCAGAGATTCGCTTGGAAAAACGGAGGAAGAGGCGTGCTGCCTGGCACGTGTCGAAGGTCAGTCTTGTGTTTTAGAAATGAGTGTGCGTAGGTGCGTTCCCTTGCTTAGCTTGGTTGTAGAAAGACACCAGAAGTGGCCGGAACTGCATCCCAACAGGAACTCGTGGGTTGTGTGACTGTTTCAGGGGACAGTAATGCAGCTATGTACGCTGCTTTGGGGGTCATTGCAGCCCTTCTTCTTCTTGGTGCAGCTGGAGGGATGTACTACAAGCAAAATCGTGGGTAAGTGGAAAGTTTGCCCTTCGTGCGTGAATCATCTGCTAGCGGTATAAGCGATTCCTGCTTTTTTGCAGTTTGCTGTTAACATGTCTCATTCTTGTTTTCGTGGTCCTGATAGGCCACCTGCCTCGAGCGCCCCATCAGAAGACCCAATAGATGAGACTGTTGGGGGAACAGACCGACCCGCGAGAGCTGAATCGGCCATCTCCGTGGACTTCGACGACTACGCAAGCACCCCGGACGATGCGACAGGAGACATTCATGCGGAAGGTGAGGGCTAGTGACTGGGTTAAGTATACTTTGACTGTGCATATAAAGAGACTGTCTCGGAGATTAACTTCTGCATCTGATTGCCTATGATGCACATATCTATTCAAAGGACCTATGTTTGCAGACAGCATATCTCAGGGCCCGCTTTGTTGACTTTTACGTAGTGGAAAAGTTCAACCGTATATGCATAAGCTGTTCTTCCTCTGTCTGCAGGTGAAGCAGCGCAAGATGCAGAATGGGATGGTACGCCTAATGCCACACCAGCAGCATAACGTAGTACATACTTTTTATAGTTTTTAGAGACGCTAACTGCTCAGCTGCCTAGCAACAATCAGTCAAGGGTTATTAGCCAGGTAGTTGCCGCCAGCAGGAATCCGTCCGCTTGTGTGGCATATGCTCAACAGATGATTAAACGTGAAGCTGCAGTGGGCATGGAGGCGACAGACGAGCACACAAAATTGGTTGGTGATGAAGTTACGCTCTCATCAGCTGCATGCATGCAGCAGCACCACAAAGACAGCAGGCAGAAGGCTAGTTGGAATACTGTAGCGGGAGACCTCCCGAATTTCGCACTTAAGCGCATTTCAGCGGATGATTCACCGTTTAGGAGAAAGCGGCGTCTGCGGCGTATTTGTGCGTCAACGTATCGCAAGGGGACTTTCGTCCCCATTTATTGCCCCAATTGTCAATTTGTTCTCTTGTGGAGAAACACGCTCGACCTCGGGAAGGCCAAAAGCACCCACCTTACTCAGGTGTGGGTGCATCCAGAGCAGGATGAAGGCAGCGTCTTGGCGAATTCAGAGGCTGGAGAGGATTGTGGTTTGTCCTGTTTTTACTGCCATGACGTCCTAGGAATTACTACCTGCTAATATCCCCATCATTTCAAGAGGCTTTGTGCCGTCAGCTGATGGTTTCCATTTGCCGGCGCCTACTGCATCGGTTCTTTTGAAACTAGCAGCCCTGTCGTCTACATTTGTGCAGTGTGTTCTCTTTATCAAACAAATGCTATAGGAGATCATAGGTTGCCACTAAATTTAGAATCCTATCAGTTTTAGAACTCATGCGAATTCCGGTGTTCCTTTCTCGCTTGTGCAAGAGACTGGACTTGCAAGCTTCAGGGTGGCCTTTGAAGCGCTTAACCACATTGCTTTCTGCCCTCCCGTGTGTAGCTTTTTCCTTGTAAATATGTGACTTGACATCAATTTTGTGGAGTAGTCCACTGCACAAGAACATCAATGTGCTTCCGGTTCCAGGCTTCCCACTAATGGTTGCAAAGCACATGCGTGTCATCTGCCCTTAGTTTTACGTTACGCAATTTACTGTCGGTAAGGTATAACAATAAAAAGACGTTCGGTTGGTCAGCTAGGAATGCTGGAGACTTTCCCCCAGCGTAAAAAAATATGCCACCAAGTTTTCTTTTAAAAAGCTAAATGAATTTAAGCGATCAAGGTGAGGAACTAGGTAGTCGCATAAGCAAAATAAGGCGTAGCTAGACTTGCAAGACCCTAAAAACGATTCCTAACGGTGGAGCGATCGTGGGTACTATAGCATGGTACTGCACCAATGGTGCAGTTTACAGCTGACACCTTTGTTTGTCGTGTCCTTGGAAGAAAGCAGTTAATGATTGCTCAACTTCGTCGCCGAGACTGGCTCTCTTTTTAGCCGAAGCTGCGTCTCTCAATTTCTTCCTATCCTGCTTTGTTGCGAACAACTTCTTGATGTTTGTGATAGCATCGCTCTTAGCAAGTCGACTTACCAGCTGCTTGCACGTATTTCCGATGGCCTGAGACAGTAGCAGATGCAACAGTAGCGGACGTTCCTTGCACAAATGCAGTTTTGGGCAAACTGATGTGATTGGTAATCGACGAAAGGCTACTACTGCAGAAAGCAACACTGGGCGCTGCTCCTTATTCAGTGCTCACCATCTCCAGCCGACTAAGAATACGAAATTGAGAAACGGCTACGTTGTACACGGCAATAAGAGGACCAGCAAGTATGGCGATGCTCGCCATGATCCCAGTCTTCATAATGGCTTGCAATGCTGTCAACGCAGGCGAGCCTGTAGGATTACCAACAAATGCATTGCCGCTGTCGTCCATGCACAAGCCTATTGGGGGGCACCCGGTTGTCATGCTGGCTTGGCCCGTTTCATTTCCAGTGCTGGCGATTTCTGTGACACCTTCTGTGACTCTGAAATATCACAACAGTTCGTAGAACAGTAATATAGCTATCAGTGAGTGTCACGCAGGAGCATTGTTTCTACAGGGAAGCTGATTTGTAATTGAGTCCCGAATAAGGCATTTTCCATGACATCGGCCAAGGCCTAGCGCATGCACAATACAGGCGGATCTTACTGAATCAAGGACGAAGCGAAGAACAAACCCAACGTTAACCAAGAGATGATTTCACGGATTCTATCTTCTGTGCGCTTATTGATCCATTGTTTGATCATTAACCCAAAGTACACCGATTGGGCATGCAAGAACATCCCGAGCCCGTAGTGGCCGCTAGCAGACAGCAAGCTGCCAGTTAGTTGCATCTGGCTGGTGAAAACAGTAGGGGATCCGTATTGTGCCTTCTTCAGCATCCGCTTATGCTTTGAAGGAAGCATTTGATCGAAAAGCCGTAGCCCTATATCCCCGCCCATTAAGACCATGCCAAAAGAACTTGCCTGCAAGTATAAAGAGCACAGGAACAGGACTGATGCCGAGGCTTGGGGGCATTCAGAGTTTAAACTCTTCAGAAGTAGGTGTTGAGCCCTAGCTCCATGCCTCTTGCCTGAAAAGGGTCATTTATTGACGCATCCCATGCCTCATTGGAGAATGTCTTCTCAAGGCCATCCAGGTTCCCCGCGTTCAAAATGTTGTTCGCCGAAACGGAGAAGATGAGCGTCCAGATGTGGCGGGAGAAATGGCTCATTGCACTGTCACTGAGTTCTTTGAGTCTATCCGCCTTAGGCAGTGATGCATAATGGCGGTGCAGAGGTGGCACCAGAACGCTCTGTGGGACCTGTTGAACAAAATAGATATATGCATTTGTTGAAGTGGTAGCTGGACCCAGAGACTGAAGATGCACTTACTGGGCAAGCATTCGCAAGTACTGTACCATTACAGTACTGGTTTGGTGCAGTATCGTTGCTCGTCAGGCACCAAAACTAAGCTCACCCCTAGTGGTCCCCCAGCTGCCATTCTGTTCTTCTCTTCAAAGTGCGCAAAGAGGTCAATCACTGCCTCCACAAAGACTTCTTGATTCTCGAATACTCCCTTATTTTGTGTGTAGACGTCTACCAAGGCCCGAACCAACTCCAGAGCCTCAGGAATACGGACACTGATTGCAACAAACGAATGGTGCTGGGCCTTGTACGGTGGGAATCTCAGTAGCTTACGCAAGAGGGAATTCAATCGCAGTGGCCTGCCAACAGACGTATCTCTGGGGCTGACGAGCTTCCCAATCAGGGTGAGGTTTTCAGTATCAGAGTTCTTTAGAAGATCCAAGCTATCCCTGACAAGGGCAACAATGTTCGAGCCTCTGCCTCCCCTGCATTCGTGTTCTATTCTTTCTGTACTGCCGGGTTTCATCAACCAGTTAACCAAGCTGTCTTGGAGCTCCACTTTAAGGTACTCTTGCCAGGTTTTTGGCTTAGGAGGATTAACGTGGGCAAAGTTGATCCCACTGAAATCCTTCACAGTTGTCGTCTCCCCAGCTTGAAGCTTCTTCTGAAATTGCAAGCCACACGGATGTATGGAGAAACTGCATCTGCCGAAGCTACACTGTTTTTTTAATGGTACTAAGGGGCTCTCCTTGCTAAGAGCAAACGGGAGAGAGGCAAACCTTTAATTGCTGTGGAAGTCCTTGTGTGGCGGTTTCCGCTATGACGTCGTCAAGCCTTTCTGAAAGACCTCCAGCACGACTTCGGGCTCCTGATAGTTCCGAGCCAGTGGAGGCCAGCTGATTCAGGTGGACGAAAACTAACGGGTGGACAAGAACATTGACGCATGAGCGAAGCTTCATGTAGAAACCAGATGGGAGCTTCGATGATAGGACTGAACAAGCGCAAGCAAAAGCCACATGCGTTATGTCTTCTGTCTTTCCACGCTCTTCTGAATAGCTATGCTAACGTTGCAGCGGAATGAATCAATTGCTTGCGTGCAGCAATCACTGCAGATGAAGTGTGGCATCCCTGTCTGCTGAGTGAAGTTGGGCACATGCATATCCGCCATTTACTTACAACGGAAGTGCCGTCTCGAGTACTTTCGGCCCAAGTATTTTTTCACGAGCTTTCGTACTGTATGCGGAAGCCACCGAGAGAAGAGCGCGGATGTCGCACGCTCCGACACCAATGCTGCAACGTTGCGGAATATGTTGTCAACCCCATCTGCAGAGAGAAGGGCACCGCAAGGCACGAAACGGTTATGCGGGATTCTGGTGAATTAATGGAATGGAAGTGAAAATGCTACCCTTCATAAATTCCTTCTCAGAGTTCATACCGGCACAGGAGATGAGTTCTTTACTGTTCTTCCACTTGTTGCCACTGAGGAGGAAAAAGATGCGAAATATGCCTTCTCCAACGGGACCTCGCGGAAGGAACCGAGAAATCACCGTCGGTTGCTTGCCAACTATCTTAAAGGGACTTTGCTTCGCCACTGCGTTTTTAGGGCACTTCCCAGAAGCGCTTCCACAAGCAGCTTCTTTGGTAGTGGAGTTCAGCAAGTCCCCAATCGAGCCAATAAGTCCTGAGATTCAAAAGAACCGATCGACGCAAGCGGTTCAATATGGGGAAGGGCAAGCGGCAAGCAGAAAGAATTGCTGTTGAGGCCTGTGGCTGCTGGCCCAAAATAAAAGGATGCAACGTACCGTTATCAAAAATTCCGAACAAGCCTTCCAACGCAGCACAGTGCAAGCTGATAAGTTTTGACTTGCAGTGCAGCTCTTTGTCCCAGACAGCTTTTTGCCATGCTGAGGAGCACGAAATGCTCTCTTCGTGGGCAGTGGCAGCTCTTGAACCTAGCTTCCTGACAGCCTTCCTGCAGAGAGCTGATCCTGAGCCGCACAGATATAGAGATGAAATATGGAAGTTTGGGGGCCCCGAGTTTCTTCACCGTATTTCTGTCACATGCCGTACACTGCTGTACTTGCAGACGTCCTTAAGATTGTAGCTTGCCTTGTCTATAGCTCTTCATAATCTCTGACGAAGTCCTCGAGTCAATCATATAGAGTAGATCCCACCCTATGCAGCAAAGCCCAGCAAGTGTGAAGTTTGTGGCTGCTGCCCGGCAGATATCTACTTGCAAGAGTGCAGGGCCAGGAGGTACGCTTACATGGTCCCGAATCTTTGCCTAGGATGTGTGCAGCTGCCTTGAAGTCTCCGCCTCTGAGATTAAGCAGTAGAAAATCCAACTCAGCGTTTTGGTTGGACACTTTCGACGACGCGTCCCCTTGTTCTTGCTGAGCTGGGGCAGACTCCAACAGAGATGTTTCTTCGGTCGCACTTGCGTCTCTGTTCTCAGCGCTTGCCTCTAAGCTTGCAAGGACGGTATCATCGTATACGCAAGGCGTGTCTAATGGTACTTCTGCGTCATGGTTCGCCCTGAAGCCCATGCAAAGCCGTTGGAAATTTATTCGTCCTCCCCCATACAGCTCCAAAGGCAAAGAGTATTCCATTCCTTCTGGAGGGAGCATCTGCTGCAGATTATTTATATGCTCAATGGCATGCAACTCCGCTGTGAATCATAACAATACACGCATACGATACCAGTGTGCTAAAATCTGCAGCGACAACAGAAAACGTTCTACAAGACAATGCAAGGCAATTGGTGTTCCCATTAGCAGCCCCCCCGCCAAAAGCATACGCCTTTTCGGCCCTTCCACTTTTGGTTCTTCACTTTTCTTACCAAGGTGCAGAGCGAAAGTGGCTTGGGTCATCAGGTCACATGAGATGCGCGGGAGGCCTACAAGCAGAGATCTTCTTGAAAATTGCTCTCTGGGAAGGGATAAAATGTTCGGAACTAGTTTAGCCTTCTTTCGCTGGGATCCGAGAACAGTACCGCACATCCTTTGAAGATGGGTAAGCCTGTGCTCTTGACCGCTGGTCAGCAATTCCTGCAGAGGAGCCAATGGACGCCGATTGCCTTCCATATGCCCGAAGAATTCATCGAACCGTGCATAGGTTTGAGCAAGCCAATTGATGATAAGCGAGGCTGCGCAAAATACACACCACACCGAGGAGAGTGGTCACTGGGGACACGCTTTATCATGTCCTTTAACCGCCCACCAAATTAGTTTCAGTGGTTCGGTGCGCAGGTGAAGGGGTACCAGGAAGTTTCGCCCGTACGAATGTGCTACCCCAAATAACCCTCTATCCCCTGTACATTGCTTCTACATTACCAAGGAACAAATGACAATTGGGTCTTCCCTAGGATTTACCAATTGGGCCACCTGTTCCTGCAAATGCTAGATAAGAAGCTGGGGAGGTGGTAAGGATAGCCTCCAGATTGCCTGGAAAAGAAGCAACTCTATCTGGGGCTCCATGTTTTGTTTTCGATCTTCTCTTGAATGCTTGCCTGAGCACAAGAGGAGGGCTCCAAAACCTATGCTCTGATGAGACCATAAGAGTGGGGTTTGCGGCTGTATTCACATGGATTATCAGAGATGACGCTCCCTCACATTTGGAAAAACTCTTCAGCAAAGGCGTGGCTGCTGCTTGTGGCTCTGGATGTTTTAGTGGATTGTTCTTGATTTTGTCGTTGTATACTCCCTATGGAGGCTAGATTGAGTGCAGAGAAGGCATGATTTAGGGCGTGGCGTGGCCCTGCATCAGGGCGTCTCTGAAACTCTTCAAGCGGCTCTTTTATGGCAATTATGTCAAAAAGCATGAGCCCGTGGCGAAGTGCGTCGACACATGCCGTTGGAGCCCCTTCTGCCGAGTTAATTTGGGAATCGGCTTGTGCCAGGGAATGCCGTAGTTGTGCAATGTTTATCGTGTCACAAGAGAGGCCCTTGAAGTGCTCTGGACAGGCAGTGGCCTGCAAGTGAGCGCACGTCTGCCGCTTCGCTCCTGCATGGACAGGTAATGAACGCAGACGGGCTCCCAATAAGGGTCCTCGATGCGGAAGAATAAAACATAGGATCTGGTAATCGGTCATACGAGAGGGCTCCAAGAAAAAGCTAAGTCGCGCAAACTCACCGTCAAGGGCTTGCAGCATCTCCTTGTTATCAAGAACCCCCAGTAATACTTGCATGTTCGATTCCGCGGTGGCAGCTGAGCAAGTGAAGCAGTTCCGTATGCATTGGGATACCAGATGCATGCCAAAAGTCTATATTTGTGAAGTGACGAGAATGCCATGATAATGGCAATGCTTGCATATCATTAGTTGTACTACTACAGTTAGAAAAGGGAGTTGGCCCGCATACCCGATGAAGGTTCCATGAGGTCCAGACCTCTTGGCAGTCGTTGAGGTGTGTCTAGTAAATAAAGCTTCATTTCATCTTGGAAACCTAAAGAAAATGCCATATCACAGGAAAAAAACATTCAAGATGTACCTTAGGCTTCGGGAAGCCGCTTCGAAGGATATCAGTACGCTGTCAAAGGCAGAGGGAACGGACCATCAGCATTTCCTAGAGTTGGATTTCTGTCGCCATTCGGACGCTGGTGGCCCTCTTTTGCTGAAGCGAAGGCCAGGGATATCGCTCCCACGGTGACAAACGAACTGAGGCGAAAGAGCTTCATCGTTGCTGGCGTCCCAGCACTGTTGTTTATTCCTACGCGAGCGCCGCAAGAATCGAACAGGGTAAGCTAGTCTGTGAATATGGTCTTCTCAACAGAAAAAAAGGCAGCACCTCTGAGAAACAGTAGGCTGAAGCTAAAACACGTCGGTTTACCCTACTGCTACCCGCAGCAACGAACTCCCCACGAATCAGGCCACGGATACAGGCGTACGGGCGAATTTGAGACTCTGTGAAGCAGTAGTGGCATGAATTTCTGTAAAAAACGGTATGCTTAGCCAGTTTATACGGGACAAGGGAAACTAACCGAATAGCATAATCAGATCGGTCGGCGGTGCCTAGGCCCTGCTCGTGCCACTGGTTCAGCAGGAGGAAAAGTCAAAGCAGCACGCACCAGAGACAACTAAGATAAGTATTACGCAATGCGCAGAAGAAGATTATTTCGAAGGACTTTCTTCTTCATGTATCAACTGCTGCGAATCTGGTGGGAATGGGGCAGCCGCATACCACCAGTACTCGCTGCCGTCAGTCCCGCTAACAAACAATTTCCCGTGCTTGTCAAGCCTCCTAGAGTAAGTTTAACAGAAAGGCGCACACTTTTTTACCGAAGGTTTGCAGGGATTTCAAAGAGTCACCCTAATCCAACGGGTTATCTTCGGACCCACAGCTAGGCCGTGGCGCCTTTAGAGCTACCGCAGTGACCATCGCCGATTTGCAGGCTGCTGCGCACTGTGCCAAAAGGCCGCCCATGTCCACCTGAAGCTAGCATTATTACTACCTGTCAGAAAATGATGGAATATATTGGCATATGTTCTCCCTTTTAGTTTCGCTGTTTGGCAACGCAGAGTTGTCGTTATAGTGCCGGTAGACCATCGGCTCGGAGCCGCGATGCCTTCGTCCCGTTGAGCTTGCACCACTTCAGTTTACAACTCTTTGACTCACACCGTGGTCGAGTGTGACAAAAAGCATCTGGGAGAAGCTTAATACTCCAGACCCCTTGCAATTCTTTCCTGAGGTCACAAATATAATCCCTCTACTTGTGCACGATGCGCTGCGTAGCCGCATTAATAGTTGTAGAGCAAAATTCTAAGGTATAAGTTTTCCCAGGAATCACCTTGTTGCCCTTCGCAAGCGGCGAACGACTTCTTGTATCCCTGTGCCTCCGTTGGTTACGCCCGTCGGGAAATCGCATACCAGCGAAAATGTGCAGAAATTACAATTCAGCGTAGCAAAATGCCTAAAACCACATTATCGCACCCAAAACTGTCTATTTAGTGCAGAAGAGGAGGGTCTTGTGTTGGGCGGCAACTACAACCCGTTCCAAGCAGTAACACAATCACCTAGAGGGGAGGGACAGCATTTTAAGCTGCATTCGTGACATAATCACCTCGAGGGGAGGGAAAGCATTTTAAGCTGCACTCCTGTTTCATTTGAACTCTGCCTTTTGCGCACCCCTATATTTCATGTTGCATAGAAGAGGTAGGCTGCTTTGGGATTAGCTGACTATTGGCAGCCAGGGAGCGATGGCTGTACAGCGGCCGCAGAGAAAGCCGTCCTTCATATGTAGCATTCTACGGGCCAGATCAGACACCAGACGCGTTTTGTGCCTAAAATAATTCCCATATAGCCGTTACTTTTGAGAAGACTAGCGATGTAAATACTGCAATTTACCGCATACTAGTTGAAAGCCTAAAGGAGCAGCAACTTGGGGTCTTCTGAAAGCAAAAAGGGAACCTCAGTTCTTATTGGGGAGTGGATCCGTAGGCTGGCGAGCTGGTGCGTTTGTAGCTATGCGGAAGCCGGTATGCTGCTACCCTGGTTGACTGTAAGAGAGAGACTTCGAACACGTGCAAGTTAAGCTGTTTGCATCTCAATTGTGGGGCTAACGAGCACTACAATACACATTCCCCATCATTATTAGACCTTTTGGTTCCTTTACAGCCACTCTCTTGAGTGGAGGTAAGCCCATCCGAACTCCGTGTGCGAAAGTTCCACGCTTGTTGCAGTTAGTTGCAATTGTGTAAGCAAGGCGAGTCCTCGGCCTTAGCGGAGGACCGCAGGGAGCTGCAATAGAGTGGAAAACCGAAAGGCAGAACTCGTACAATGCAGGTGACCTTCGTTCCAGCCTCCCGGAACCCAACAGAAGCCCAAGAGACTGGGCTGTTCGAGGCTCGGGCAAGCCTTTCCAGGGCTGCAATGCACCTTGCTGCAGCTAGTCCTGCGAGGCAGTCCCACATGCCCGCGCAGCCACTGACTCTTTGCTAAATGCTCTAACGTTGCAGACTGTAATGATGAGTTTTCTTTAAATACCTTCCTACTCAGCCTGCGAGCAACTTGGGATAAGAGCACAAACATCATGCAGAGCACGCTGCACATCAGATAGAGCCGGCAAACCCTCTTAAACTAGCAGCTACCCGACTTCCAAGCAAGCCTGCACATACGAATACCAATAAATTCCGTGGTAGATTTTCCATCAGTCAAAGACGGTGGCCGGCTTTACGTTCTTGTCTATAGGCAATGACAAGTATGTCGGCTTCACGCCCCGTTCAAGTTTAGTTGTAGCAAGGATAGTGGCCCACTACTCCTCCAGCCAAGCCTGGAAGTAAAGTGGCTTGCCGAAACGCATCAGCACTGACGAACTTTCTTAGCTCAGCTGGGTGCAAATATAAGGCGTCACTTCATGCACCGCCATAGCAAGGAACAGATGCTCGTTTGGGCATTTCGGGGTGCGCTTAAGAACGCCGCGTAGTATGGACGGCAAAATGATCGCAGCAAAACGACCCGAAGGCGAATGTCCCAAATGAAAGCAATAAGCGCATGCGCTTGCAGTATATTGACTCAATACCAGTGCGCAGCTCGATTGTCTTCGTTATGCGGAATGGGTATATAACAATAACAGTCCGTCCCCCAGCTTCCCTGGCCTACTGTGAAACACTGTTGTCTGACCCGATATTGGGCTTCGTCGTTGACAATCAGCCCCGTACACTCGCTACTGACGAATTCTATAAAGAGCTTCCAGCAGCTCACAAGTATATCCGTATCAGAACAGAAGAACGCTTTGCAGGAAGCTATGACAGACAACTTTCTGCCGTTACTTTTAAGACAGGCTGCTTTGCTCTACTGGAGTCACATTATCTGCGAAACATGCAGGAGCGCGAGTATCCTAGCAAACAGGCCATGGGTAGAGCCGCTGCGATGCTCGCTCTCCCGTCAAAGCGTTGGTTTACAAAGTATATTTACATCCAGCCTGCAGGTGCCCCCCGAATATTAGTTTTCTATACCTCTTTAGTTAGTAGAAGAAATGTCTTCGAAATCACATGGAAAACTGCAAAAACTTCACTGTGAGGAGAAGCAATCGGAGGGTATTAAGATCTTGGAGGCATGCATAACGATTCGCACAGGCCACACAAATGAGAGTGCTACTTATAAACCCTAAACATCCCGAGAGGGCATCTGAGGATTCAATGAGTGAAGCAACTCCTCGAAAGCACATAAACGTATTCACCCACTCAGCGGTGGCTACTACAGGCGTGAGCGCGCGCAGCGCAGCTTAAAGATGGGCGACATGCAATGCTCTGTTGACAGTTGCTCTGGCAAGTGCATAAAGGAGCAAATTTCTCTATATCTCCTTGCTCTCTAGCTCTCATCAGTCCGCCGCTGTGAACAATGCCCCTCCTCTTACCTGCGGCTATCTCGGCGACACCACCAAGGAAATTTCGATCTTTATCATGCGGGCTTGAAAACCCTTGGGGACCTCACCCCGCGCCTCATGCGCGCATCGCTGTCGCTTGTCTGAGGCGGTTCACAACCTACTGCTGCAGGCAATAGCTTATGTGTAAACCGCCTCACAAAAAGTGCACAAGGTCCTCGAGCTGGTGTGAAGAGGAGCAAGGCAGCCTCCCTACCACACTAGCCCCATGACCTCGTGCCGCTTTGTTCTGGACGCATGAAAACACAGGGTGAGGCCAAGCGCTGTTGAAGAGCTCGTATCTCAAATGGTTTCAACGCTGTTTTGGCTCATGACGGTCTCCAGCTAAGATTGAGGCACCTCATGAAGCCCTGTCCCTCAGCTGTTCTTTGAGGTCCGTTACTTCCATAAGCTCTTCTTTTGGAAGCTCTAGTCCGGTGCGTCTCGAACTAGAGAAGGAAATGAAGCTGAATTTACCTTTGATGCGCTGTGTCCTGCTTTTGAGGGTAGCAGCCGCGTCCATACTATGAAGTCCTGCACCATCGTACCTCCTGGAGTCTTTACCTTACCGCCTGCTTTCTATAGGCCCTTCAATTCGCTCCGGTCTCGGGTAGGCGTGTTATGGTGTAGTGCGGCTTCTCAAACTTCGCTGGGGACCGTCGCGAGCTGAAATACAGAGTCTTTGGAAAAGCATTGCCGATAAGCCGAGGATGCCCCCTACAGTCACCATGCTACCTGGGTACTGCGGCGCTGAGCCTTGGGCCTGGGCCGATTGAGATAAATTGCACAGCATCTCCGTCGAACTAATTTTGCAAGGCAACACCGCACGCAGGCACAGCTAGCCCAATAGTGCTGAATGCGCTAACATTGTTGATGCCTGCTTAACGCATACTTGGCTCTCAGAAGGCATCCTGCGAAGAAGCAGCAGGCCTCTTACCAACTTAAGGTAAACCACCCTACACGCGGATTGTCGAAATAATGTAGGCAGCTTGAATGAGGCTAGTTGCCCGTGTAGTTTGATAATTGTCGTTAATTAACAACGGGAAAATGTAGACTGGTGGCTAATTGTCTAAACTAGCTACATCAAATTCCCTACTGGCGCCAAGCGACGAAAATCTAGGGGCAGTAGTACTTCCCACGCACTGCTGTAGGAAACTGCCTGTTGTACTCTTTCACTCCCTATTAGCAGTTACATTTTATCGTGGATTCAAATATGCCATCGAAAATGTGGGAAAGTGCAGTCTGGCTGCCACCCATTGGCCCAGTCACGGTCAGGAAGAGTGCATGCAAGCAGGTTGGTCGATAGGCAACAGCAGTAACGCTAAGGTATATCACTTTAGTGAAGTGGAATCAAGACTTTTTCTATATGTTGGTATATGGGGCCGCTCAATGCTGCAGTGTTGTGTCTGTAGTCCCAAAATTGTAGGATGGACAACCCAGTCAGACACAGGGACCTCCTTGGGAGGTCCGCTACCGTGTCATCTTCCTCAGTACGGCTTTGAACCCCGACAAGCCTTGCTTGAAATAAATCAATAACAACGTATTTTAATTTTCTCATTGGATGTTTATCCCAAACGTTCCTGCTCGGGTTGCATGTGTTTCTCTCAGAGACCCTTCAGAGCTATGAGCAGCGAACAACTCATTGCAGCGTTCAAGGATGCCTCAGTAGGTCGATCCCGCGGCAAAACAAGTCTCTGTGCACCCTTAGCTGTGAAGCTGACCTTGAGCATAAAGGGACGGATTAGCATGCTGTCATTGCCCTCAGGGAGGTGGCGGCATAATTCTGACGACGAAGGCAGGGGACTTGGCTAGACGGTTGGTGGGTTTTCAATTTTGAGAAGAGTGATAGTTGTCTTTTTATATTCTTTGGGCTTGACAGTGTCTTTTCCATAGTATCCAGTAACCAGTGTTTCAGCCGTCTCTGGACAGTTCCCTCAAAGGTATTGGTGTGCAAGTTGATAGGCCCTGGGGTGCCAACGCCTTTAATTTTTCCCCTTTAATTATGGCTTACCTGCAATGTTTGATCAGGGACTGGCTCCTTCCCTAGGGGAAATTGAGGAACTGAAGGCAGTAGCAGGAGAGTACTGTGACATGCCCACATTTGCAACATTTTGCAAAGAAGTAACGCAATACACGTGCCACGCCTCATAAGCAGTGAATCTAACCTACCATATGGCTTTGACGCCCGATTCCATATGTTCCTAATTAACTGGCCAAGACAATCGAAGCTGCGTTCAGGTGGCGCACATCAACGACTGCCCAAAGCTCCTGGCAGAGTTGTTTGGGTGCTATGATCCTTCCTGCACTGGGAAAGTGCCGTCGCGAGTTGCAAGAAACATCCTACAGAATTGTGGGGAGGTCCTAACGAAAGACGAAATAGATGCAGTGCTGGAGCCGTCAGCTGACGAAATTGATTACCAGGCATTTTGCGAGAGGTCAGTTGCCGCTGCTACGACGAGCATCCCTACCTTCAGATGAGTGGAAAGCTGCCACAAGCAGGCGTTTCACACACGGCCGCTTAAATAAGCGGTGAATCCTACCTATTTCTTTGCAGGTTGCTGTCGGAGAGGTGACACGACAACTGCATGCAGGGTGTACTATCCATTTGTGAAGCTACGGATGGCCCATCATCGCACTTAGTGTGTAGAGAGTCCCTACACCGGATGACGGCGTGCCTGGTACATTATTTGGCCAAAGTGGCTCCATGCTTGCTCCCTTTATCGCAGCATTCAGTGGGTATGCTTCCTTCCTAGAAGCTGGTCGTGGTCATCGAAGTAGTTAAAACAATCGTGCCGTGCGCTTGTCCTTATCAGAGGTGCTAGAGGCAAAAACCTAAACTACTTTTACGAATTCGAACTATTCGAGTTTTCTGGCGCTCCCCTCATCGTTGCCCGTCATTCTCCTTTCATGTGAAACAAACGAAAACGTCCTCCTTTCGGCCTGGAGCCACCAGCCGGCTGGCAGTCATTCCTTTAGAATAGCTACTTCTACCCTACCAACTTAAGCAGCGCGGCGCTATGCAGCTGCCATGCCATCAATGCTATAATAGTTGCACCGTTCGATCTGCCCACTAGATGACGAAAATACAAGTGTCGTGGTCAGGAAAGGCCTCAGCTCGGCAGTTCTCTGTGCTTCCAAAGTTCATGGCGTTGCTTTCGAACCAACCAGCTGTCAAGGGCACACAAATTAACCGAGCATGATAACAAACTCTACACTTCGAATGAAACACATTTAGCCTGCACCGCTATGAAATGATGACTTGTCATCTGAATTCATCGTTCACCGTGCTAATAGTGCCATCGCGTCGCTCGCCACTGCAAGAGGGTCCAGCAGTCCCTGTGGCATAGGCCAGGCGCCGCACCACTGTGGAGCGTGCAGGACGAGGGCTTGATGATTACGTGGACGGCATGGGGTTTGCCCTACAAGAATTTAGCATTCCTCTGCCGAAAGGCACCAAAGGCTTCATCGCACACCACCACACACGTGGCAGGGCATTCTCCAACCAGTCGCACATCCCTCCTTACAACGAATCCAGCTAATGGTCCTCGAGCTTATTGAAAGGCGTCCCACAACTACGTGCTGCCACAGCGCCGTCTTCTCAAACAACACGAGCCGCAGTCGCCCACGCCTTGGACTGCGGCACGAAGCGCCCGACATAATGGCCATCTCGTTCTCTACGGTGGAGCGCTGCGGTGCGCACTTCTTCAGGATGAACGCGATTCAACAAGGGGCCCACGTTAAAACGTGGACGACCGGTTGTCTTCAAAATACCTGCACGGTTGTTCCCCGTGCAACACAAATATGAGAGCCTTTCTAGCGTGAGCGGCGACAGGTCATTTCGCCTTGGCCGCTCGAAAGAGGGACATTGGCAGCTTCGCAACTTGCAGAACTGTCTTGGGCTCAATCTTTAGTTTCTTTCCAGAGCGTTTCCTGCTGCTGCTCGACGGACTCGCAGCGGCACCCCGGCTATGGCCCGTTGCCGACGCACCATGAACCTCTCCATCACTCCTTGACACTCTCGGGTCTGCCCCCTCGAGCCCATTCTGCTTGCCTCTGCTACTGCTGCGGCTCACGCTCTTCTTCCGGAAAAAACGAGCGCCTTCTCCTCCGCTCCCAGAGTCAGACTCCACGTGCGAGCTGCTCCCGCCTTCATCCCGTAGCGCGCTCAGCATGGACTGTAGCATACCACTAGAAGATGCATGACGTCGCGACGTGTCACGGCTTCGGTACAGACGCAGAAACCGACGCAAAACGCGTTTGTCGCTGCCGGGTGTCAGCAGCCTGCGCAAAAAGCACAAAAAGCACCCATCACGTCAGAGTGAGAGTGTGACCGCCTCATGAGAGCGAGCTCACACCTTGAAAAAAGAACAATGGAACAAAACTCCTTTACTAGTCATCACTGCATTCTGCAGAAATGAGCCGCTACCCAAACTAACCGCTCATTCGCAATGGCTAGTGCAGTGTTCCCAGCTTCGTCTTGGGTCATTACGTCCGCTCCCATTTCCATCAGCGTGGCAGCCACAGAGTATTGGCCAAAAAATAGAGCAGCAAGTAATGCAGTGCGTCCCTGCGAATCCTGCGCCACCAACACGCGCGCATTCGCATTAGCTTATGGCCCACACAATAGCTAGCCTTCCGAACCAGCTCCTCAGCAGATACCTCTCTTCCCTTTGAAATACAGGACCTTTTCGCGTCCCTTCTGGATGTGATGCAGGCTAACCTTTGCTTCCAGATCGATGGACTTCGCTTTCTTCAGGATGGTTTTGGCAATCTTGTCGTTCCTCAATCGAATGCACACAAGCAAAGGGGTTTCCCCCTCAGTTTTTTCTGCCTTGTTGCAATCAAGGACTTGAGTTTGCGTCGCGAGGATCCACTTTCCTTCGCATGCCTTCTCCCCCTGAGCGTTCTCCACTACCTGTAGATGCGGTTGCTGCTGTAGACTGTTGGGGTGCACCTTCACTCTATATGGCTCTTGCGTGTGATCTAAGAAGTAATTGACCATGTCTTCGTGGTTTTCCATGCATGCTACAATCAGTGGTGTCATCCCTGAGATGCAAACGATCAGTAAATAGTAGGGCCCAGCTCATACTAAACTAGCACTGGATGTCTCACGTTGCCAAGTAATGCTAGCGCGGAATGCTAAATGAGCACATTTCTGCAGTAGCCTAGGTAAGCGTCACCTTCAAAGTTGGCCTTGTTGACATCCGCTCCGTGGTCAATCAACCGCTCAACACAACTCCCTAGTCCTTCCTCTGTGGCAGCCAATAAGGCCGTCTGACCCCCCTCGCCCCGAGCATCCACGTTGCATCCACTGGCGAGCAAGAGCTCGAGCACCTGAACACGTCCTTGTTTTGCTGCCTGCGAACAAGCACAACAGAAGCCCAGAACTGGCGGATGGATCCCAAACAGCGCAAGCAGCGCTCCAGTTGTCCATCAGCCAAGCTGACGACATCCCAGAGAGAACACACAGAAAATGCAGACCGTCAGCTCTTACCTGTAACAGAGGTTTGGACCACAGTGGATGTGTGCGATTCATGAGGTCTGGGTACTTGTCAATCAACAATCCAATGCTGTCAACATCACTTTTCGCCACAGCACAACTCAGCACATCTGCAATCACAACACCAAACACCAAACGCCAAACTGATAACAGCTCTGCACCGAACTGATGAAAACCTCACAATATGCATGTGAATCTGCAATCTGTGCCATAAACGTCCGCGTGTTCAGTGTTTAGCTTTACATTGTAGCTCATTTACCATCTTTAGCTTACCAGTCAGCACCCATCGCTTCCCCTTCTCAGCGCCTGCACCAGCCTCTAAGAAGAGAGGCAGCCACTTCGGGTTCAACTGATACGCCATCTAAGAATGGAACAACAGTGGCACCCGGATCCGTGCGCAAGGAAGAAATGTTCATACAAAAGGTATGAGAAGAAACTGCCTGCTACAAAAGTGGAGGTTTGCTCCAGCTTGCCAGGGAAGGAGAGCTCACCAATGTAGGAGTGTACGAATTGTGACCCCGGGAATTCGGGTCCCCTCCAGCCTTCAAGATGATGCTAATAATCTCTGGCGAATTGACTTCGCACGCTACACACAGAGCGCTCTTATACGTGCGCACTCCTGGGCACTTCACATCCAGCGCCGCACCTCGGGCAAGCAGACGCTGCAAGCGACCCAACCACGGAAACAGAACACAACAGCACGTCGAGCCAAATGCGTAAATTGTACGCCGACGAGTGGCGACTTCTTGTAGAAACGTGTGTAAAATCACTGCCCACTCGCGCCATGGTGAGTGGTGGCAAAGAAGCTCCAACATAGGAGGTCCTGCTTACCTTAACTATCTCTGCGTCATTGCGCCGTATTGCTGTTTGCAGAGGAAAGTGGGCGCAGCGAAGATCATGGGGATTCGGCGAAACGCCCAGGTCAAGAAGAGCCTCTACGAGGTCCAGTCGGGAAGCTTCACAGGCCCGTAAGAGCGGTGACTTCCCCAAATAGTCGCACACGTCGATCTGTGCTCCCCGTTTAATCAGCTGCAGTGGGCAGAACAAAAAAAGTAGGTTAAAATAGAGCAGAAGCGGCCTTCACTGTGTGGTGTATTCCAAGACATAAAATGCATACAGACACCCGCATATCTAACCACTAACATAACCAAGCACCACAGGAGACCAATTCTTTCATCTCAGGCTATTTACACACCCACCGCGTACCACTTTCAACGTTTCCTGGTCCTGAGTCTGTATAGCGATCGAGACAGGAAGTGTGAGCACATTGACTCCACCATCTTCTGACGTGTCCACAACGAACGGCGCATTGACCAGCAGCTCGCTGCCACGCTTAGCTTGAAGCGTTAGCAGGGAGCTACCCCGATATGGAGCCGAGGCACACAGCTCCGCGAACTGTGCAGAAAGCATGGAAGCAGAAGGGCACAAGCAGCACAAACCGCACACAGATAGTAAAGCGCGCAGACCACACCTGCACGCGACGACTCTCGGGCATGTGAAAAGTGCAACGCTATTGCCTCACGGTGTGCATCTGCTGGGCTAGCGGATTACAACTGTCTATGACTGGTGTGTTCTGTTGCTTCCCACCTCCTTCTGCACAACCTTTGTCAGCGACGAGATCTGATCATGCAGACCCAGCTTCACTGCATGGCAGAAAGAGCGGTAGTGCGTTTCCATGCCAACCTTTGAAAGGAGGCATTTCGATGCAAGAGAGCCCACTATTTCGAGCGATGCCACAACAGGGTGTTTTTCTTCCTCCTCCGCTGCTGCGAGGCTTTCAGCTGCAGCCAGGCCAGCTGCATCCGCAGCTGCTGTTGTGTGTTCAATAGCAGTTTGACACGCAACTGCTGCTCCCTCTCCTGCTGCCACTGCCGCCGCAAGCGACTCCAGCTGCTGTTGCAAGCGCAAAACGAGCTCTCTCTGCGCCCGAACAGCGCACTGCTCAGGATCCTCTGGCTGTTCCCGCGGAGCTTCACCGTCAACTTGAATCGGTTCCAGTTGCAGCTGGTTTTCCAACGCTCTTTCCTTCTCATCTAGAAGGGCCTGCTGCTGCTGTAGCCTTTCCGCTACTGCAGCATGCTGCTCCTTCAGAGACTTCGCTTGTTCCATATGCTGAATGTGTTCCTTCTCCTGCTGATGTAACAGACGGCGCAGTTGCTTCTCCTCCTGAAGCTTCCTCTCGTAGTCTTTCCTATGCCGTTTGTTAACTGCTGTTGCATTCCCCACGAGGCAGTCGGCTAAGACCGTAGCCGCGTCCAGCCTCATGTTTGTGAATGACGCATCGAAGTGCAGCAAACTGGGCCAGTTGTCTGCTGAAAAGTCTGTAGCTACGTTTGTGAAAGTCAGCTCATTGCTCCTTGCGCACCTGAGCGAGAGCCGTTCTAAATAAGGGAGGTGTGTAGTCAGCAGCGCCGCCAACCCCTTATTGGTCACCTCATAGCAAAAATCAAGGCAGAGGCTTTTCAGCACTCCACCGATAATGTTGTCTTCCTTTCGACCGTGTAGCACGTCCATCAACCGAGCTACAGATGCATCTTTCAGAAGGGAGCACCCGCTGAAATCCAGAGAAAGACCGGCAGCCCGTACCTCTGGGTGCACAGCCTTACATGCCAGCGGAACGACCTGCTCCATCAGGACGCGCGCGTCAACCCCTCGAAACATACCGAAAGACAACACCCCATCCGCAGGTCGATACTTGTGCTTGCAGAGCAGGCGGCAGGTCTGCCGCAACAATAAAATTCCCTCCGCGTCGAGCAACCTTTCCACGTGGGGCAAGTACAAACGCCATCGTTCATTCTGTCCCGCTGGCACCGCACGCGGGGCCGCCCCCGCAGCCGCCGCCAAAGCAGCGCTCCCCTGCTGTTGCTGCTGCTGCCTCAAGTGCTGGGCTGCAGCCGCGACAGCCTGCTGCTGATGCAGTTGCTGCTGCTGCAACGCTGCAACCTGCTGTTGAGCCGCCGCCGCAGCTGCGGCAGCCGCCCTCGACGCTGGCACCTGCTGCACCGTAACAGTTCCCAGCGTCGCTGGAGGCACTAAATCATCCAGGATTTCTGGTTGACCAATTGCTGCGGTGATGCGCGCCATCTCTGCCTCGTCAACCTCATTGATGGTGACGCCACTCAGGGCCCCCCCATCAGCAGCAAGGCCAGGGAGCTGTCCAACTGGAGCCACATCCACCTCTATTGGCCCTTCCCCCAGATTGAGGCTATCCTGCATCTCTGGATGCAGTGACTCGCTTTCCTGAGCCATCTTGCACTGAAAGCCAAGAGCTGGAGCAACTGCTGCTACTGGAAGTCGCCAGCGGTGCTGACTGTTGGTAAGGTAGCTAAAACCAGAAAGGGAGTGGAAAGAATCGAGTGAAAAAAAGAGAATGCAGCAACACCAGAAGCTAGTTGCTCGTATAGCCGGAAGATCCACGTTGCTGCTGAGGTGCACACAGGAACACGCGCGGAGTTCAGCCCCCAACGGCCAAGTGACCAGCGGCAGCAAACAATGAAACAGAAGTGAAGTTATCTATGTGAATGTGAAGACAGACAGGCTTCTCACAAAGGAGAAGAGAATGAAACAAGGTGAACTAATGCAGCGTTCAACCACTACACAGTCCAAGCACCGGCAGAAAGGCACTCTCCGTGTGCCCTCTTCGATAAGTCCGTAGTGGGCAGGCAACGTTCTCTACTTGTTGCCTTATCCGGTCAAGAGTAAAGCGAAAGCACCTCCAGGTGAACCAATTCCACTTGGGATTTGGCGCTACACAGTCTCGCCAACCATTTTTCGCAGAGCCAACAGAGGCTCCGCGGTCTCCTTCTCAACTTTTGTTAACCGCCCACACCCCACTGACTCAAGGAGCGGATTCCTAAAGAACAGCGCCACGGGGCTCTCCCTGGGGGCCAGGTGCACGGCCGCTGGCCATCTTCCGCCGGAAGAAGTAAGAGCAAGCCACTGGCTAGGGCTAGGATGCTGGCACAACGGGCTAGCGCTGCTATACCCACCGCCCTTCGTGTTCTTCAGTTGTGAAATGGAAGAAATCCAACGCCTTCACTCTACTGACCAGCAGGAACTCAACGAATGATGCTCAATATGGACGCCGGCCAATAAGCAACCCGACTAAGCCGTAAGGGAAGTGATATAGCGGATGGCCACAAAGCTAGAGAGCACAAACCTGACCAACCAGTGTACATGAGCCCTTTCTCAATCTGATGTTTGCCCTCGCTGATGCTTCAGCTACACCCCCCGTTAGCCGTATCGGAGTGCGCGTTGCTCCCACAGTGAGGGGAGGCCGCACCGGCCGAGTAAAACTGCTGTTCTTCCTCCTGGATGACGGGAAATTGTAGGCCAAATTGCTGTTGCTTCTGCTGCCTCGGCAGCAAACGGAGAGGGCGCCCCGCCGTCCAAGCGACGCAGCCCACCGGGCAGCAACCGCCAGCAGGACTACACGTCCCCGCAACCCCTTTGATTCGACCTCTCACTTCACCGCAACAAGTACAATCTTGATGGTAATGGGAAGCTCACGAAATAAACAGAACAGAAGCCCCGAGGCTCCAGAATGGTAAAACGGCCACGGAGCAGCCGCTACAGCTGTAGCTGTTAGGAAACGACACGGAAGGCCCCGCATAGGAAGCCTACCTTTGCTTCTATAGAGAGCCAAACGACTTCTCACCCAAAGGCGTAGAATGCCGGACTCTGCCAATTTCGTTGGAGTCTCAGACGCCAAGGCTGCAGTTGCTGCTGCACCGCTGCTCGCTGCGGCTGGGGCGGCCAGCGGCAAGTTTGCAGCAGCTGTCGCTGTTTAAAATGCGCTGCTTCAAAGGTCGTTTTTATGTGCTAATTCACGTAAAAAAACATTTGCACGGGCATCTGCTTTGTCTTTCGGATTCTCGTGGATTTACACTTCGCACTGCCTGGGTGTGAGGTGCCGTGACTGTCCGTCTATGAGAAACGTAACCCTGCGTCCAAATAGCATTTCTATAAGAGAATTTCGTATCAGGACATGCGCATCTAGATGCGTCGGTCACGAAAGCATTATCGGTAATGGGGTATAATCCTCTCTCTACTGGAAGGCAGCAAAGATTGCGCCAGAGTGCAACCAGTATTTCCTCGCAGCTTCACTGTGAAAACTCCTCCGTAGCAACTTTTCGGCCCAAATAGTCAGTTTCTGACCTAGAAATGTCCTGTAGCACTAGTGGAAGTTTTCTTGAGCTCAGCTTCTCTACCCGCGTAACAACTTGTTCGGTTGGCGTAGATCTTCGTCCATTAAAGTGCTTGCTTGCGTTATTTGTCAATCTTGAGCGTTGTGCACGTATCGATGGTGCCTTAAAGGACACTTATACTTCAATTAAGTTCCCCAGGACATCACTTAATGCTCGCTATGAATCGCTTCGTGTATGTAGAGGTCGCGGCGACGATGCTTTTGGTTCCATGCTGGATTACATGGTGTGTTGCAAAACAGTGCAGGGGGGTGTTTAATCGCAGTCCCTCGTGTAGATTAAGGATCCTCTGCGCCCTTCAGTTGATGCCAGTTTCACAATGCCCTGTGGGTGTAGAGACCACTCCTGTGGCGCTCGTAACTAGCTTGTTGTCTCATTCCTTTGCATTCTTATGCGCCCTCAAGCCCACTAGACAGCGAATCTCATATCACCGCCTGACGGCACTGCGGATATGGCAGAATGCAAGCGCCACCAGGATACTCAGTGCTGCGGGGGGAGTTGAAACCCTAAATAGCCAGAAGGGTGTCGTTCAAGTATTTTGGCCTCAGTTTACAGAGCTGCAGTCCACTCATTCTCCATCTAGGTGCGCCGGAAACAATTAGTTTCTGTTGCTAATCGGGTGCGCAATCTGCTGTCTAGCCGCCACACGCCCACACCTAAGTGCAAAGAACCTGCTGTTAAAAGCAAAAACAATGATTCCTTCACTTCGTTGTTATATAACTAATAACTAAAGTTTTTATTCGAAAACTCCTCGGAAACTTTAAGATGGTGCTCCTTGGCTCGAACTACCTGGTTTCCAAGCTGTTAAAAACAAAGAGCGAGCTCACAAGGACATAACTCTTGTGGAAATGAATGCATCTCCCTTAGCAAAGGGACAAGAAAGGGGCACGAATCGCTGTGAAAAAAGGCAGAACACAACAGCCAGCTAGAAAGCTTTCGCATCCCACCTAATCTGAACTGCAAGCAAGTTTTCTTGTGCGGTATCGCGCTCCCTACAAGTATTGGAACCTACTCTGGCAAACCCTTCATTTACAAGCTATCCACACTTTGTTAAAGGGCAGCCATCAAACAGTCCAGCTACGCTTGAGTTCACGACTTTCCAATATAACACTTCAGCCAATCGCTGCCCAACTAGTCCAAGATACGGTGCTTTGTACCTCCAGGCACGCTCTGCTGTAGTTGTGATAGCCATTCTAACAGCCCAGCTCATTTCTCCTAACGCGACCTTCCCACTCGACAGAGCGAGGTCCTGTACCTAAATTGTAGTGACACTTCTATGACAATTAAAAATACTTGATTTCGGGCCTCGTAGGACAACTCAACAAGGCGTATGCCCTGTAGTCTCCAGACTCGCCATTCTGCAGCACCAAGCTATCCTTTCATCCACTGCAGACGAACCACACAAGAAGCTATCGTCTGTCAGAAAATATCAGCTCATTGTCCTTTAGACTGGCCAACGCAATGCTTCATCTGCAGTCCCGCTATCCAACAACGCATACCGGGCGCATGCCTTTCTTCGTGCAGTGTAGTGAGGTGTAGAATGCACATGGAGCAGCGTATGACAGGCTGTAGAGCGCTTCCATGTGGTATTGCCTGCTCACAAGGAAGCGGAGCACAGGATAGTACAATTCAGAACGTGCCGGCCTCCTCTTGCCAGCATACCGAGCAGCTTCTATCCATATGTGTAAAAGTCTTAGGACATCTATGCTGAGAGAGTTAACAAACCTGCACCTTGCCTTGGTTCCCTCGTGAGGCCTAGGGTCCTCGTTCCAATTGGTAGCATCGCTTCCTTTCTGCAGGTGGCTGTAGTAGCGTTTTTAGCGGAGTATGTGGATGCAACCTGAGGGGTGCTGTTCGTTGCGGGTGCATTTAGCGAAAGGCTGGGTTGGAAAACTTTGGGAAAACTGGTCCCTAAGGATTGCTGATGTCAAGACCGGAATGGTCATACCGGAGTTTTACGCTTGAAGCTGTGGATATGGCCAGAAAACGTCAAAGGCCCCTTGCAAAGACGGCCAACCTTGGAGCGGTCACGGGTAACTCGTTAGGTGGGGCCGTCGCAGACGGTGGCTGCCGACGGAGGCGCCGAACGTTTTGCTAGCCGATTGGCTGCGAGATTATTGCCATGGGGTGCCAGCAACTATAATTGCAAAAAGCCTTACGGTTGATAATCTTCTGCAGACGACGCCGGCCGCCCGATGAGGCGTATGGCGGCTTCATCTTCTCTCACCATCCAAGTAAGCAGTTTATTCTTCCTAAGTGGACCCTTGAGAGGGGCGGCGATGCAGAAAAATCCACGAATAGGTATGCGATAGTACGCTGCAAGACGAAGGAGCTTTTGGACATCCAGGCGAGTGTATAGGGGTAGCGCCCACACTTGAATCGTTTCTATCTTTGTCGTGTTTGGCTCTAATCTTGCTGCAGAGGCACGAATCCCTAAGAAACTAGTTTCTTGCATTAAAAAAGAACCCTTCCACGCTTAAACGCTGCTTTTCGGGTGGCAGCTTCAGAGCACGCCGCAGCTGCTTTAAGTGCTCCTAAGCATTCCGGTTGAACGCAAGCACGCCATCCTTGCACATTACCATCCGCCCCTCAGCTGATCCCAGCAAACGGTCAAGTAGTTCGCCTATTCGGCTCATCGGAAATCTCCGTTTCACCGTGAGTCTTGAGGGCTTGAAGTAAATGCGCATGCGCCTCCTCCCCCCCCTATTGTCGGCCGACACTGGGTTTTTTCCAAGGACGCTATAGGACGGTTGAGCCTGGCCGTTTATTGCAGTTCTGCTTGCCCCTCGTTTTCTTCTCCAGCATGGGGGGGCGCCTGTACCTTTGAGCAAAGCTTGAGACTGCTCCAGGCGTGAGTTCAACGCGGTGCATGAGGAATCCAGCGAGTGGCTGAAAGCGCCTTGTTATTCACTACGTCTTACCCTCCCTTGATTTTTGCCCAATTCTGCTGCTCCTTAAGTGCTAACTAGAACAAATTCCCAGATTCTGCGGTCCTCGTAGGGCCACCATGCCGAAATGCGCGTATTTCACCAGGATAGAATCCTATGGATGCAGTGAACCATTCACTGCATCCATAGGATTCTATCCTGATGAACTAACCCAGCATATAATTCCCGTGCCGTAGTAACGTGACCCACCTCTGAAAAGATATCGGCTTTTACACTCATGATTTTGCCGATTCTCGTGCCCTCCTTGCCATCTACAACACATAGTCATAGAGACTGCGCTAGCGAATAAACTGGTGGGTTGACCCTCCTCGCAGTAGGCTCGCTAGCAACGCCTAACCATTTAATGCGGATTTAGATAAGCACAGAGTTGAGTTGAGAGGGGCTGGCCAGTGCGCATGTTATCGCTTTCGCCACCATTGCCCCCATACTGCGCCATTCGCTGCTTGGGCCCATGGCGTTCCTCTGATATTTGCGTTTGTTTTTCTCCCGGCGCGATTGAAAAGCCTGTTTCGCCAGTTCTTTAAGCTTTTCCATGCGTCTGCAATCTGTGATAATTCGATCGTGTTTATTACAGAAGAAGAAGATACGTTTCTCGATACCTTTTCCCTGCTTTCTGGTTGCCGATTTCGCTGGCTGCGGTCGGTTACCGCTTCTAGTCCCTTTCTGAACTAGTCTAGCATGAACAGTCCCAATATACACAGGCTCTAAGTCTGGTCGTGTTTAAACCCGCTTGCTTTCTTTCCACGTAGGGCTCTTAACACAGCCATTCTTTCTTCCCCCTCTACAAAGATAATTCTTCATTTCTTCCTCGTTTGCTAAGATAATTCTTCATCTCGGCGAGCTCACCTGCTTCATCCCCTAGTTCCCTATCCGCCGCACAGCCGGATACCGATTGCCTCTCCCCGAGAGAAAGCCCTGCAATGATTCACCTCTATAGAAGCTCCCGGTCCACTACTGCGCTTGTGTACACCAGTGCTTGATGTTTTCCTGTGTAATGTTCTATCAGCAGTTTCCATTTCTGTAGATTTCTCTGTTCTAACATAGCTTGTCCCTTGCCGATCTGGGAATAAGCCTGCATTGAAGAGCATCCCGGAAGGCTTGGATGGTCCTGATGTATACCGGGAAAGCCAAAGTTTTGCGTGGACTCATCCATCATCGTCATGGCCCTCCTAATAAAGAAGGTGCCGATACCATCCTAATAAAGAAGGTGCCAATACCAAATGTAGACTTTTCGGTGCACTTTGAAGACGAAAGTATAGGCCCAGGAAACCAAGGATCTTCTTCACTGATTCCGCATCGTGGCGCCCGTCGTATCTGGATGTTCGGCAAAGGAGGAGGCATTCTTCATGAATTGTTCTTGGTAGAAGTACACTTTTCACAGAAACCGAATGGTGCGCGGAAATGGAACCTGTTTCCGACGAGTGTGAGCCAACCCCGTATCCTCAAGGCCAATACCCATTATATAAAAGGCCCTTTCGAGTCTGGTTTTTCGTTTTCATCCGTTATTGCTACAAACTAGGCGGCACTGTTGCGGGTGGTGACGTTCTTTGCTCGTACCTGCCCAAATGAATCCTGCGG
>OY986947.1:3905006-3987506 GCA_963920595.1 Eimeria praecox | reverse complement strand
CCTAAGGTTAAGTCGCAACGCCGCGTATTTAACAACTCATCTCAGGAAGGGCAAGCAACAGCTTTGTAGAGGCGCCGAAGAAAAAGCCAGCAATAATCGCATCAAGCATGCTGGATTGTCTCGAGCAGCCGCTCTCCCTGATTTCAAAAGGCCCTTTTTTCTAAGTACTGATGAGCGCGAACGCAATTGGTATGGTGCACATAGCAATCTGATACATCGAAAGTGCACATTTTTATTCGTTTCTACCCATATCATTTCATGGGAAGAGAGCCGAGGCTTCCGGCAGTTTACGCAGCGTGGTGGTGTGAAAGGCACTGGTGTTATCGCAAAGTACTCCACTGTTCAAGAGGTCATCAGTTGATTACAAAGCTGGGTGGGGGACTGAAAGGCTTCGACAGCAACGAAAAAGTTGCTTTGCAGCTAGAGTGAGACACTATTGTCAAGTAAACTAAGGGTATTACCAACCCAACCGCTGACGCGCCCTGCTGGCGCCTTGAGAGTCAGGTACTGTGCTTCATAACTGCGCTTGGGTGTTGCCTTCTCTCCTCACATTGCTTTCTTCTGCTGTTGAACCTCATGAAGCTTCGATCGCTGTCAAAGAAAACAAAGGACAGGGGGCGAGGTATTTTAAGCATAGACGGCAGCATCTTGTGGTGCCAGACGAAGCGTGGAGTGTGCCAGTTGCAGTTACCACTGTCACGTAGCGCAAGTACTCTTTGCCTGGAGATAAGGGATTAAACTAATGGTGAAGTAGGCAGCTTAGGATAAACCATCATAATAGAAACGCTTGAAACATCTCTGTGCTGGGCCGCAGTGTCAGCAGCTAAAATCACTGAATATTTTCGAAACCAGATGAGTACCTCGATGGATTTCACGGTGCATCTGCCACAATTGCTAGGCGTCTATGGCTTCTAAGGCAGATGCACTGTTCTGGGCAGGGTCACCAAGTACGCTCGGTCCATTTCCTGTTTGAATTCAGTCACAGCAAGAGCTGTGGCTCATTCATTCATTAATTACTGCTAAAAGTCTCCTAGGCTCCAACATTCCACGTATTCTTCACTACGGGCAGGGATCCGAGGTCTTTTGGGGCATTTTTGTTCGAATTCAAGATGCGACTCACCATCCAGAATAACATAGCCACTACGTTTTGCTAAGAGGATAACTGCTAAGTGGGACGCATAAACTGCAGACTGGTACAGTAACTGGAGCAGTAGAAACAGCAAAACTCACCAAAGTGACCTGCTTTCCTTCCTTGTGTGTAATACTACAGTGTACTCCCCGACGTATCTCGCTTTTCGTAGCGAGCAATCCTTCCGCTCCGGGTGGCTTTCAAAGGCAGCTTCTGGCCTTTACGGAGTATAACAACATATCATTGTAGGGAGAGGCAAGGAAGCGAGAAAAAAATATGTTCTGCTGGTGCTTTTAACTTACCCAACTTTGTTTTAGTGGATTCACCTGTTCTGCCAGGTGCACAGAGCCCCAATCAGAGAAGAAGTTGAGCACTGTTGAGTAACAAGCCAACGAACCACGTAAAGTGGAACAAAGTATCTAGGGCAGCCAGCTTTGTCCTACCAAATTAACTTTACCAGAACTAATGTTCCAGAGCACACCGTAGCAAGCCGTCGTTTTTCATAGACTGCTCGGCACTCAAGGCGCGGTGTTTGGGAAGCCAAGGGTGGTGCACATACTGGCGTCTATCACAGGTAAGTGAAGACACCCATATTTGTGTGCGTACTACTTAGATAGAAGGAGCATACTGGGTTTCCGTGCGGCAGAACCTGCAACAGAAACCGCTGTAACAAAGGATAGGAACTCTGCGCCAGCCACAGGACACGAAGCCGCTGTGTTTATAAGGGCTCGAGGCTCAAAGCGCGACGGCAAAAGGCTTTTGTAACAAGGCTCTGATCGTTACTCCTTTCTAGCTCCCCAGTATCCTGCTGTGCAGATGAAGCCTGAAGTCAGTAATGTCTGTAAACTGCCTATCCATGGAATTAGTTAACTACACTTTTGGCTAATATTGCACCTAACGACAGTTTCAGGCTAAGGTCGGGGAGTCTCCCGACAACGGGCCTACACAATAAGGACAAAGAATTATTGGGACAGAGGTCCAGGAGGAAGCCGCCTCATCAGACTCCTGACAACGCCTCCAATGCTTGTGCTCCCGCAGCTCGGCAGTCCTCCTCTACCTAACAACTGACAATACTAGTATAGCGATTAAGGTGATACTCATTCCGAAAACGCTTGGGGTTAGTTAACACACAAGAAAATCACCTGATACTCACACGGTTACAGAGAAAGAGAGCAGAAGCATCCAGCATGCGAAAAGAAGTTGTGCAAGCTCCTTTTTTGCACTTTTTAACCACGGGATGCACCTCAACGATTAAGCATCGCTTTGCATTGGGCAGCCCATTGGGAAGCGCGGTGCGTACATGCCTCTTGCCTTGTCAATCATGCCGTTCGGCAAGGGGTGATGGAGCTCCCTGGCGTTAACATAGGACAATCATGTGCTGGAATGGAGTCCTGCACTTAACAACGGTTGTCCTCAAAATGCAGCTGGCCCCTATTCCTGTCTTCAGAAATCCTGAGCACAGCTATACATGGTCCTGAGGTTGGCGAGGAAGGGAAGAGCCTCCCCCAAGCTACCGCACTTGCTGCTATAGTTGCTCTCTCGAAGCAACCCCACATGCAAATACTCCGTAGTCCCCATTTGTAAAGCAGGCCCTCAAAGTGTTAAAATCTAAACTGGATTGGCTTCTCCAACAGCCACAGAGAATAATCCTCATACCTACTTCTGACACTCTGCTACAAATATAGTAGTTGCCGCCTGCAACTATACTCCTCAAACTTACCTAACAGCCGTCGTGAGTTGCAAAGAAATCAAAATACTTAAGGAAGTAGTTCCCAAAACGCAGCTGGCCTCCCTTCCAGTCTCCACTCATCCTGAACATGGTGGCATGAGG
This sequence comes from Eimeria praecox, assembly GCA_963920595.1. Taxonomy (NCBI): domain Eukaryota; phylum Apicomplexa; class Conoidasida; order Eucoccidiorida; family Eimeriidae; genus Eimeria; species Eimeria praecox. The sequence continues at coordinate 3,984,546 of OY986947.1, read as the reverse complement.
TAATGGTGCTGGTATGAAGAAGAGGAGGCCCATTTGGAGTTGCAACGCAGCTCGCTACTAAGTGTTGCTGCAGGCAATCCCACAGCAAAGCACACCGTTGCGGCGTGCAGTAACACACTAGAGAAGTGTACAACACATACTTGGCCCTTATAAAGCAGCCTGCAAGCAAGTAAAATGGCTCGCGCCAACTTAGGAATGAGCACGCTCCCACTAGGGTATGCTCGATGTTGGTGCCGTACCTCCCCGAACTCGCTGGCTTACTATGGAGGGTCAAGCAAGTGTTGAAAAACCTTCAACACTTTAATACCTCCATTGCTGCAGCATGCTGCAAACCTCCTGATCACTCTGCTCGCAAGTGGGGTTATCTCCCACCACCGCAGCAAGGTGCGCTGCAACCCGCGACGCACCAAGCAACCCTACGCCCTGAAACCGGTGTGCCAAAACGCCTGGATCCTGGAGGGAATGCCAGAGGCTTCGTCTAAGCCCTGTCTTCAGGTACTAGAGCACACTGCAGTTCGCGGCGGCTCGCAGCTAAGGTCAAGGGACCTCCCTACGATTCACCACCTGCTACTCAACCTGTCGTCTGTGCTATTCCGGTTCATTGGATTGATTCCGTAGAAATGTAGCAGCTGACTATATGTGGGAGCGTGGACTCAACTTTTAACATCTCTAGTTCCGCAGAGAAAGCGGCTTCCCCTCCTCTGGGCGTTGTGGCTTGCCCCAGCTACAACTACAAGACTTCAACCTTGGGCAAGCCTCTGGTTGCCTACACTGAGTTAAGGAGACGAAGCTCGCATCTATATGCGTACTTATTCAACAAATTGAAAAAAGGCTGCAAAACACACTCGTCTCGACGTTCTTGCCGCCTCTCAGCCCCTACTTTGCCAGCCGGTGGTGCACACCAACACATTGTTCATGCAGCACGTTTGCTTGATGCCACACGCTCTGTAATTCAGAATCATTGTGTAAATATACTGATTAATACAAAAAACCAGGTAGTAGCGACCACCTCGTTTGTCTAGGAATTGAGGATCACGAGCGTGCGCTCGTCACTCGGTATGGAAGCGCTTGCCAGCAGACTTCGAGCAGGATTACCCATCAGCAGTCGTGCAAGTTTTGTGGTTGTATTGCCTTATATTTTAATGTACATATCGAGGTATGTTACTGACGACTACACCCAGCTAGTGTAGCCCTTCCCAGCTCCATTCCCTTCTCGGAGATTCACGCACACGGACAGCTAGCCACAAATAATGTTCTGGAAGAGGGCTGCTTCCACATTCTGAAGCATCTAGAACGATTATAAGCATTCGTATGCTGAGCCACTGTCAACCGTTCCTCATTTGGATTCTACACTGACCCGAAACCTATCTTGGTTGGGGTTTTACACGGCAACAGCCGTGGCACCGCCATTTGCCGTCCTAGCTTGCAGTCTTCTGTAAAGGAGGAGATGGTTAAGGAATATGGAGACGACAGGGGCCACCCGTCTCCTCGTAGCCGCTCCCCAAGGTTGCAGGTGCTGGGAGGAGAAACGCCTGTCTTGGCAATTCAAGGGCGCCGCATTGCAAGGAGAGGCGATGAGTCACCTCCGGATCCGGATGATGAAATTCGGCGGTTAGCGTCGATGATCACGAGACAAGCCTCACGAGGCTTTACGGGCGAGACTTGGTGGGGCAGTAGGCCATGTCGACACGGCATATTAATTGTACTTCGCGGCTCGTTGGTTGCTTGCTTGTAGAGCAAAAGCATATGCTTTTCTTCCTTTTGCCGTGTATGCACAGGTACGACTTCGACTTGCCGCTCAACAGGACTGATCCAATAGTCATTTTGCACTTTAACGATGTTTACAACATCGACACCAGAGAAGACGGGTCAGGCGGCGTTGCTCGTTTTGTCACGGCAATGCAACGGTTCAGTCATTTGCATCCCTTAGTTTTCTTCTCAGGTGAGGAGTGTCCGTTGTACTATTTGGGAAGTGCACCGTGATTGCGAATGAACAGCCTAAGGTAACGCTTGTGAATGTCTGGCCTCTGAATGTGAAGGCTTTTCGCCACAAGAGCACCTCTGACCCTCAGTTTCAGCCTTGATGGCTAATGGAAAGCTACGGAGGCGCCCCGTAACATGAAATCGGGAGAAGAAAGTGACTCGTTATGGGGGAAACTTAGGGTGTTACACTTGTCTAAGGGTTGCCATTTGCTGTAATGCGTGTGTTCCCTTGTTTGCAATGCAGGAGACGCTCTAAATCCCTCGTTGATGAGTACGTACATGAAAGGACGCCAGATGATTCCATTCTTAAACCTTCTTAAGGTCCACACGGCTTGCCTGGGCAACCATGACTTTGACTTTGGAATTGACGAACTCGAGTACACTATCGGCTCGTGCAATTTTCCTTGGCTGCTTACAAACGTGTTCGAAAGGTCCTCATCTGATGACCAGCGCAAGCTGGATAGGTACATGGATGGCAAAGGAGACGCGACTCCACCCAGTGGAGGTTGCGCCGGAGAGGAGGCCCAGGCAAAACGTGGGACTGACGATGATGAGTCTGATGCAGCTGGCAGCAAGCCCGCTGATTCGTATGCTGGTGACTACACTGTTCTTCCAGGAGAGCCGATCGCCAACGCCTGGAAATACCGTCTTTTTGAGTGGCAAGGAGTCCGTATTGGCGTGATTGGATTGGTTGAACGAGGTCAGAAAACAGTGCGCCTTATCCGTTCTACTAGCGTACACCATGACACGGGCCAAGCGAAATGAGGTAGCAAGGTGCATGCGTTATGTGCGTTTCCTCTCCCTCCATGGCCGAACCGTGGAGCATTTTCTGGTTGTGAACTCAGAATGGCTGGATACTTTGGCGTGCATCAACGCCGATGACGTGGTATACGTAGACTACGTAGTGGCGGCGAACCGGATGTGCCGGTTCTTGAGAGCAAAGGAGTGCGAATTAATCATAGCTCTGACGCACATGCGGGCGCCTAATGATCAGCGCCTTGCGGAGATGGTTCCAGACATTGACATCATCCTTGGCGGACACGACCATGACTACTATGGATTGCAAGTAATAGGTCTGCCACCGCAGAGCAGAGGAAATACACAATGCAAACACGCGTAACGCCAGCTTGCTACTTCGGCGTTGTCCCTTCCTGTGGCTGGTGGCAGGCTTTAGGCGCCTATTCCATAAGTGTATTTCAGTCCCCGTGGTAACTCGCAAGTGAAGCGCAGGCATAAGTGTAACAGAGGTCGTCCCAGAGAGCGTTGCTTGTTGTTCAGGTGGCACGCCTGTTGTCAAGTCTGGGACGGATTTCTATGATTTCACAGCTATTGCTATATTCCCAGGAGATTCCTCCCCTCAGCCAAACCTGCTTGCAACTGCACTGATTGACGATTCAGGGACGCATGTCGGGGCAGCTGCCATCGCAGCCGCAGCAGTCGCGTCAGCACCTCGGGTACTGGATGGAACCGACCCACCGCCGGAGGCTACAGCCTCCGCCATAGCTGCTGCTGTTGCTGTGGCCCAGGAGGCGTCAAACAGTCAAGCTGAAGAACTAAGCCCAAGCGAACTAGCGTCTCAGTTGCTACATGCGAAGGGGCGAATAGTGTCAGACAACAGGCAAGGGCATGGGGGGACGGAAGAACGCCCTTTGCTGCTCAAGCCTGCTCTTCCTGCTCAATCACAGAGTAAGCGGCGACACGGTATCAGTTGCTCATAGGCTGCTGTAGTGCCATGCAAGTGCCCTCCTAACTTCAGGAGTATTTCGGAGGGTGCGGGCGCAGGTAAAGCTCTGGTGTTCGCTAGTATGTCGTTGCTCTCAGGGCAGTTGAAGCCGTCTGATTGTCCAGGTGGCAGCGTTGTTATTCCAAAGATTCTGGGGAAATCTCTTGTCCAGTGGGAGCGTGTCCGAGTCACATCGAATAATTTTGCAAAGAATAAGCATGTAGAGCTCCTCGTGAAAAAATATGAGCGCCACATCAAGCAGCAAATGCGAAAGAAACTGGCGAAACTTGGTGCAGAGCTAGAGACGCGGTTTCGAATTATTCGCACTCAAGAAAGTAACTGCGGCAATTGGCTTTGCGAACTCATGCGCAAGGAGTGCAAGAGTGATATTGCATTCATCAATTCAGGTAGGGGCTACTCAGAATGTAGTGTAGGAATAAATTGCGTTTTATTGTGCGAGCGGGTGCTAATTCTACACAGACACAATCAACTAAGAGCAGAAGCGAAGCTGCCACAGGTGTGTAGAAGTGAATATTTTTATCCTGCGTGCTTGAGCGGGGTGGCGCATGCATTGCTGGTGGTATTCTCTTGCACAGGGACGATTCGATCTGATTGCGTCTTTAAAGAGGGAGACTTTCGTTACGGGGACCTAGCAGCCATGCTGCCAATGGCGGACGAAATCGCTGTGGTTAGCTGTAAAGGCTCAGTGCTTCTAGCGGCCTTAGAAAACGCAGTATCGCAGGTGCCTAAAACGGAAGGCCGGTTTCTGCAGGTCGCAGGGATCAGGTTTGAGTTCGACAGTAGCAAACCACCTGGCAGTCGTGTGATCAGGGAGACCGTTAAAGTAGCACCACGGGGAAGCAATGTTCAGTCTTCCGATGGGCAACCCGGTCTAGGACGTTTTGAGCCTTTGGACGAAGATGCAGAGTATACCGTTGCAACAAAGTCCTACGTATTACAGGGTGAGTGCGCCTTTTGCTGGAGCCAATCAGTAGCCTTACAAACGTGCAGACCAAGTATACATCAACCACCATCTCGTGTTCATCATAATAACTGCTATGAGCTTGCCGTCAGTTGGAGCTACCTTTGCCTGAAGATGCGGTGTTACCGCTTCTTCTTGCGTGCATAACATGATGACCCTTGACTCTGCCTTGCTGTGCATGCAGGGCGTGACGGGTTTACGATGATGACTAGCTGCCCAGTCGTTGTGGAGGGTGAGCGTTTGCCTCCTTTACCGACGCTTGTGCGAAATGCGTTAGCGTTAACAGCAATGGCGAATGGCCTCAAGAAACCGCATTCGCGCGTCGTGTCTCGGCAGCTCTCGTGTTTTACGAACCTTCAGCAAGACCAGATGCTTTCCGAGTTTGGATGCAAGAAGGATATGGACGATGAGGTGGTCCTGGCCCCAAAGTGTGACGGTAGAATCATAGACAGGAACAGTCAGCCCACGTGATGTACACGTGCATGGGTTGGAGAAGTGTTGTTTAGCCACCGATGCTGATGGTGCGAAGCTGATGGCCATACCTCTGCAGATTGCGTCCGTGGCTAGCAGCTATGGACGAGCACTGAGCGTTTTTTTTTTGAGTCGGCCGGCCAGTCGGTATATACGTTGTTGGCAGATTGGTAGGCGCATGCCTGCGCATCTGACCCAACAGGACTGTGAACTTGGCCCACATACGCACATCTGACTCAACACGACTGTGAATTTATCAGGGTTAACTTTATGCAAGACGGCAGTATGCGCCATTTTGCAGATGGTTTTCGCACTACCCTAGTCTCGCCTTGGTTAGCCCCTTTAATTCGCGTGCTCTGTTTGAGGCCCCAGAGCCTCGAAGGCAGCGACCCCGGTGCTTGCCTGTACACTCACGCGAATTCATGGGCGCACAGTGGCAGGCTGGATTCCAGAGGACTTACTAACGGCTGCTTGGCGCCACCTTAACAGCCACTGGGTTTGCATACGCTTTCACTTTGGTGTGCATCGTGTGGACGCCCCTTACGCTCGACAAATTTAACAGCTGTAGCAGGCAGAACAGTTTGCATGCCTCTGATAGGAATGCGTAAGGCGCTGCCGCATATCTGGAATCAATGCCTGCATTTAATGGTTCGCATCGACCAAAATACAGGAAGCATGATCGATTACAAAGTGGGTAATGCATTGGTCAAAGGCAGCGCGGAGCAAAATAGCACCTAAAGAGCTATGGTGCTGACTTACCCCAGCCGGAGAATCAGCACGCGCATCCCCACATCCTGTCGCTGGGGTGTTCAAAGAAGTTTTGTTGACAGCCAGAACGTGCACTTCTTACGGACCTGACACATGCACGGGAGGCTGCCGGAGGCTACTAACAATAGAAACCCATCGTTCGCTGCGTTTTTGGGTGGCGCAGATTCAGCTCGTGAGCTGCTCCTCAAGCTCTTCCGCAAGACCTCGCGCCATCTGAATGTCTTGGCGTACATCAACGGCCGCATCTCCACCTTCCCCGCGTCTTCGGCGGCGCCGTTTGGAAGTGGAGGCGCTAACAGGCCTAGAAATAGACTCGCGTGGGCGTTTCCTGGTGTAGATAGAGCACCTCAAAGAGCGGAGAGAACTCCGGGCGCTAGCTTGATTTGTACGAGCATTTCCTGCCATTCGCTGTGGAGACACAACTGCTTCCTCTTGCTTTGGAGCTTCATCTGTTTCGGGTCTCTTGCGTTTCTCAAAAACAGGTGTACCTTGATGCCCGCAACTGGTGCTTGACGCCAAAGGCTCCTTGGCAGGCGTCTGTGTTGCGCTCCCAGGCGCAATAAGTCCCTCAGCGGCCAAACAGCCAGCACCCGCAGTCCCTCCAATACCGCAGGACAAAGCTGGAGAAATGGCATATGAGGTACTGGAGAACAAGGTATCCCCTGTATGAGCCTGGGAAGGTGGCGCTCTTTGCCCTGAAGAGCTGCTCCCTAGACGCCCCAATAGCTCGTGCGCCAACAAATCAGCTGCAGCCACAGAAGCTGCCGACGCTCTCCTTCCAGCTGGGCCACGGCTGGAAATCCAAAACTGCCGTGAAATCGTAGATACTGTGACAAGGTCATTGTGGAGGGCCGGGATGACCAGCGGCCCCCGGCGCACAGTGAAACCTAAATTGCTAACTAGCTGCAGCAGCCGGTGCCTCCGGCGAGATGTCTGTTCCTCTGCTACTGCAAACACTTCAAGACGTGGCAGTCCTCGAAGCAGCAAACGCAGCGATGCTGCATTTCCCCGAAGTCGCTGCACCACGCAAGTACGCAGGTGCGGCAGCAGCTGCGACAACGCAGCCACCGCTCTGTGGCAGCCCCAGAAACACCAACTGCGGCTGCATCCAAAGTCAGACTCCCGCCCTCGCTGGGCTCTAAGCTTGCGCCTTGCCGCTTCAAATTCGTTGGCCCCCCGAAATTCGCTCACCCCGGGCAGTGGCTCCAGTGGATACAACACTGCGTCCGTTCCACTGATTTGTAGGAGTCGCCTTAACGCCACCAGCCTCTGATGGTGACTGTGCAGCCTCCTCAATCTCTCAAGGCCTTCCCTGAACCGATGGTAGCGCTGCAGCTGATGATGCTCTTGCGGTGCAGAGGTACTAGCGCGGTTGCCGATGTTAGTCGCAGCGAGTGATTCTAGGCGTCTCTGTAGCTGCTGAAGGTGCTGCCGCATACTGGTCATTTCACGAGTAAGGCGCCTGTGAGTCTCTTCATATTCGCGTTGCTGGGACCTTTGAGGGCCCTCGCTGGTCCCTTCAAATCGTTCTTGGCGGACGGCCATGACAGAAGACAACCGCCTCAGCCGCCTACGCCGCGAGCTATATTCTTCGTAAAGCCGGCGTTGGCGTGCCAGCAACCGGACTGCTTCACTATCCCGCTGCGTCTGTGTACGCTGAATCCAAAGCTGCTGTTTTCGCTGCAGCTGCTGCAGTCGTTCTGCCTTCCTTTTGTCAAGAACACGCCGCCAAGCGCAAGAAAGGAACGGATTCACAGCAGAAGCAGCGGCTAACGCAAGACGGACAACGACCCTTGCATCAAGGGTGCATACGTGCAGCTCCCTGAGGGAAGCAAACGGGGAGCCTTCAAGGGGTGAAAAACTTGAAGGAAGACGCAGCACCTCCAGCAGCCGCTGTGCGTCCTCATCAGATCTTTCGGTGTTTCGAATCACCCGCAGCTCGTGCGAAGCCACAAGTGTCCGGGGGGTTGCGGCTCCTGCCCCACCAAATAGACGGCCTTCGTAGTGTAGAACCTGCAAATTACAGGCCCCTCCTCCTGCCAAGAATGAGTCGAAGTCATCATCTCCGCGCTGCACCTGCAAAAAGATAGAGCGCAAACAAGGTTGTCGATGCTTATACTTAAAGCCGCCGGTGCGTTTAAGCCTCTCACCGACGTTAAGTGGATGTAGAAGGCGGTGATGCGCCTGTCAAGAAGTTACCTGAAGCTCTTGAAGATTGGGGCAAGAAAGGCTGGGTGTAAAGAAGAAAGCAGTGCCGGTGTATTTCCTAATATGCAGAGTGACTTTTGGGTGGCTCCTGAAATTAGGGGTACCCTCCTCCTCCATTTCAAGGGCCACTGGAGGAGGAGCCCTGGAACGCCTCCTGGAGGGATTCAGACAGGATTCCCTGACGCAAAGCCTTTCAATGCCCTTTAGCAAAGCGACAAACCACGTGACAGAGTCGGATTCGCCCTCTGTGTTGAGACCTTCCAATGACCCACACTGCGGCAGCGGTTCTGCTAAGTAAGGAAGGAAGCTTGAGTGGCACTGCAAATGTTTCAGTTGCCCAAATCTCAGACCGAACAGAGGCTTGGCGCTATTAACATCTCGTCTCAAAGCATCGGAAGCTCCTTGGGATGAGCTCCAGCGACTGTCCCCTCGACGAGGTGCGCAAGGCAGTTCCTCGCCAGTAATGGGGTGGACATCTATTCCAACAAGCTCCTCGACAAAGCCTCCACCCTGCCCCACCTCACAGTTCACGTCTTGGCAATCTATTTGCCATCGCTTCTGCTGGCTTGAAGTGCTACGACGGTGCCAGATATCAGCAACTGTGCGTGCGGCAAGCTCTGCGATGCCCGCGCTGACGCCTGCAGCAGCTGCTGAGGTCGACAACGCACCTTCGGGGCAGGTGCAAGCGGGCGTATTGATCTTCAAGATATTTGCAGGGTCCATAAGTGGATGAGCACGATGGATAAGTAGTAAGCGCTGAAGAGCCTTGGTCGCTAAAGCCTCAAAAGGCAGTATGTGGAATGGCAGTGGCTGTGCGGTCGTTCCGGCACCTAAAAATGCCGCAAGCGGGGGTGCTGTTCCCTTCACATCCAGTGCGCGTAGGCTTCTTCCGTAGGTGCACAGGTATGCCCACAGAAGCGGGAAACCTGGTATCGGTTTACTGAGAACTGAGCCCCATGTTTCGGGAAGCCTCAGCTCTTCCAGCCTTGGCAGCAACAAGCAACTCAACAACAAAAAATCCGCAGATCGTGCAACTCGCAGTTTCGGCAATAGTACCAGCAGCAATTTCTCCTCGGATCCCCACGCACAAGGAATAGCACAGCACTCGTTTGGGCAGTGGCGAATGTGGCGGCAGCCATCTCCTGCTGCTGCGCATAGACCCGCTGCTGCAGCAAACAAACTGTCAGCAGCTTCAGATGCTAGCACCGCGTAGTTTGTCACTGCGACATCCATGGGCTTGTTTCCCCTTGCTTGCCCATTGTCACTTTCGCTTGCTGTACGTCCGGCAACGGCGGAAAGTGGTGCAACCGGGAGCGGCAAGTCGTACGGCTGTGGATGAGCTGATGCTTGTGGGTTTAAGATGGCATCGGCAGCCGCCAGTGCCGCAGAAAAGAATCCGCCACAAGCAAGTCTCTGGCCCCTTCCAGGAGGAGCTGCAGCAGCAGCTAGAGATCGCAGCCTGGCCGATATGTCTGGCGGTCCACACGCAGGGCCACCGGCGCTAACAAGGGCATTGCCGGCAGTAGAAATTGATTGCAGCAACGATTCGTTCAGCGGCCCTACAGCATAGCTACCGTGAAGCTGCCGGAGGCTGTAGCCGCTGCGAAGTAAAAAATGCAGCAGCTCTTGCAACGCAGATTCGGAATGTCCTGTGGATGCAGAAACAGTCCGTGGTCCGCCAGATCCCGATATGCGATCTGCCCAATCTTGGAGAGCCATAGTAAGATGGGAATAGTCGGGTTGTCCGTGCTGTGGTGGCTGCTGCCGATGGTGCTGTCGCTGTCGCTGCTGCTGCAGTCTACTCGGAGCATCCCTGTGGGGGGCTGCCGTATTGGCCGTAAGATTCAGCTCCTCCAAGTTGGGACAATGCATCACCTGTAGCAGCCGCCAGCTCCCAGCGGCGAGGGTTCTAAGCCGTGGTAAGACAAGACGCACACCTTCGAATCTACGCCAAATTCTCAAAGCTGTTTCTGCTGCAGTTATGCAACAGCAGCAATTTTTTATGTCTGCGATTCTGCGGCGAAGCTCTCCTTTATGGATCCCTTTGAAGCGGTCTTGCCCAATATCCACGTTACACGGCAATGCCGTATATCCCCCCTCTTGCAGACTGCCTGTAGTTCGATATGGGCTGTGCTCGGAGACCATGTGCAAATCCCGCTGTTGCTGTTGCTGTTGCTGCTGCAACCGTTGCAGCCTGCTGGTATCTGCCTCTGCCTCTGACGCGGAAAAACTGGTATGCGAAATGCGTGTTAACCGTTCGCGCAAGACCTGCGCTGTTGCAACAAGCATGCCGCATGGTTGGGGGAGCCTGTTGGGGCGCTCTACGCGCAGGCAGGGGTCTCTGCGCAGTACATGAGGGCCGACAGAGGTCTCCAGTGCCTGCGCTGTGGCAAGATACGCACTTCCCAACTCTTTCGCCTGCTGGCTGCACGTTTTCCATGGAGGCGGCATTGCTGCGAGAGCTGTCAGAGTAGCCTCGGCCAGCTCTGCCTCCCATATTTCTAGGGAGGTAAGTGTGTCTGCGCTGCGCTGCACTACGCCTGCAAATGCGTCTCCCAGCATCCTTGCAGTCAGCGGGCAGCCTAGAGATATGCTAATAGATCGCACATCTGACAGCTCCCGGAACAACGAGCGGAGGAACAAAAATTCGGGATATTCTCCACTTTCCACAGCCATAGGGACCACATAGCCTATCACCAACTTCGCATGCCGGCTGTAAATCGCGATGGCTCTAATGCAGGCCCGCAATGCTTCCGGCGGCAGATGCCGGAAGGCAGGAGGCGATATACGAAGGGTTGTGTCTGATTGACACAAGCAGCTTCTTATCAAGTGCAACCATCTTCGGCACACGACAGAACCCACTTTAATTCTCTCATGTTGCGGCAAAAAACGCAAAATAAAGGCTACGAGAGCATCTGGGACGTTGGAAAATGGTGAAAGCTTGCCGTAAGTGCTGTTTGTATTCTCGGTATCCCTGCTGATGCTGCTGCGCAGTGAAGTCAAGTTATCCCTCGCGTTGCTGGCATCTGAAGTTTCATCTGCAATATCGTTACTGCGGCTGCCGCTGGTTCTGCTGCTACCGTTCATGCTGCTGCTCTGCTGCTGGTGCTGCAGTAATCACAGTGCACGAGTCAGCTTTGAGGCAGCTGATGATGCTTCGAAATCTGCTCCTTCTGCCGGAACAGCACCGAAAAAGTTCTTGGTATGGCCTGAATGCTGCCTTAGTGAAAATTTCCATTAGCTCAGATGAGGCAACGAACGGATCCGGAACCGTTTACTAACTAGCCATTTGGCTGATGAATGGAGGTCCCTTTGGGTTACAGTCAAGAGAAAGAAATAGCTAACAGACCGCCGTGGCTCAACTTATCATACCTCAGCTGTACGCACCAACTATGCCCCTCCCCCATGCAGACAGGCTCCTTAGTTCAGGCTTTTTAAGGCGTTGAAACCTGCAATGAAGTTCAGTAAAATGGCGCAGCGTTGTGTCTAAGGACTCCAGGATGGTATTCGATCCGCTCCGGGCGAGTAGCTCGCAACGTGTCGGCAGCTGGGGAAGCACTGCTGCTAAGCAATCAAAGAAGAGCCCTAGAAAATGGCACAGTGAGCATGATCAGCATATTTGCAGTATAAGACTTAAAATGTCCTTGTGCTCTAACGTCTCGTAGTCTTGCGAGCCTGCCGCTGAACTGCCGGAGCTGCCGCCGAGTTGTTGTAGCGCTGGAAGGAAAAACCTCTTCGGACGGTGGCAAGCGATGACACACAGAGAAGTAAGCAAGCATCTACGTGTCTTGTAAACGAACTACGGATCGCCATGAACAGAACTTTGATTAAAACTCACTAGTGGAGGCATCGTGAAATCCCAGCTGGGGCTGGAGCCGCTGCCGCCATCGGGCTGCCGGCAACGGCATGCATACACAGGATTGCATGTGCCCGAGAAGTAGCTGTCTACGTATTCGAACACATTGATTAAATACATGCATATGTTTTATGTGTGCACAGAGAAAGCGTAAAAGTGGCGCCTATGAGCGTCGTATAAGTGCATGAGGAGCAGCGTACTACTTCGGTGAATATGTTAGCCCTAACGACCTAGCTGGCTAATTTCTTGCTTAGAATGCAAACTGCTTTTGCACCTGGTATTCGCCGCAGTGGCCTAAAGTGCCTCCACAGTCTTGGGTATCTACGAAGGCCTCCAGCGGTACGTAACGAGATATTGTACGAAAGGGACTTGCTGTCTCTGGCTTATAGAGCGTTGTGTTGGGCATTTTAGATTGTGGTATGTTATGTATCCAAAAGGGAATAGACTAAAAACCCTAAACACGAAGGATCATGTCCACTCCAATAATAAACAGCAGGAACTTTTGGTTGCCCGTAGCCCCCTAGGTTGAAGTGCCCTGAGCTTGTCGAAAAGGCCAGCGTATCCCGAAGAAGCGAGCTCACAAACCTGGAACCCTTAAAGCCACACAGCGGGTGTACAGCTGCTGACGGGTAATGATACAAAAGCACTAAGCCTGAACGTGACGCCTGAATTAACTGAATCAAATGAGCAGGCAAATGGGTTGTGTTGCCTAAGGCGGAAAAAAGATGCTGCCCAGCGTTTTGCATGGAGCGTTTTAGTTTGTGTTACTGCTTGCTAGTCCAGCCAAACAATGTCAGGTGCTCCCTCTTGTGGGGGGAACACCCAGCAGAGCCGGCCCGCGAAGATGGTGCTGCCGTCGTGTACTCTTGCATAGCAAATGATGTAAGGCAACACTCATCCATCAGCCGCAGCAAGCAAGACACTAGGACAATCTACCTCATATGGCAGGCGTCCTACTGCTTAGTCGGTTCGACAGGACCGTGCGCTCCAACGGACGTAAACTGGTATCGAGTGGCAGCAGTTATTTATGCTGCTAAAGCTTCGAGCAAGCACGGTTACCGCGCAAGCACCACTGCATGGTGGGACCGACATTCCACACAACAAACAGGTAAAAGGATCCAACTGGGATGTTCTGCGTCGGCGAAGTGGTTTGCACCCTTGACGAGTCGACCATGAGACCCCACATAACGGAGAGAAGGCGGTACTCAACACACCTTCAATCTGCGTCTGCGGCTGCCAGCAACCATGCGGCCCCTACAAAATTTCCACAAAGACATATGGCAGTCAAGAACTGCTCCTATCAAAACACTGGGGTCCAACAAAGGGACGCCTAAGAACCAACAGCTCGGGTGCGCTTTGTAAGGGTGGAAGAGGATGAAGCAAACGGCGCTTCATCCAAATCTTTTGCTTTCTTGTCAACCTCCCCATTCGTTGACGTTCCAGGTTCTTCAGCACGACGTGCTTGAGCCGGCTGTCCGAGAGAATTGTAATATTCTGGCCGAGAGTCAGGGTTCACCACCGCGAACCCATCGGAGAGGGAAGCGCTGAACACTTCAGCCGGCATTGACTCAACACGCTCCCTCAAGTAGCAGACCGCCTCTGGAACCCGGTGTAGGGGCACCCTGAATTTCGCAACGAAACCAACAAGTTGAACAGACCCAGTCCCATCGCCGCGAACCTAGGCGCCCCAAGTTTTGCGCTGCAGTGCTGCCCATACTACACGCAAGACGAAACAGCAAATCAGTGAGGCAAACGTGCAAGAACGCACTCAAAAGTAACTGCCTGAAGCAAATGGAGATCTAGTGGCCGATGATGCAGAACATGTATTGCCCGCATCAGCTGAGATTCGTCTTCGCGGTGTCTCTTGTCCAGGCAAGCCTTGACCCAGCGCAGCGCGCATGGAGCCACACAAAGGAAATCGTACTTGCAGTTGTTGTTCATGACGTCATCTTTAGCAACACCACAAGCAAAAGATTCGCATTGAATGATTGATATAGACTCTCCATCTACTTTAATGTACAGTCCGACACGAAAGCCGCAAGCTACAAATGAAGTGGCATGGCGTGGACTCACGAGGCCCCTTCTTCTCCATAGTAAGGAAGTAATATGCTGTCCATATGTCCATAACAAGATGAGGCATTATGTAGAAGGTGCTAACAAGCAGCAAATGCCCTCGCCACAACGATACCATCAAAGTAAAGCCGACGAACAATGTCAAAAATAGTGGCGCCAAGCAGGCAGACCAGCCGGGAAGGCGTGGAACAGCTAACGTTGCAGTGTACAAAAAAGGCCTGAGAAACACGGAAAGCAACAAAACTTTAAAGCCCTGTTGTCATTTACGCTTATCCCGCACTGAGAAGATCTGGTTGTGAAGGTGTAATGCGCAGCTGTGCGGAGGAAGTGTAAACCGTCTGGAATTGGCAAATTTACGGAAGGCGGCTCCTACCTCAGTGCCGGAGTTTCTCCAGGCACCCTGAATCGCTTTCTTTGATACGGGACCATAAGGAGGCCGCATATGAGGCCACCCACGAAGTCTGACAGTAATGAACTTCTACTGAACGTGCCGTTGGCTGCCACAAATGCATGCATCAGCAGGGAGAAAAATAGTGTTCCCAAAACCGCGCTGCTAACGATGAGAAGAAGTGGAAGCAGAACGTAGGGAGAAGCTTCCATAAGCGCCTGGGGTGCAGTACTCAAACGGGATGTACAGGCCGAGTAGCACCACCACGTGAGCGCGTAGGCGCCTGCCACCAAGCAGATATCCAAGATTAGGCTCCACTGAGGAAAGCACCATACCAACACTGGCAACAGGACGTCTGAGGCACAGAAGACTTTGCTACATTGTGGGTTGTAAAAGACGAAGGTTCTTGGCAGCGTATACCGCAGCGAAGGATCAGCGATGTGCTCCTGCACTGCCGTGCGGACTAGTGTGTACACACCAGAGACTGGAACGTGCTCGTATGCGCACTCTTGACGCGGACGACCTCTCGAAGGCTATGAACCGCAGAGAGAGCCTCACAATTTTTGCGAGCTTCTGCATCCCTTTGCTGTCTAACAACGGCTTGTTGCTCACGTTCGGCCTTCAGCATCTTCCAGGCTGCAGTGGCACGCCGGCGTTCCCATGCCAAGCCAAGCCATGCGCAAATGTCAATGAACTGCAGAAAGTACGCAACGAAGTATAATCTAGATCAGTAGGCGCACAAGAATGCAATCAGCCTCCCACGTTGCAACGCTTCAACGGTGTGGCCCACCAGTTTGCTGGGGTTGTACTGGTCAAAGACGCCCCCTTCCGATGCTGCATAGTCATATGGATACTTGTGGTGCCAGTCATGCCAGCCTTCTCCCACAGCAACGAGAGACGTGAAGCAGCTCTCGCACGGGTTGCCTTCCACTGTGTAGCGCCTGTCCCCCCAGATGTGCGCAGTGCTATTTACCGTCCACGTGGCGTGGAGGCAAATGCACCATCGTAAGCAACCTGCAGAGCACGGCAGAACCTTCACCACGGGAAAATGCAAGACAGCATGCGCCAACAACGCTGGGTGCTTGAGAGATTGCCCCAAAGGCCTTGGGGTGTCGGTCTGCTCACCAAGTACGAAGAAGCCCGTCCAAAAGTCATTGTATTTGTAGTGCGCATATATAGCAGGAGCCACGAAGCACCAGAACTGGTTCCACCACGGATCCAGCTTGTGCTGGAATCGGACGAAAGGATCCTAAAGAGCCGTAGTGAACATTCAAACGTAGAATGCGCCGCATTCGATTTCAAGTTGAAATGGACTCACGCAGACACCCCGAGTTGGATCATATGCATGCATTCTGTGCCACTAGCCAGCTGGATGGATGCTCACAGCAAGCAGGTCATCGAAGCTCAACTGCTTCCCAGCATCTTTTACTGACTGGGGCTTCTTCAGCAGCAACCATCCTACGTGTGAGTAGAAAAAGCCCCGGGACGCATTGTAAGGGTCGCCTTCCTTGTCACTATTTTTGTGATGCACGCGATGATCCCTAGCCTGCAGGCCGCGTAAGCCCACAACGTACAAAAACACAAATTAATCTGCACACCTGATAAATGGAAGGAATTAAGCATATGAAGTAACTGCAACTGAGCTGCCATGGAGCGTAAGTGTCTTAATTCGTAAGTCGTGCGCTTGCAACTCACCCAGTGAAAGACAGATCCCTGATTGGCCAGGGACGTTAACAGCATCAAAAAGCAGCGCAGACCTGCGCTGGCTTTGTAGGCACGATGCGACCACAAGCGATGCGCCCCACAGGTAATGCCCAAACCTCCAACTACGTAGAGCAACAATGTCTGCGAAACACAACTCCATGAGCTAAATGGCACACTGTCAATAACAGCGATTTCTGCAGCAACTGCAACAAGCGACGTTTGGATGAGAAGATACGCGGAGTCTCAACCATTTACTTACATCAGCAAATAGCCTCCAGCACTGCTCGTGCGACACAAGCTTCACGATACCAATGACAGCAAAGGCGTGGAAGAAAGTAAGAAAAGTCGCCTCTCCGCTTCTGTATTCCTTGCAAAAGGCGTCAAGGTAAAACTGGAGGAAAAGGATGGCATGTGAAATGTACATCGCCAAGCATCTGCAGAAGCCATGCTGCACACGCGCAGCGCAACTCAGTGGGGCCCCTACCGGAAACAAGAATGAAATATCCACTTGTTGTCTTTACACCCTGGTTCCCCATGCTTCAAAACACTAGTCTTAAACCGCTGGTTGAAGAAGAGGTACTTACAGCTTGGCATTGAAAACCGCAAGGGCACTCTGTTGGACTTGTGGGTGGTAAATGGCATGGGAGCTGATGCACATGCCAAAAAACATCTGTGAAAGCTGGAGGAGCGTAATGTACGACCGAAGGAATGTGAACAACCTGGAAAACACCGGTATACACAAGGCACTTTTACGAAGCATGTGCGCCTGGTAGAAGCTGATGCACCTTAGCGGGCCGAGAGAGGGTTGTCAATCTACCGTCAAGGAGACAGGCAATAAACATTGAATCAAGTACTCGTACCTTTTGGTTACTGCAAACTCCGCAGCTGCAAAATAGGCGTGAACAAACACCTGCACAGCTAAATTTGCTGCGACAAAGCCGTGCGCAAATGGCACATCCGCATAAAGCGCGTGCCAGCAATACAGCGCAACAGCTACGCGTGCGTAGCAGTGGAGGAAAGACGGTCGTCGCCCACGAAGAAACAGCAGAAAGGTATCGAAGACCTCCACGCCCTTTCCCAAACAAAATATACAGACTACCAACCGCGTTAGTGGCGGATACTTGGAAGAAGGAAACGCAAAAGTGCTAAAAAGCCTTGGCGATGACCACATCTGCAAAGCCCACAAGCAGAAAACGAGCCTTAAAGTCCTGTACACCATTAGCCTACTATGGTAGGGCTACAGCACACACTGCGGAATGGGTTGGAAACGTACCAACGCGCAAAAGCCAGCGAAGCAGTAAATGCAAAGGAGAACATTCCAAAGGCAAGTGACTGCCTTCAAGATCGGACCCACACAGGCTCGCGGGTGTGAGGCCTGTTTCTGTCTCCGCATCCTACTGTCATGCATCCTTTGGAGAAATATAACTATAGGTATGTAGGCAAGACATACACCCCACACTAGATGTCGGCAGCTCCGGCTGATCATTGGGGCCCTCAATGGCTCTGCCCAGAACTCTTCAGTGAAAACGGGCAGCACCCGCTGCCACAATGTTCCCAGCATTTTCAGGCCCTGATATTCCTTGGTGAGCGGAGCTACTGCGGGTGGCTCAACTACAGCACCTTGCTGTTCCAGGTCCCAAATGGACTCAAACGGCAGGGTGGCCAGCCTGCCCAGGGGAGGGAACGCCGCCAGAAATGATTGAACTGCAAGCGCAGCACATAGGATGTACACAAGCCTCTCTGTGGATCCTCTGCAGGAGTATTTTCAATGCAGCACAACCCGAATTACTACGGACCCGAAGTTGAACCCGATGCATTGCAAACAGCGCCGTTCCGATCGCTACCTTCAAATACGGCCTCCCTGTCCCCAAGGCAGAAGTGCAATGCTATGACGTCCAGCTAGCAACCACCTAAGAGGCGCATGCGCTCTCTGAACTATATGTCCACATACTCCACACCATATGCCATGCGAGAGGCCCGCAACTGAGAACCCAGGCATGAGCCGACTCATCCCAGAGGGTGGACTAATGAGCATACACCACTTCTAAAATTTTCACAGCAAAAGTGTTCACCATGCACTCAGCTGAAAGTCTGTTGCTAGTCGCCCCCCACAGCTGGCAGAGGCTATGGATGTCGTTCCCACCCTCACAACGGGAAGCTGGAGAAAGTCCTGTTTGATCGATGGAGCTTGTAGAGTCCCAGAAGAGGTACAAGCTGCTATATAAAATAAGGAACGATGCGTTGCCTGCCCTTCTCCGCTGGCCGTCCCTGCCAGTCAGTCGCCGTCGGCCTCGCTATCGACCTACGCGTAGTCCAGAAGGGAAATGAGCGACACCTCCTGCCGGCAAAACTCGGCAGAGATGCAGAAAAACGTCATATTTGTAGTTAAGTGTTTTTATGAAACAGGCGAGACACTTGAACGCCACGTGTGCACGGCTGCTGCTGCGGCAGGTGCTCCGGACGCCCTTTCGCGGGTGGTTGCACTCCTGCCTGTGCACCCATGTCTGCTCATCATGGACAAGTATGCAATATAGGAAGTATTGCATGTATGGGACAGTAAGTCTACCTGTTCTCTAATACAGTGTGTATCGCGGAATTACACCCGTCTATTGTTTTCTAGGTGTGCCCCTCGGCACCTCCACCCTTCACAGCTGGCACGGGAGGGTTACAAAACCGGACCACTCTGCTTTGGTTGTTAAATAGGGTATCTAGAGAAATAAGTAGTGTCCTCTAGCTCATCAGTTGTTTCAGGCCACAAATGTTGCAGGATACACTGTACGAAACAACTTGTTTACAGGTAGCCTGGCCGTCATCCTGGAGGAGCCGTTACGTTCCGTAGTTAACTTTTGGTAGAATGAGTCGGCACACCTATTAAAATTTTTGGCTCGCCTATCATGAGTGAACAACGGGCTATCGTTTTTGTTGCTCTCTCCCCTTACTGAAAGCTGAGAGTCTGTTCGTGTAGCAGCATGGGGGCACGGTATAGGGTGCTGTACGTGATATTTGCAATTGTACCCTTAGTTGCTCGCAGGGTTGCTGCGGAGGATCAAACATGTATTTAAAAACAGTCTAAACCAGAGTCTGCAATGCTAGCACATTGAGCAAAGGGGCGTTTGTTGTGTGTGCATGGGGGGATGTCTTGCAGGGCCAGCTGCAGCAAGGTTCCTTGCAGCCCGTGGCAGGTTTGTTCTTGTGGACGCCTGCCCAGTCCCCTGGTAAGCTGCGCGGAGGACGCTTGGAGGCTGGAAAGGTCAGACACTTTTTTACGAACTCCTTCTTTAAGCATTGAACTCTAAGCGCGTGGGGGTCCATTGGTAAGATCGAGGGCTCTCGCCACGTTTGGCAGCACTGTATAATCCATCGAGGCATGTACGAGAAACGAACCCCATCCCACAACCGGGTTGCTTAGCTTGTAGCAGTAACTAGGAAGAGGATAAAAATCAAAAAGGCCTTTGACATACTTGATGAAAATCCCTATCAATGCCTGACCTATTGGGCATCGGGGGAGTGTGCAGGCGGTCACTCTGGTGATACCCACAATATACTACACTGTGAAATGGTGCTGCGTAAACCGCAAAAGCCACCTAACGACTCTTCACTTACCTTAGTCTTGGAAACTCTTCATTTGATCGTCGGTTTGAACTGTGAAATGCGTGCCATATCAGTAATGCCTTCACTTCTCTACTCCTCACGAGACCGATTAAAGCTCCTTCTCATGTATTGTATGCTGTTCCCTTCCCGTGAAGAAGTGTGAGTAAGAGTCTACCACCACGGGCTTTTTTGAGCCAGCCGCGGTGAGAGGCCATCACCCCAGCAGCTGTGCCGATGGCGTCAGTCTTAAGGAAAAGACACTTGCCGAAATCAGGGAGCGCGAGTACTGCAGACGATGCCAGCTGCCCGATGAGGCATCTGGCAGGTTCATCTTCTCACCATCCAAGCATGTTATTTGTCCCTCTTAAATGGACCCTTTAGAGGGGTGGCGCTGCAGATTTTATCCACGAATAAACTTGCGATAGTACGATGGAAGACGCAGGAACTTCTGGGCATCGATGAGAGCGTACAAGGGTAGCGGCTGCATTCGACTTTGAGTTATCTTCGTCGGTTTGGGCTCAAATCTTGCTGCAGAGACAAGAATCCCTAAGACACTAGTTGTTTGCATTAAATACTAACACTTCTACTCTTAAGCACTGCTTTTCGCGTGGCAGTTGCAGGGCACAAAGCAGCACACCGGGTTTTTTCCATAGACGCTATAGGACGGTTGACCCTGGCCCTTTTTAGCACTTCTGCTTGCCCCTTGATTTCCCTTGCAGCATAGGGGGGTCGCCGGTGCACTTGGACAAAGGTTGAGACTGCTCTAGGCGTGAGTTCGACGCGGTGCATTGGGAGGCTAGCGAGTGGCTGAAAGCGCCTTGTTATTCTCTACGTATGAGAACCCTCCCTTAATGTGTGCCCAATTCTGCTGCTCCTTTAGTGTTAACTAGAATAATTCCCAGATTCTGCAGTCCTCGTAGGGCCAACATGCCGGATTGCACGTATTTCCCATCCATTTCTTGTAGTGCCTCTGCAGTAGATACGAGCCTCCTCGCTCCTCTCTTCTGTGGACATCCATGACTATCTTAGCGTAGAGCATGCTACTCCTGCTGGAAGCGCTGAAACAAGCACTGTCTCATCGATTTTCAGCATAAATGCCTCAATAGTGTCGCGTGGTGGCCGCATGCGTGCCGTCCCCTGAGTCATCCACTGCACGCAAAGGCTTGTATGGTGGTGAATTGTCCCCGCACAGAATTCCCGTGCCGTAGTAATGCGACTAACCTCTGGAAAAAGATCGCCCTTTACACTCATGTTTTGCTGTTTCTCGTGCCCTGGCTGCCACCCACAACGCGCAGCTGCACACACTACGCTAGCGAAAGAACTTTTAAGTTGCACGGCCTCGCAGTAGCTTTGGACACAGAGCCACCTCATAGCATGTTTAAAGGAGCGCTAGCAACTCCTCACCATTAGTGCATATCTAATTAAGTGACTCGGGGAGGGTCGGCCAGTGCGCGTATCATATCTTTTGCCCCCATTACTGTGTCGTTCGTTGCGTTGGGCCCCGGGCGTCCCTCTGGTCTTTCTGTTTGTTCCCCTGCCGGAGCTGTTAGAAGCCCGGTTTCGCCAGCTCCTAAAGCATTTCATGCGTCTGCAATGTCTGAAAATGCAATTTTATTTATTGCAGAGGAATCAGATAAGTTGTTCGATACTTCCTCCCGGCTTTCTAGGAGATCAATTTGCTGGCTGCTGCCAGTTACCGCTTCTACAACGTTTCTGTTCCCTCTGCAGACCTGGGAATAAACCGGCACAGCAGGGCTTCCAGGAAGGCATGTATGATCCTGATGTGCTCCCGGGAAAGGGGAGCTTGTGCTTAGATGTAGTCATCGTCACCTTTTGTCCCCTTCTAATAACGAAGATGCCTATGCGAGTTGCAGACCTTTTGGTACCTTTTGATGTATGCATGGAGGGACGAAGGAATTCCCTTACTGGCTTCGCTTTGCGACGCCCGTTATATCCGCATGGCCAGCAGAAGCTAAGGCACTCTTTATGAATTGAATTGGGTAGAAATGTATTTTTCACCGAATGGTATGCGGGAATCGAGTTTGCTTTTGCTCGGCAAGGTTGCCAGCCGTGGGTTGCCTCCCGGGATGATTGGCCAATGCTTATATCGATTATACAGGGGGAAACGGTTGTGGCATTGACAAGCGTTTTTAGAAAGAATATATAAAGGCTCATGTGGTCGTTGCCACACGCTAAGCAGCCCCGCTGCGGGTTGACGTTAGTTACTCCTGCTTGCCCTGATGATCCATGCAGTGATACCGAGTGTAGCGAGAGTCCTCAGTCTTATCCGAGGGCTGTCGAGAGCTGCAATAGACTCAACAACAGAGGGCGCCATCCATCCTCCAACCCTGTTCGGCAGAGTTGCCCAAGGGTCTGTGCCAGTAGGGACACAGGTAGGCCTGGATTGGGCGGCAGCGCACATCTCGGCAGATAGTACTGCAATGCAGCCTTGCAAGCAAACACAAGCAATGCCCCTTTCTGCGTGTGCTAGCATTGTAAACCATAGTTTACACTCCCTTTAAAAGCTTACTTGATCGTCCTTAGTCAGCTTGCGAGCAGTAGAGGTACGATTACCAGCATCAAACACAACTCCCCCTTGCGGACGGTAGACAGGACACAACGGTCGGTAATGTTGTTGGGTTTCAAGTGAGATCTCTCTTAAATGGTGCATACTGACTCTGACACGGGGTTTCTATGTTTGACCCGTTCAACACGATGTAATCCTAATGCATACCGTGACTAACTTATTGGTGGGAGCGTGCGCAGCCCCCACTCGACTTTTTTGAGATACATATGCTGGGAACCGCTGGGAGAATGCACCTTTCGGCACTTCCAACCGCATTTGTGTCCTCTACAGATGGGAAACTGGAATCAGTCCTCCACGGAGAAAGGAGCGAGGCGGCTTCCCCGCAGCTCAGTCTCAGAGGCCCTGCACGAAAGGACAGATAAATGCATGCATCCTATCGTGATGATCCTAAGAAGACCGCGATTCGGTGGGATTCGTTCCAGTCAACAGCGAAGGAACAGCAGAAAGGCCTAAAATGTGAAGGGAGAGTTCCCAGGCGTACTCCAGCTTTCAGCGGGCGGACTGCCCGTTGTAAGCACAGCGTATTGCATCAAGCTCATTCCCCGAGCAGCCTCAAGCTTTGTTGTGAGGTACCAGTGACCCCCACATCATGAAGAGGGAACCGAAGGCCCAGCAGAAATACGGCAAAAACAGGCAAGTCTCAAACCTTTAACTACCGGCCTTGGGTAAATTTCCGTATTGCCGAATACAAAGGGAGGTGCCGCATGAACCAGGGCTGGAGCAGCAAGTGCAGCAGCTCATGTACCAAAGGTGAAGCAGCGATCGATGTCTCAACTTGGGATGCAACAGCACTGGTTGCACAGTAACAACCGAATACAACCAGATATGCGGCTGATGGAGCAGGAGGAACTGATGCAACGGTCACAACAGCACCAGCTACAGCAACAGTAAGTATAACATGAGCCCCCGCTCCGTACTCCCTTTCTTTTTTTTAGGCGATCATGCACACGGGGACGTGTGCGGGTTAAGGGAGAAAGATATAGCAATCTCTGGGTGATGGCTTGAGTTTCCCATCCTACTTTCTCGTAGGTTGGCTATGGGAAATCGAGTATTTAAAGACATCCTGCACTTCAGCCTACAATGCCAGCGCATGTATCAAACGGGCATTGGCCGTGTGTGCGTGTGGGGCTGCCTCGCAAAACTGCGTGCAGCATGGTGCGTTGCAGCCCATGCCATTCCTATCACTTCCCTCACCTGCCCACGAAGTAAGGCAACTGCACTCAGGGCGCCTGCTGGCTGGGTGGGAAGGCATCTGCCTTTGCCCAGCTCTTCTGTTAAATCATCGATTTTATTGCAGCTCACAACAGTCCTCAACTAAGAATGAAGCCTCTCTTTACAGAGCCAAAGCCTCCTTGCCGCATGCGGTAGCATTGTAGGCTGTAGTGCAGGCTGTTCTTAAACTCTTACTTGATCCCACTTAGTCAGGCTGCAAGAAAGTGAGGCTACGAGTACCCATATCAGGCAGAGCATGCTACATTACAATGCCGATTCCAGGCAGGCCATACGACATTTTAGCGCATTGATACAACACGGGGTTGGGAAGGTGAATTAATATTTGCACGATAATCCCATAGACTTCGACGAGAGCGCAACTCATGTAGAAAAGGGAACATGGCTTTGAAAAACGGCTGCTAGCGGATTTTGCATACAAGTCCATCCTCCCCCCCGCGTGCACCGTCCGCATGATATCTCGGTGGAGAACAGAAGATCCCTTCGCACAAAGGCATTTAATTTCGATTCATTAATGAAAAACACCAGGTTAATGCCCCCTTAAGATCAACCCAGCCTATCGCCTCCCGACTGCGCATTCAGGGACTAATTGCACGTAGTGCTCAGGAGCATGCATCGGGCGTTAGTATGCCCGAGGCACGGTGTATACCTCGCAGTAATAGATTGAACGTATCATTTAGGTGCGTCCAAAATTCGACATATATATAAGCCGTGTAGGTTCAACACAGTGAAATTGAACGTCTTTCTGCCCGTTACTGATCGTTCGTTCGCCGCACCGTATCGCGCGTCGGCGGCGCTTGGATTGTTCGTCCGGGTTGCCAGAGAAATGCGACGAACTGAAAGATCATTATCCTTCTGTTGAGATAGAGGTTCATGCTAAATATCATACCCAACAGATGACAAGATATGCCAGCGCAGCTCTTCTGTGAACAACTCCCATGACCTAGCTGTTGGGGGAAAGGGTTCCTGCGTGGAATTTTCCGTCCTACACAAGACAAGAATTGGTTAAGTAGGGGCATACGAGAGGGATGCTGCCTCATTTGTACTTTTGGCGGCTGTTGGTGCTGTCTTCATGGGCTGCGTCTTTCTGTGGTTTCCCAGCATTTGCGAGTGAGCCATCTGGTATCTTGCCGACATCAGGAACTCCAGATGGATATATACCCGTGAATAGTGCCATCATTCACCGGAATAAGGGGGATAACACAGCTATATTAAGAGAAAAGGTATTGGCATCCACCGTCGGGACAGGTGGGCAGGATGGGGGGAGGTTTGGTTCATTGCATGCATTGGACGACCTGCTGCGTTTTCGGCAGTCTTCTGCAGATGGGCTGTTTGATTTACAATATATGGCGTACCTAACTCACGCGCTTGTGCTCTCCAGCGCGGAAGTAACAGCCTATGACTTGAAGCGAATGCCGTTGCATCGCTTCAGTTCACCCTTAAGACCAGACCAAATAGCAGAGATTCCACTTGGGAGTGTCGGAGGGCCCCGACCATTCCACATGTTCGTCCTATTCACCTTCGTTGAAGGGCGCACAGAAGAAATTGCACAAAGCCTTGGCAGCAGGTGCAAGGACTGTTCAGCCGCTTTTTTGGCGTTTCGCGAACTGTCGAAAGCTTACAAGATATCAGGTGGGACTATTCGGAGAAGCTGCTGACCTTCAGCTTTCCACCGTGTGTCAAGTTGTTTCCTTTTGTGCTTCGGTGATTTGCTTTCTGTTTCTTGTTCATCCTGAACATCGTGTCTGTCTTGCGTGCGCATGCATTCGCTGGCTGTTTAGACTCATCACCAGGAAATGAAGATGCATTGCCTGTCTTCTTTGCCATTGTAAATATTGGAACACGAGACGGGGCTGGAATATCCGCGATTCATCCAGCGATGCAAATCCCCATAGTTATGCACTTGCCCCCCACAGCTCCCCGTGGCTTCTGCAGCAGCCATGAAGATCCCCGTTGTTCAGGTGAAGAGGGGGGGCTTTCAGTCTCGCGTACATCCAGACAGAGTTTGTCTGCTGCACGCCACCGAATAATAGCTGCGGAATTCTTTGGCGGCGCACTTGGGGATGGATGGGATGACGACGAAGATAAAATGCTAACTAACCTGCTTCAGCAGCAAGAACGTGACAATATTCGAGGAAAAGTGCACTTTTTCACCCCCTCCCAAAGCCAGTTATTCCTCTTACAACGCCTCAAGAACGAAGCTCCACCGGAACAACGGCTTCTTGAATGGGTAAACACCCGCACAATGAGGCAAGTTTTTCTCTTCATTCTTTACTGCTGAAGACTTATTGTCTTGGTTCATTAACTGAATGCGATTCGAACTGGCCTTCGGGAAGCCATGCCGGTCGTACTTTGCCAAATATTGTGATGTGCGTGGATGCAGAAATGTTGCGTATGCCCCGGAAGACAGGCAGGTTCAGGTCCAGACGAAGCGCGCTTTTCTGTTATTGTTGCTTCCGCTCTTGCTGCTGTTCGCATGGTGGCTGTTTCTAAAGGGGGTGCCGCTCCTACGCACGAATCAGTGGATCGTACCAGTAGGCGGGGTGGTCGCCTACACGCTGTGCAGCGGTGGCTTGATTTTTAGCGTAATTCATTCCGTGCCTTTTGCGGGTTACGACGAGGCTAATATGCGGTATGTGCTGTTGGCGCCCACTTCGCGAGCGCAGTTCATGTTGGAGGGAGTGTCTCTTTCGTGTTGCTCAACATTGGCTTCTCTGGCAGCCCTCCTTCTTGTCCGACTGCCTGTCTCAAGTAAGCAAGTCAGCGGCAGGCCCATTCCCAGCCTTGACGAAAATAGAAGCAATCCAAATATTCGTCCAGGAAAGACGTCAGAGGATGGCGTATTCTCCGACAGCGATGCTTGGTGGCGGCGGCACCTATCAGCAGCAACTTTCGTCGTAACTGCTGTGATTTTCGTGCTGTGTTCTGGGTTTGTAATGCAATGCTATCGCACGAAGGCAGCCTGGTACACACCGGTGTTCTGGCCAAGCCCTTTGCTTCCTAAGGGCCCACTAAAGGTGGACTGGGGCAATGCGTTTTAAGGTGCACACTACCAGTTTGCACATCTCCTTAACTTCTAACGAGCAGACCAGGAAAACACACCAGCTTGGACAAGCATTGCTAATTGCTTGATGCAATTCTTGTTCAACAGCAGGGCCAGGCAGCTTCCACTCAGCGTCTTCGCAGCTTTTCTGTACTAAAGTAAAACTTGCCTTTGTTCGGCACCGATCCATATGCAAAAATGTTCTACCCTGCTTGCGTGATCGCCGCTGCCCAGTCGGCAGACTAGCCAGAAGTCAACCGGGAATGCACCCGTTCGGGTTAAGAAGCCGGACCCACGGAGTCCAACCGCCGGCAACTCTCCAACTACCACACAGGCATATAGGTGCTCTCCAGGAAGCAAATGCTCTACAGCCTTGTGGCAGTCGTGCCCTGTGCCCAGTGCTTACCCTCTCTCCCGCGTCCCCCTCCTCCTTGTCCTCCTTCACATTTTCGGAATTGCTGACTTGGCAGCAGGCAGCGCCGTGATTGCTTCTGGGAGCCGTTCAACCGCGAACGTCCGCCCCTTCAAATATACGATGGGCACTCCTGGAATCTTGCGGATGCGACGCTTCAAATCCTTATCGTTCGTTGCCACCAAATAGCACTTGTGCTGATCAGTTGTACAGACACATGCACATGCGTCCGCCTGCCTCACCACAAGGGGAATTCACATACACGTGCCGTATTCAAGGGCCTGACAAGAGCATACCTCTGTAACCCGCTGCACGATGCAGTCGTCAGCGTAAGTCCCAGCATGCAGACACTTAAGCCTTTTTATCCGCGGATCCTTCGCCAAATGAAGGGCTAACCGGTACCTATGGCCAAGTTTTTCGAGTTCCGCCACCACGCAGTCCGTTACGCATACATCGCCTTGAGCAAACGGCACACGAAGCGGGGAAGCCTAATAGAAGTAGGCGGATTTCAAGGAGCAAGGGCGCATGAAGCGCTCGCTGATGCGCCTTTCAAAAGAATGGCTATGCTGTTTCACGAGCCTACTTATCCTTACATTTTGCTACAAGGCAAGTTATAAGGCCTTGCAGTACGTCTTGCTTGGTCTGGATAGCCCCATTGATAAAGTTCGTGTCCACTAGCACTTGATACGGAGGCACCAGATTCGTGTTGTAACTAAAGAACTGGTCAGGATTGTGCTGAACGCTGCGAAGACAGAGAGCAGCGTACATTCCATGTTGCTTCTATTTCTCTCTCCGTAACAGCATCCTAAACCACTCCCCAAATATTGCGGTTGGGCATGTCTGTTGGGTCCAACCGGCAGATCACATGCATGCTTACTGTTCCTTTAGAGCTGCCTCCCTCTCCTTTCGTTTCTTCTCCTTCTTTACTCCCTTATTTTGCCTGAAGCAGAGGTTATTACACAGCATGCAGACACTTCCGCACTTCATCGGCAAACCGCTAATATGACGTCATAGGGAGAGTTCAACTTGTATCTTACAGCCGATGATCCTTCGGATTAATCGTTCGTTTTACTGCAGCAAACTTGCGCGTCTTCTTTGCCTTTCCCTGCGCGGAAGAAGAAACACACCCATACATTCGTTGGTCTGCACCACGCAACGCAGCAATGCCCACAGCGCAAGGTCCTCCCTACTAACGGAAGGCCAACGGTTTCTCCAAAAGGGCAAACAGACTAACCATGGCTATACGGGATGTTATAGCAACAAGGAGAAGCAAATGCACAACTTTCCCGTGTTGCGTAGAGTTCGGGTCAGCTGTACACTGTTCGATTCCGTATTCTGTGAGAGCACCTCGAGGATCCCACCTTACTCGAGCGCTTCAACGAGTATTAAAACAGTTTCCTTCCCCATGAATGAAGGATATTCCACCGGCTACGCATCAAAATGCCATGAAGCTCGATACATTGCGGAGCCGGGCCCCACGCGACAGCCCGGCAACGGCGATCTTACACAGATATTAAGATCGAGCAGCTGAACATTCGGCATGATTAACCACTATAAAAAAGTTAAATGGATATGTCACTTCTCTAAGGGATCTAGTTAGTCATGCAGGAGTGGCCCGAGGTGCCGCTGTCTCTCGACAGCCTGTGGAGTTCGACCCCCGGTCCAATGCAAACCTGGCGCAGGTCCACAACTTGAAAAGAATATTATACTTCTTGAGCGAAATTAAGGTTGAACAGGTGATCGTAAGTTGCCGAGTATTCGTAGAGTTTCAGTGGTTTGGACCATCAAGCGAAACAGGCGTCCCAGCAGTGTGTAGCGACACACTGGAGAGAGGCGATCAAACATCAAGTCTGCTGGCGGATTCCCCCCGCACTGGTCTAAAAGAGTTATTGAGCACAGAAATATAGAGCAATTTATTTGAAAAGCAACCCCTGTCCAAGGCAGCCCTAAAGCGAGCAAACAATGTACAAAGTGTGCATCGGACTGAGTTGACGGACAGCTCAATATGCAACGAGCACCCCGGGACTTAATTGCTGCTTTATCTGCAGACCTTCGCATAGACGCCCTTATGGCCCATTAGCTACTCTCTATCGCGCCATCAATGATGCTGCCTGTTAAGCAGGAACTAAAGGATGCTGAAGCCTGCTCGGCGCATTAGGTTTGAAGCCTGCTCGGCGCATTAGGTCTAGCAGCTGGCCTGTCTATACTGCCAATCCCTCTGCAACCAGGAGGCTTGAGACATTCACACACAGCTCACTCATCAACGCATCTTCGCATCCGCCATATACGTCAGTGTGAACAGTATCCACCATTGCAATGCTCTGCTGAACAACCTGTCCTATCCTACCAAAGCGCACCCGCCAAAGCATCCCACAAAATGTGAGATAGTGTGGAAATCCATTTATTGTTGCTCTCCGCATGGAACTCCAAAGGCGAGTGCATGGAGCTGGGGACAGCATGGATGCCTCAACAACACGGCGGGTGTCATCCTGGCCGCGCGCTTTGTTTCTGAATTGGCAGTACGTGAATCCCGAGTGTCTGATGTATTAGGCGCTTATATAAAAAGTGCAAATCTGCACAGGCCGTGTGCTTGACGGGGGCAGCGCTCGCGCACGTGCATGCAGTACAGGAGGGATTACTTCCTCGGTCCTCAGCTGAACTGAAAAAAAGGGACATGCTATGAGTCCTTGTTTATGCCGCTAAACCATGTATTGCCATTTGTACGAAGATGGCTGAACAGCCAGCTTCCCCTTAAAAGCAGTTCACGCCTTCTTCGGCCTGGGCTTCTTTTTGCTGGCGACGACGAACCAATCTCCGCCTCCATCTTCTTGCTCCTGGTTCATACCAAGCTCTTGTGAATGTAATTCTTCTTGTGTTCTCGCAACTGATGCATTTGATGAAGCTTCTGTTTCACATTCTGTTTTCTTTGGCGGCTTCCTAGCTTGCGCTGACTGGTTTGCTGCCTGCTTTGTGGGAGAGTTGCCCACACCCCCCGAAGGTTTGCGACGACGCCTACTCGTGCTCCTCTGAGATGCACCCAATATACAAAAAGCATTCATAGATCGTGTAACGAGGTGCACTCCTACATAAAATCCATCGGCCAGGGTCCACACAACGAGTTACCCCGCTTCCGTCTATTCGTGAACCGCATACCTTCTGGTCCGTCGATGAAGCTGATGACCGAAGCGAATACGTACATCGCGCCGCCACTGTTAGGAAGACGAAAGAAAGGATGCCCCTACGAAAACAGATAAAGCAAGCGTAAGCTCCCTCACGAAATTCGCCGCAATACGCAGCACGCTTGCCCGGGCATTCGTACTCCGCTATACCCACAGTTGCGTCTTTTGCTAAGCACTGGCCCATTTCACTAGTGATAATACAAAGGAATGGCATGAATAGACGGCCCATTGTACGGGCGATGAAACTGCATCCACCGTCAACTCGGCTGCGCCGCCTCAATAAGCCGATAGGAATGGTGTGGAGACAGAGTTCAGCTGAAATCAGGTGCTATAATTTTCGCTAGATGGAAACTTACACGGTAGCTACAGCTACTGGATTGCCATTAAGAAGAGCATCCTTGAACTGAACAGCGCCACGGAAGAGCATGTCCGCGAAAAAATGCCCCCCCGGCTCACTGTCCGTCAGGAGGGGATTCGGTGTAGATCTCGCCATTTTATAAGAGCAGCATAAACTAAAACATGCTCTACAAACGTACACTTCAACCGGATTGTATGTCCATAGGCCGCTCGCATCAGCAAGCCCTAGAGCTCCAGCCAGAAAACGCGATGGGATGCCCGACGGGCTAAGTGTATATACTACAACCGCTGGTCCTTCCTTTATTTTTAGAAATTGCCATACGTTTTGGTAATGCAAAATTTGGTTTTCCCACGGGATGCATATTGGTGGGTGAGCAGTGCACTTGCAATCGTTCCTCGAGGGTCTTTGCGCGCGCTGTTGTGGCAGTTGGGGGGGATTCACCGGCTGTTTGTTCGAGTGTAAAGAGACAGTTCAAACAAAATACCGCACATCCAAATATGTCATCCGTTTTGATCTTGTCTTGCACGAGAACTCCTACGAGGAGGCTCGGCTAGCACCTTCTAATCCGATAAATATACACACGGAGCCATGAGACACCTTGCTGTGAACAGGATGGCGAGCAGCGTGGAAATGCGGCCGCATAATTATTAAGGCTAACACCTTGGACTGATGTGATGTAAATTCATAATTATTAAGGCTAACACCTTGGACTGATGTGAGGTAAATTCATCATATCCATTAAAGATAGTGCGCTTGTGTAGCATGGGCTGCCTGGAGTGGGCACGTATATTTCTGCTTGCGTGAAAGCTTCCTGTTGAGGGCCAAGTAAGTGTTTAACGAGAATCCACAGTGCCTGTGCAGGGAGGATGGTGGTGTTTGAGCACACTTGGATGTGGGGTTACTTTGCGTCAGGATTTGCAACGAGAGTCGCAGCAGAGTGGCACCCGAGGGCTCCCGTCCGCACCAGCTCCAGGCCATTGTGCTGTTGCTCACGACGCGTTAATGCTGAATTTAAGGTCAGTTGCTTTTGAGGAACCCTTATATGTAGTCTTTTGACTCTACTTCGGGGCTGGGAGAAGCCGAGACATTATAGGTTTTCAAGAAACCTTCCTGCAGCTCCTGCTGAAAGCCTTCACCCACGCTAGGTTACTCTAATTCGTCTTTGATGAACGGGCCAACACTAGAGACAATAGCTGAGCGCATAGTTGGTTCTCAGTAGGAAGCTTCGACGCCAGTAGAAACACAAGCATCGATTTGAAAGGCCGCATTACATCTGAAATCGACGCTTCCAAGGAATACAAACCCTCATGTGACTGTTTGCCGAGGGGGGGGGGTGGATTGACCAGTAGGAAGGCTTTCGGGGCGAATGGTGCTGCCGCGATGCTGGGCGCTTCTGCTACACCATCTCTTCTTTCTGCGGCATCTCTTACTGCTGCTTCTCGTGCTGCGTAGTAGTTTGCCCCTGGAGCTCTTGCAGCTCGGGTTGTAATTTCTGCTTCCACTGAAGCCTAAAGAAGAGCGAAATAGTTACTGATTCGGTCCATTTGCAATCAGCCGCCTTCACGAACATCCAGTGTTGTGCATACGTCCCAACAATGAGTCGCAAAAGTGCTACGCTTGAGCCTGCTAACATGTTCATGAGCCAACTGTGTTCGTCATTTCATCTGTTGCATGCTCTGCTTGGTGTTGGTCCTCTTACCATGTCCTACTTGCTTGCAGGCTGATTGCCGAGGATCAAACATCTATTGAAAGACAGTTTGCATTCAGTTTACAATGCTAAAACATGCAAAGAAGGGGTGTTTGTTCTATGGGTACAAAGGGATGCCTTGCAGCGCTTGCTGCAGCGAGGTGCGCTGCAGCTCATTACGGGACTGTCCGTATCGCTGCCAACCCCTTCCTTTGGAAACTTTGCTTTTGGTGCCTGAAGGCTGGAGGGAAATTCAACTGCTTCTCTCGGGCTCTTGCGTCAACGATTTTGACTCTATCGCAGCTCAAAACACCCCTCGGCTAAGTTCAAGGATTTGCTTTGCAGCTGGTATCACCGCGTGGCTCACCTGGGCAGGCGCGATCAACTAAAGCCACCCGCGCAGCGGGACTGCACAGTGTGTAGCAATAACTGGGCAGGGAAGCAAGGCCTTTAACATTTTGTTCTGAGAGTCCCTGTTAAAGCCTCAACTTTTTCCTCGTGCTTAACGGCTGCCGGCCATGCTCTGCCCTTTGGCCGCATGCTCTACCCTTTGGTGGGGAGGCAGCCCACGGTCGGGAGCCTAGACAAGCAAAAGTAAGCTCTACTTCCGCATATAACCAGGTGAAAAGCGCATCTTTACAAGGAACAATTTATGAAGAATGCCTCCGCCTACACCGACCATCCAGATATGACGGGTGCCCCCATGCGAAGGCAGTACAGGAATTCCTTTGTTTCCTCGGCTTGTCCCTTCGTATTCAAAGCGTACTAAAAGATCTCCAGTTGCTACTGCAATATTCCGTATTAAAAGAGGATGAAAGACGTTGGTGAGTACATCTAGGCAAAAGTTGGTTTTCGCGGAGCGTATCAGGGCAATGAAAGCCTTTCGGGATCCTTTGCGATGAAGGCTTATTAGGTCTGCATGGGAACCGTCTGTGGAGGAACGGTAAAAAATAAAGAGGGTGAAGTACCTGCGCATAGGACGAAGAAAAAACACCACTACACTGGGAAGTATCAGCCATTGGTGAACAGAAGTTCAGTGGTGGACCAGGAGCTCATAGATGATCAGCTCCTAGCAGGGCACAAAGCGAGGCAATCGGCAACCGGATGGGCGGCAAATGGAAAGCTAAGTGGTGAGAGAGTTGAACTCGCTAAGAGGGTCGTGTACGTTCACGTAGGAAGAAGAAAAAACACCACTTCGACACCCCTAGCTGAAAAGCAAGAAATCGGGTTTGGAAACGACAAAGACTTAAGCATAGGTATATTGGGGCTGTGAGCGCGAGGCCATCCCAGAAATGGACTAAAAGCGGTAACCTACGTCAACCAGCGAATTCGGCACTCAGAAAGCACAGAGGCAGTATCGAGCAGCCTGCTTACTATTCTGCAGTACACAAAGCCCAATTATCAGAGACTGCAGGCACATGAAAAAGACAAAGAAATTGGGGAAGCACAACGTGGAGAACTATCCGGAAAGAAAGAACCGAAAGGATCAAAAAGACGCCCTCCCTACAACCAACTCCGAGCGCAACAGCAGCACAGCGATGGAGCCGAAAAAGATTGTAGCCTCACCGGCAGGCCCTCATCGAGTTAACTCAGCGCTTATCCAACTCCGTATTAACGGTCAGGAGTTGCTAGCGCTATTTGATAGAGGATCTGAGGTGGACATGAGTCCAAGGCGAGGAAGTGCAACCAGCCCACTCGCTACGCTGTGGATGGCACACATGATACAAGGATCGGTAATCCTGTTGAGTGCCAAGTGCTAGCTCTCTTAAGTAGTTCATATTGACTCTGACACGTGGTTTCTATGTTTGACCAGTTCAGCGCGACGTAATCCTAAAACATGCCGTGACTAACTTATTGGTGGGAGCGTGCGCAGCCCCCACTCGACCCTGTTGAGATGCGTATGCTGGGAACCGCTGAGAGAGTGCACCTTTCGGCACTTCCAACCGCATTTGCGTCCTCTAAGGGTGGGGGACTAGAATCAGTCCTCCACGGAGAAAGGAGCGAGGTGGCTTCCCCGCAGCTCAGCCTCAGAGGCCCTGCACGAAAGGAAAGATAAATGCATGCATCCTATCGTGATAATCCTAAGAAGACCGCGATTCGGTGGGATTCTTTCCAGTCAACAGCAAAGGAACAGCAGAAAGGCCTAAAATGTGAAGGGAGAGTTCCCAGGCGTACTCCAGCTTTCAGCGGGCGGACTGCCCGTTGTAAGCACAGCGTATTGCATCAAGCTCATTCCCCGAGCAGCCTCATGCTTTGTTCGGAGGTATCGGCGACCCCCACATCATGAAGAGGGAACCGAAGGCCGAACAGAAATACGGCAAAAACAGGCAAGTCTCAAACCTTTAACTACCGCCCTTGGGTAAATTTCCGTATTGCCGAACACAAAGGGAGGTGCCACATGAAGCAGGGCTGGAGTGCTGCTGCAGCAGCTCATGGACAAAAGATGCAGCAACTACCAATCCACCAACCTGCGATGCAGCAGCAGTGGATGCCACAGTAACAACCAGATATGCGGCTGATGGAGCAGGAGGAACCGATGCAACGGTTACAACAGCACCAGCTACAGCAACAGTAAGTATAACATGAGCCCCGGCTCCGTACACCCTCCCTTTTCTAGGCGATCATGCCCAGCAGGACGTGTGCTGGTTAAGGCAGAGGGGAGAGAATGGTAGGCTGACTACGGAGGCTCAAATGAGTGTTTAAAGGAAGTCTGCACTTCAGTCTACAGTATTAGCACATGCAGCAAATGGGTACTGGCTGCGTGTACATTTGGGGTTGCCTTGCATTACTATTTGCAGCAAGGCGCGTTGCAGCCCATGATGGTCGTATCCGTATCCCCTCGTACCTGCCCAGGTCCTGCGGCAGCTGTGCCTAGGGTGCCTGGAGGCTGGAAGGGAGATCAGCTGCTTTTTGTGAGCTGTCCCTTCAGGCATTCGACTCTACTGGAACTCGTGAAGTCGTTGGTTAAGATCAGGGGCTATGGCCACAGCGCACGCCCTCATGTGCCAACTCGCCAACGAGAAGGAGAAAGAAATAGAAAGATGACAAGGAAAGGGCTGATCACTACCCAGGAAGGTATCGCTGCCCTATGCAGCTGCCGCTGTAGACCCGCTGTTCGCTACAGCGGGACCAACCAAATGCGTGCTCACTAACAAATGATAGGTTTCTTGCCGTTCGCATTGATTCTGAGCGTCTTTTTGTGCAGGCATCCAAACAAAGAAGAGAATAGACCGGGTGATGCTGCTAGAACGGAGGGCCCATTCATGAGCGGGGCCCATCAGCCCCCAAAGCGGGGGGCTCCAGCCTCAAACAAAACGTAGCAGCGTTTTCGGCAGTGATGGTATGGTAGTTGGTCAATACAAGCGTGGTTAGGATACCCGCCCTCTATAGTTAATCCTTTCCGTTGCAATGTTGCTGTCCCTGTGTGCTGAATGTTCGGCGAAGTTTCGGTGATCCCCTGAACCTTTTGAGAAAACCAAGACACTGTAATACCATGGTGGCATTTCCACGTCAAGTGCAAGCCCGCTATGTAAGCCAGCTCACTGGTCCGAAGAGGAACAATTTGCGTGGTTCTGGTGTGCTCTGAGAAAGCCTGGCCTTTGCTTACATATAGCCACCATCATCCTGCTTCCCCAATAGCAAATGTAGATCCCTAGTAGTAGTAGTAGCTTGCGGCACTTCAGTATGCATTGGTCGTAGGTTGTGTTGCCGCCATTTAACAAGTTCTTGTGCAAGCACAATGCTCAAAGTTTTGTACATATCCAGTTGCCACACCGCTGGGCTGGCTTTCCACAGCGTGGTGAAAATCGGCGGCAGCAACACCGAAAAGAAGAAATTCAAGCAACCGTTGCCCTCAGTTTCCTTTCGTAGTGTTTATTTTCGTTTTCTGCATGCAGGCCTCTGAGCACTCTGGTGCTTTCTTTCCCCACCGTTGGTGCCACCCTCAGTGTCACAGCGAACCATACGAGAGGAGGGCAGATGCATTATGACTTCTCTGAAGTAACTACGTCTACTCCTACCTTCGTTCATGCTGGACACTTCGGACCAAGCGAACGCTTAACGATTCCCTACGGCCCTGTGCACGCATCAAAAGGGCAGTTGAGCATGCTTGCATGCTTGGTTGTTCTATACCACGAGTTTAGGCAAGGCGTGATAGAACTGATTGCAGCTCCCCTCCCCTCCTTTGTACCGCTATACTCTGGGTGCATCGAGACTGCATGGTAGGCCAGCTGCTTTATGAAAAATCCCAAGAATTTTAACTCTACTGCAGCTCACGGGGGTCTTCCTCGTAGAGTGAAGATTCTCATTATAATCTCCGATAGGACCCCTGCTCAAATCATTACTGCCCTACAGAACACTGCCCAATGGTGCGCAATGCATTGAAACCAATTCGTTGCAATTTACAAGGCGCGCATGAATCATTGTATCCCTGCGGGTCAAATTATCGCTGCCCTTTCACTCGCGCTGTGGCTGTGCGAACCTTAAAGACCGCCACTTCTCCGTGGCCTCCGCAGAAGCACCGCAGGCCAGCTCCCAGTTGAGTAATTTGTTTCGGGTCAGCGTTCCGCTTATAAGTGAGGAACTGGCTGGACACCTGTAGCGAAAAGCGACATTCAAAGCCATAAAGCCTCTGCTAGTTTTAAATGGAGCCGTATCAGCTGAAGTAGCTCAGTTAATGCATACAATTTTAGCTTCTGCACCACCCTGCACACCTCCAGCTCTGTAGCAACGTTTCGCTAAGGCTGTCCTGCCAGTTGTTCTGGTTCTCTCATGGTCGATGCTTCAAAACGTCCACAGCCTTGAGGACCGAGTCACAAGGGGGCTCTAGCAGCACATTTTTGATTGTACGAGGGCCAACTATATGCACTAACTGCGTTACGCTGCCACGTGCCGATCTTCCCGAAGGTTGCTTGGAAGCAAGCTTCGAAGATTCAGTTCCACTATGGTCAACAGAACATAACCCCAGCTCTGCTAGGAGATCTCGGCGTCTTCTAGTTGTGCCGAAAAGAAACGTATTTTGTTCTTCGGAAGATACGTGAATTCCGTCACCAGGGGGCCTTTTGACCTCTGTCCTGCGTTCATCATACATTAAACAAATTTAACAGAACTACGGTACCGCACTGAACAAAATACGCCCATGCTGTTCTGAAATTCAAAATCCCCATAAAAGTGCTTCAACTAGTGTTAGTGTGTCAACTGCCTATGGCGTACTGTTCCATGCCAGCACTGATATCCTGGTGGCAAAACATCCTCTGCCATTTTGCGAGCTGAGCTTTCAGCTGCGTAACTTGGGCAATGCGCCTCTCTCTTTCCATCTGGGCCAAATATCTGCAGTCTTGAGCGTTGCGGGTTGCGTTCTCCAGCTGCTTCCGAAGTGCATCGAATTCCCTTTTGTCCCTCAGAATTGCATCCTCCTTATCAACAGATTCCTGGGCAGTATTCATTAGCGCATGCTTAAGCGTTTGATTCTCCTTTTTCAGTGTTTCATGGTCGCACTGGACTTGCTGAAGCTGCTGATACAGCAGCTTCTCCCTATCACGGGCCTCCTTGAGAAGTTCCGCGTTTTGAGCCATCTCCAGCGTTTCCCTTTGGGGCCTGATGCTTCGCTCTACCACGCTGTCCTGGAGTGCATCCTTTCCCACATGCAGAGCTCGAACACGAGCTGCATTGCAGGTGTCATGCTTCTGTGCCTATCATATATGCACAAACGCAGCCATACATATACTTCTAAAGGCAAACAGTACCTATCCACAGGCTAGATGCTAGTCTTCCCAGCTTCCACTCAACCATGAAAAAGTTAAACGAAGCTTTCTTACGTCGATAGCTTCATAATGACTGCCCTCTCCATTCATGTCCAACTTTGGTGACAAAAAGGGCTCATTCGCCAATTTGAACGGTTCTTTCAAAGCCTGAATAATGGACAACTCAGTGGTAAAATGCTCAAAGTGTGCAGCGAATGCGCAGTTAATAATCAGATTATCAGCATCGCACTACACTGTCTGCAGTTCGCGCAAATGATCTATCCCAAATGCCGAGGGCTGTGGCTCCTCATGAAGGAGAGTTTTACACTTCCTCCAGCTCCCAGAACGCCAGCTGCCAGCGCTAGCCATACAAGTAAGCACGTACGCAACGCGCCAGCTCGATTACCTGGAACTGCAGCCAGCCTTCACTAACCAAAACTGTGATTGCTCCCAAACACAACAATAAACAACTACCTCCTGTCCAACTAACACCTCGAGTGCCATAAAAAAACGATACGCCACACACCAACAGAATAAGAGTCAAACAGCCAGCCGTACTCACACTTTTATCTACTAACTCCAGCTTCTCGCAGGACTCAAGACCCAACAAAGGCTCTGCCCTTTCCGCCTTATCTCGAAGGTCTGCCAAACTCCTCCGCAAATTATCCAACTGTTCATCTTTCTCCTTCACTGATTCCTGAAATTCGACACATCCCACCGTTCCTTCAGCATCAACACACTATCCCCCCTCAAGCGCCGAAGCAAAAAGTTTTCATGCTGCCCTACCCGCACACGCACAGAAAAATAAGCAACTATAGCGCCTCACCTCTGCTTGCTCCTGTATTTCTGTCAGCTGGCGTTTCAAACTCAGCACAGCCTCCTCCTTCTCAGCAAGCTCGCCCACCAATTCCGACTGCAACAAACCAACGCATACACACAAGTGGACATTACACCGGAGATGCACACACGCTTGAGCAATCGCAAATTGCAACCATGCCAGTATCGCAGCCCAAGCGCTTCAGTCAGGCCGCAAGCACCGCAAAAAAACGCCTAACACCTACTGCGACATGCAAAGATCGGTTAACCTTATCCCCTCAACTTTGTTGCCCACTCACACGAAGCGTTCTGTGTCTACCAACATATTCAGCACTGAGTTCAAACCAACTGGACATCCTACCCCACGCACGAAACAAGCTCCTGCCCCAATCCGCCACCTCCAACACACTCACGTTTTTAGTCACCAACGACTGCAGAGTGTCGGGAGAACCAAGACGTAACAATGGCTCCGCCCTTTCCGCCTTATCTCGAAGGTCTGCCAAACTCCTCCGCAAATTATCCAACTGTTCATCTTTCTCCTTCACTGATTCCTGCAATTCGACACATCCCACCGTTCCTTCAGCATCAACACACCATCCCCCCTCAAGCGCCGAAGCAAAAAGCTTTCATGCTGCCGTACCCGCACACGCACAGAAAAATAAGCAACTATAGCGCCTCACCTGTGCTTGCTCCTGTATTTCTGTCAGCTGGCGTTTCAAACTCAGCACAGCCTCCTCCTTCTCAGCAAGCTCGCCCACCAATTCCGACTGCAACAAACCAACGCATACACACAAGTGGACATTACACCGGAGATGCACACACGCTTGAGCAATCGCAAATTGCAACCATGCCAGTATCGCAGCCCAAGCGCTTCAGTCAGGCCGCACGCACCGCAAAAAAACGCCTAACACCTACTGCGACATGCAAAGATCGGTTAACCTTATCCCCTCAACTTTGTTGCCCACTCACACGAAGCGTTCTGTGTCTACCAACATATTCAGCACTGAGTTCAAACCAACTGGACATCCTACCCCACGCACGAAACAAGCTCCTGCCCCAATCCGCCACCTCCAACACACTCACGTTTTTAGTCACCAACGACTGCAGAGTGTCGGGAGAACCAAGACGTAACAATGGCTCCGCCCTTTCCGCCTTATCTCGAAGGTCTGCCAAACTCCTCCGCAAATTATCCAACTGTTCATCTTTCTCCTTCACTGATTCCTGCAATTCGACACATCCCACCGCTGCCTCAACATCAACACACCATCCCCCCTCAAGCGCCGAAGCAAAAAGCTTTCATGCTGCCCTACCCGCACACGCACAGAAAAATAAGCAACTATAGCGCCTCACCTGTGCTTGCTCTTGTATTTCTGTCAGCTGGCGTTTCAAACTCAGCACAGCCTCCTCCTTCTCAGCAAGCTCGCCCACCAATTCCGACTGCAACAAACCAACGCATACACACAAGTGGACATTACACCGGAGATGCACACACGCTTGAGCAATCGCAAATTGCAACCATGCCAGTATCGCAGCCCAAGCGCTTCAGTCAGGCCGCACGCACCGCAAAAAAACGCCTAACACCTACTGCGACATGCAAAGATCGGTTAACCTTATCCCCTCAACTTTGTTGCCCACTCACACGAAGCGTTCTGTGTCTACCAACATATTCAGCACTGAGTTCAAACCAACTGGACATCCTACCCCACGCACGAAACAAGCTCCTGCCCCAATCCGCCACCTCCAACACACTCACGTTTTTAGTCACCAACGACTGCAGAGTGTCGGGAGAACCAAGACGTAACAATGGCTCCGCCCTTTCCGCCTTATCTCGAAGGTCTGCCAAACTCCTCCGCAAATTATCCAACTGTTCATCTTTCTCCTTCACTGATTCCTGCAATTCGACACATCCCACCGTTCCTTCAGCATCAACACACCATCCCCCCTCAAGCGCCGAAGCAAAAAGCTTTCATGCTGCCGTACCCGCACACGCACAGAAAAATAAGCAACTATAGCGCCTCACCTGTGCTTGCTCCTGTATTTCTGTCAGCTGGCGTTTCAAACTCAGCACAGCCTCCTCCTTCTCAGCAAGCTCGCCCACCAATTCCGACTGCAACAAACCAACGCATACACACAAGTGGACATTACACCGGAGATGCACACACGCTTGAGCAATCGCAAATTGCAACCATGCCAGTATCGCAGCCCAAGCGCTTCAGTCAGGCCGCACGCACCGCAAAAAAACGCCTAACACCTACTGCGACATGCAAAGATCGGTTAACCTTATCCCCTCAACTTTGTTGCCCACTCACACGAAGCGTTCTGTGTCTACCAACATATTCAGCACTGAGTTCAAACCAACTGGACATCCTACCCCACGCACGAAACAAGCTCCTGCCCCAATCCGCCACCTCCAACACACTCACGTTTTTAGTCACCAACGACTGCAGAGTGTCGGGAGAACCAAGACGTAACAATGGCTCCGCCCTTTCCGCCTTATCTCGAAGGTCTGCCAAACTCCTCCGCAAATTATCCAACTGTTCATCTTTCTCCTTCACTGATTCCTGCAATTCGACACATCCCACCGCTGCCTCAACATCAACACACCATCCCCCCTCAAGCGCCGAAGCAAAAAGCTTTCATGCTGCCCTACCCGCACACGCACAGAAAAATAAGCAACTATAGCGCCTCACCTGTGCTTGCTCTTGTATTTCTGTCAGCTGGCGTTTCAAACTCAGCACAGCCTCCTCCTTCTCAGCAAGCTCGCCCACCAATTCCGACTGCAACAAACCAACGCATACACACAAGTGGACATTACACCGGAGATGCACACACGCTTGAGCAATCGCAAATTGCAACCATGCCAGTATCGCAGCCCAAGCGCTTCAGTCAGGCCGCACGCACCGCAAAAAAACGCCTAACACCTACTGCGACATGCAAAGATCGGTTAACCTTATCCCCTCAACTTTGTTGCCCACTCACACGAAGCGTTCTGTGTCTACCAACATATTCAGCACTGAGTTCAAACCAACTGGACATCCTACCCCACGCACGAAACAAGCTCCTGCCCCAATCCGCCACCTCCAACACACTCACGTTTTTAGTCACCAACGACTGCAGAGTGTCGGGAGAACCAAGACGTAACAATGGCTCCGCCCTTTCCGCCTTATCTCGAAGGTCTGCCAAACTCCTCCGCAAATTATCCAACTGTTCATCTTTCTCCTTCACTGATTCCTGCAATTCGACACATCCCACCGCTGCCTCAACATCAACACACCATCCCCCCTCAAGCGCCGAAGCAAAAAGCTTTCATGCTGCCCTACCCGCACACGCACAGAAAAATAAGCAACTATAGCGCCTCACCTGTGCTTGCTCTTGTATTTCTGTCAGCTGGCGTTTCAAACTCAGCACAGCCTCCTCCTTCTCAGCAAGCTCGCCCACCAATTCCGACTGCAACAAACCAACGCATACACACAAGTGGACATTACACCGGAGATGCACACACGCTTGAGCAATCGCAAATTGCAACCATGCCAGTATCGCAGCCCAAGCGCTTCAGTCAGGCCGCACGCACCGCAAAAAAACGCCTAACACCTACTGCGACATGCAAAGATCGGTTAACCTTATCCCCTCAACTTTGTTGCCCACTCACACGAAGCGTTCTGTGTCTACCAACATATTCAGCACTGAGTTCAAACCAACTGGACATCCTACCCCACGCACGAAACAAGCTCCTGCCCCAATCCGCCACCTCCAACACACTCACGTTTTTAGTCACCAACGACTGCAGAGTGTCGGGAGAACCAAGACGTAACAATGGCTCCGCCCTTTCCGCCTTATCTCGAAGGTCTGCCAAACTCCTCCGCAAATTATCCAACTGTTCATCTTTCTCCTTCACTGATTCCTGCAATTCGACACATCCCACCGCTGCCTCAACATCAACACACCATCCCCCCTCAAGCGCCGAAGCAAAAAGCTTTCATGCTGCCCTACCCGCACACGCACAGAAAAATAAGCAACTATAGCGCCTCACCTGTGCTTGCTCTTGTATTTCTGTCAGCTGGCGTTTCAAACTCAGCACAGCCTCCTCCTTCTCAGCAAGCTCGCCCACCAATTCCGACTGCAACAAACCAACGCATACACACAAGTGGACATTACACCGGAGATGCACACACGCTTGAGCAATCGCAAATTGCAACCATGCCAGTATCGCAGCCCAAGCGCTTCAGTCAGGCCGCAAGCACCGCAAAAAAACGCCTAACACCTACTGCGACATGCAAAGATCGGTTAACCTTATCCCCTCAACTTTGTTGCCCACTCACACGAAGCGTTCTGTGTCTACCAACATATTCAGCACTGAGTTCAAACCAACTGGACATCCTACCCCACGCACGAAACAAGCTCCTGCCCCAATCCGCCACCTCCAACACACTCACGTTTTTAGTCACCAACGACTGCAGAGTGTCGGGAGAACCAAGACGTAACAATGGCTCCGCCCTTTCCGCCTTATCTCGAAGGTCTGCCAAACTCCTCCGCAAATTATCCAACTGTTCATCTTTCTCCTTCACTGATTCCTGCAATTCGACACATCCCACCGCTGCCTCAACATCAACACACCATCCCCCCTCAAGCGCCGAAGCAAAACGTTTTCATGCTGCCGTACCCGCACACGCACAGAAAAATAAGCAACTATAGCGCCTCACCTGTGCTTGCTCTTGTATTTCTGTCAGCTGGCGTTTCAAACTCAGCACAGCCTCCTCCTTCTCAGCAAGCTCGCCCACCAATTCCGACTGCAACAAACCAACGCATACACACAAGTGGACATTACACCGGAGATGCACACACGCTTGAGCAATCGCAAATTGCAACCATGCCAGTATCGCAGCCCAAGCGCTTCAGTCAGGCCGCACGCACCGCAAAAAAACGCCTAACACCTACTGCGACATGCAAAGATCGGTTAACCTTATCCCCTCAACTTTGTTGCCCACTCACACGAAGCGTTCTGTGTCTACCAACATATTCAGCACTGAGTTCAAACCAACTGGACATCCTACCCCACGCACGAAACAAGCTCCTGCCCCAATCCGCCACCTCCAACACACTCACGTTTTTAGTCACCAACGACTGCAGAGTGTCGGGAGAACCAAGACGTAACAATGGCTCCGCCCTTTCCGCCTTATCTCGAAGGTCTGCCAAACTCCTCCGCAAATTATCCAACTGTTCATCTTTCTCCTTCACTGATTCCTGCAATTCGACACATCCCACCGCTGCCTCAACATCAACACACCATCCCCCCTCAAGCGCCGAAGCAAAAAGCTTTCATGCTGCCCTACCCGCACACGCACAGAAAAATAAGCAACTATAGCGCCTCACCTGTGCTTGCTCTTGTATTTCTGTCAGCTGGCGTTTCAAACTCAGCACAGCCTCCTCCTTCTCAGCAAGCTCGCCCACCAATTCCGACTGCAACAAACCAACGCATACACACAAGTGGACATTACACCGGAGATGCACACACGCTTGAGCAATCGCAAATTGCAACCATGCCAGTATCGCAGCCCAAGCGCTTCAGTCAGGCCGCACGCACCGCAAAAAAACGCCTAACACCTACTGCGACATGCAAAGATCGGTTAACCTTATCCCCTCAACTTTGTTGCCCACTCACACGAAGCGTTCTGTGTCTACCAACATATTCAGCACTGAGTTCAAACCAACTGGACATCCTACCCCACGCACGAAACAAGCTCCTGCCCCAATCCGCCACCTCCAACACACTCACGTTTTTAGTCACCAACGACTGCAGAGTGTCGGGAGAACCAAGACGTAACAATGGCTCCGCCCTTTCCGCCTTATCTCGAAGGTCTGCCAAACTCCTCCGCAAATTATCCAACTGTTCATCTTTCTCCTTCACTGATTCCTGCAATTCGACACATCCCACCGCTGCCTCAACATCAACACACCATCCCCCCTCAAGCGCCGAAGCAAAAAGCTTTCATGCTGCCCTACCCGCACACGCACAGAAAAATAAGCAACTATAGCGCCTCACCTCTGCTTGCTCCTGTATT
The DNA here is from genome assembly GCA_963920595.1 of Eimeria praecox. Taxonomy (NCBI): domain Eukaryota; phylum Apicomplexa; class Conoidasida; order Eucoccidiorida; family Eimeriidae; genus Eimeria; species Eimeria praecox. The sequence goes on along the minus strand of OY986947.1, from coordinate 3,939,687 downwards.
TCTGTCAGCTGGCGTTTCAAACTCAGCACAGCCTCCTCCTTCTCAGCAAGCTCGCCCACCAATTCCGACTGCAACAAACCAACGCATACACACAAGTGGACATTACACCGGAGATGCACACACGCTTGAGCAATCGCAAATTGCAACCATGCCAGTATCGCAGCCCAAGCGCTTCAGTCAGGCCGCACGCACCGCAAAAAGCGCCTAACACCTACTGCGACATGCAAGGCTATTCAGGAGAAGCAGCTATGGTTGAATGCACGTTGCAGTCGCGCACCACCTAGGAGGGTATCGCGTCTCGCATTGGAATATCTGTGGCATATGGTGAGGCTGGGATGCATTCAACGTCATTGAATGTAAAAACTGCATGATATGTTTGAAGCGTCCTAGCGTGCATCGCTGGAGAGTTTATTTGGCCCCAATTTGTGTATGCACAGGGCAGAATTCACTACTGCGCAAACACTGAAGCAGCTACCAACTGCTGTGGGACGCTAAGGCAGGCAGGCAGATGGGGATGTTGAGGAGCCTGCTGGTGCTACTCATGACCAATATGGTGCTTGCGGCGGCATATGGTGCTTGCGGAGACATTTACATGGCGTGCTGCCAAGGATGCAAGCTCCTCGGGAGCCCCAAGGTGTACGAAGGACTTTGACTTTACCTGTTGCCGCCCTGATGCTTGCAAGCGGCCTGTAAGCTCTTCGATTTCCGCTTTTGCTCGTGCGAGCTTCTCTGTCTCTTTCTGCAACAGCGTAGGCATTCACAAAGATGTGGACATCTGTGAAACTTGCAGACCGACGCGCTTTCATTATGGAATGCCGGATAGTGCAACAGCAGTGCTTCACACGATGCCTAGTGGGTGTAATGCTGTTCCTGCTGAAACCATGGCTGACTGCTGCAAGCTCTGCGGCTTGTGTTTTTGCCCTTCGCAAATCTTCAACCTCATAGCGCAGCTCCTGAACTTCCTTGTCCTTCGTATCCAAGAGCTTCCTCAAGTCGGCCTGAATTGTGCCGCACAGTCCACATGAGACAGAGAGTGCAGCTCGCACACAGAATGGCTGGTGAGCCTCTTCACGCGTTGTGTGCTCGCCCACTCAACTCCAAGAAGTCAGTGCCGGCTTTTGCTTACAATATGCTCATTGAGCCGCTGAATTGCATCTGCTGAAGTCTTCAGCTTGTCCTCCATGGACACCTGATGTGCATTCCAGTACGCATATTCGCCTATATTCGAAACTGGCTTGCTGAACTGTTTAAGAGCCCTGTGCGCTGAAACAAATCAACTAACTATGTGTCTCTGCATTCTTGAAAAAACGGCTTTGTGAAGAAAAGAGTAGGGTCCAAGCAAAGGAAGGAGGCTACGTCCTCAGCAACGCGACAGGTGCCATCTATCACTACAGGTAGTCCGCAACTAGACCATAAGGCCTCTACTATGAAGCCGGAGAGGCATTGTTGGCTCATCGTCGTTACTGAATGAAGCAGCTGGACTACGCCACCTTTAGGTAAATGCGCGGTCAGGGGCTCTTAGGACTCAACTGAGACTTGCCTTTTCATCCTGCAGTACACTGGCAAGTCGCTGCTGCACCTCCAACTGGCGTTTGGCCCCCTCTTCGGAGGTGCGCCCATCCTGCAGGTACAGGACCACTGCATGGACAAATCACTTCCCTTGAGTACCTGCATGGCCACTGAAGCCACGTTCCCTGCCCACCTTTAAGAACATTGAAATTCGCAGCGTTGAAACTCACCCGATCGATTTGGTGGATAGTCTGTTGTTGCATAAAGATCAACGACTCCAGTTGGGACTTTTCTTCTCGAAGATTCTGCACTTGATGCTGAAGCCTCGCCACCAGGGCCTGGCAGTGCTCGCTAGTGCATGCTGCGCACGCAAAAGCATCATGGATTTCTCACTGATGACGCTGGAAAGAATCCTGGCACTTATGGAACCTCGCCTACGAAAATATGGCACGCATTGAAGTAAGTATTCCCTCTAATGCTAGAACATTCATGCAGGTCTCTTCGAATTCGAATTCTTACGGCCAAGTGGACCCCTCTGGGTGCTGGGGAGAGAACTGGCTGTTTCTGCATCCTTGGTCTGAGGAACTTCACTAGCTAACGAGTCTTGCCGAGAGGACTGCCAGCGAGGAACAGGCATGGACCCAGCCCTATTGGGGCCTTTGGCTCCATCTCCCCCACTGCTACCTTGAGGCTTGCCCATTGTCCTGCTCAAGAGTTTCTTCATCTTCGGCGCCTAGAGGAGCTCTGTCTGGCCCATAAAAATAGGGGTTCGCTACTTGTTGCATCCCTATAGACTCTGATGTCCACTCAAAGCTACGGGCGTGATGAAGGGTAGGGGTTGCTTCAGACAGAACCACGATGCATAAGCTGATCCCCTTCGTCAGCACCCCGGCTGCACATTAAGACCAGTACGCAAGCCTTCGTGAGTGTAGCACTTCACGCCAGCTTCTGCTGCTGCGATGAAGGCAGCTCGTTGCGCACACTGACAGCAATGCTTCGCCTAAAGCGTCGCTGTTCGGCGTCGTCGATGCAGCTATATGGAGCCCCTGCAACTCTTCCACCGACGCATTATGTTTGTCACGTATTGCATGTGTAATCAATTGAAGAATTGTCGGTTTTCAAAGAGAGGTAGGCATGCGCTGCAACAAATTTCAAGCAATAGCCGGATGGTCCGGGAACAGTCTCGAGCCAGCACGATGTATCTCGAACGCAAGCGGAGCAAAAAGTCCTCCTTACTCCCCTCTTCTGCTAGGAGGCTGTATTATATTGCTATTCTGGCAATGAAAAATTATGAAACTCTTGCCTTGGTCCCATGTTTTGCTCAGCTGCTGCCGCCGGCCCATTGGGACTTGTCTAGTCCTTCCTGACCTGCCGCCCATTTAGCGTTGGGCGGCAGATCAATGCGCATTGCGGATCTGGGGTAGTCAGTATCTTCTGATTGTTGGTCTTTTCACCAAAATTGCTAGGGCCCACCGAAAGATTAAGCTCGATCACCCGTAGTCCACGGACACCCTTCTCACGAAAAAGACGGCACCACGGCGAGACTAGAATGCGTTGTCCTCCATGGTGGATAAGCGTTCCCTCAATTATACCCCTATGGTTAGTGCAAAAAGTTATGTAATGTGTCAGCAGGTGACCTGCATAAACTTCTGTATGTTTCACCTTCCTGCATCATCACGTGCACGTCAAGCTACAGCGAAAGCTCACGTGTCACGAGACACTGGGCTTGTGAGCATATGACTCATCCCAGCGTATGCTTTGTAGCAAATTTTACTTAGACTAGGCCTTTCCAATGAGTCGTACGTTAGACCATGCCGATGGTTTTTAACACGCCCCCACTCCCAATGAAATGCGCGCCACAATTTACGCTAGCAAGATTCTACTGAGCATTGATATCGCCCTATATGCCCTCCCCAATCAACCTTGTCCGCAAAATCCAAATGGATGAGGACTGTCTTTGCTCAAGCCCATATGACTTAAAAGAAGACGAACAAGTTGTCGGATGCTTTGTCCGCAGACTGGCAAGCGCACTATTTGTCATTTAACGAGGAGTGCTGTGCTGCTCAGAAAGCGAAAATTTACCTGAGGTTTGCTTTTTGAGAAAAAGCGTATCAGGGTCAAACGGAGAGATGACCCACGACATTGCTCCAGGCTGCTTCAACTTACAAAAACTTCTTCCAAGAGTCTCAACATTCGGCTTGCCCCTTACCGATCACCTGCTTCCCCAACCACCAGGCATTGGGATCCCAGTATGATTCCGTTGCCTTGCAATTAATTCTGGTCCGAAGTTTCGCATTAGGTACTGGATATTCGCAGCTGCAGCCTGATGCTGGTTTGGAACGACCCGCTGATGTTGATGGAGTTGGTGAACCTGGCTTTGCAGATATTGCTGAGAAATCGAACCGGGGTGCTGTTGAAAGCTTGCCAATTGCTGGAAGTTGTACGAACAGGGATTCCTATGGGCGAATGCCGGCGGCTGTCGTATTGCTTGTGTTGGCCATTGCATGCCGGCAAGGCTCTGACCTACGATCACCGGCTGATGCTGCACAAACATGTTGCTCCCGGACGGCTGCAAGCCCCTTGAACAGCTCTCTGGGAGAGATGAGCGTCGTGGCATTTCACAACGGAACCCCGGTGCCCACTCTCTTCCTGGCTGCTGTGAAGCACTGAGTTGAAACTGCTGTGGATGAGCCGGGAGCGTGCCTCGAGCCACGCCACAGGGTAAGAAATGCTGTGCATTGTTTGTGTCCATAGCCACATGCCCTTTTTCCCCTCTGGACAAATTCAGTGAACCTCCTTGAATACGGGGTGCCGCCGACGAATGCAACTCTGGCTGATGCATGAGCCCATGATGCTGTGCTTGTATGAGCTTTGCAGCGGCAGCCATTTTAGGACTTCCTTTACTCGTATCACTTTGAGGAGTCGAAGTAGGCACAGCCTGTAGATTCTCTTGATTCGCTTCTTGACTGTGAGCAGTTATCTTAGAACCCAAGTTGGCTGCACTGTGAGGAGGAAGCGCTGAGCTCTCGCCCATCTCAATGCGGTGGTCTCCTGCTGCAACAACTCCTTCTCCGTCGGTGTAATCATTCGACTTGCTTCCTACTGCTTCTTGTGTATGTAATATACGTACAGCACGTGTTCCACTTAACCTCAATGCATCAGGGTTTGGTGGCGTCGTGATATCTGTCTGTTGGGGGAGATTTGCACTGTTTGAGCAGCCCTCCAAGTCTTTGTTGCTGCCGGCAGAAAGGAGTGGAGGAGCAATGCCTGCATATGTATCTGGCGTGCGGCTGAGGTCTTCAGTGTTAACAGTTGGATGCTGGTGTAGCGCCCGTATGGATGGTGGGGCTATCTTCAGTGAATGCGACCCGACTGTACCGTCAGTAGCGCTTTGAGCTTGGGAGGCCACGCTTGCCCCTTTCGAAGCAAGCGGCGTCAGGTCTTGGAAGAGCCTTGTCCCACGTTTTTGTTCCTTTTTCTCGTCTACAGGATTAGTTACCAACTGCCTCCTGATAAAAGCTTTGCAAGTGGGCAGTACGGTTCCGCAGGACATACGGCTGGGAAGGCCGCTGTCTGGAGGAGAACCCATACGAGACGGCGGCTGGGTGGCACGCAAGTTACCCGGTGTGGATAGATGGATAGATGCTCGTTCGTGATCCAAAGAATTTCTCCTTTGGGTGACCGAGCGCCTTGAGGGTAAGCTGACAGAAGCTGGCTTGAACGTATACTCCTGGGCTTCGCAGGGCTTCAGCCCATGGTCCTCCTTGCTCTGTCTTGTCTGCCTCGAGCTGTATCTCCGTGAGGACGTAGGAGGGGCAACCGTTAAACTCTCCTGCTTGCAGGACGGTATTTCGCCTCGCGCAGTGTTCCTTGTGAAGGCAGCCTGAACCCGGTTTGCTCGGTGGGAATCGCGGGATGCCAATCCTGCTGCTCCCTGTAAAACTATCTTTCCGACAGGCAGAGGGGGTAGAGGGTGCCTCGCACCGCTTGGAGTAGACTGAACAGTGGAATCAGGTGGCTTCACTTTACGGTCAGCAGCATTTTGCAGTCGTGAAAGCGTTGCTACTGAAGGTGGTCGAGGTACTAGCCTGATTCCATCCTTGGGGATGCTGGCGCCCTCAGCATGTGCCTTAGTGTCTCCACGTCTGTCAACGGCTGAACTGTTTACAAGGGACATTCTGGATGGAAGCGCTTCTGCATGGTGACGGAAATGAAAGGGTTGACAGTCCGGTGTTTCATTTACAGCTACCATTCTCAGTTTCGGCAAGCGGCCCCGCCCACCCTTCCCACTGACACTATCCACTTGGTCGCTGGCTCTTTGAATCCGTTGGATTTTCTCCGATGTCTCCTCGACAGAGTGAAACGCTGAAGCAGCCTCTCCTTCTTTCACTTGAGATTTCAATGCATCACTTCCCACGAAGTTTTCAGTTCGCTTTAATTCACGAGACGACGAGGGACACGATGCGCAAACATCAGAGCCACGCTCAGTTGTTGGTCGTGAATGTGGGATTTCCTTTGGCTTTAAGGCATGAAATAGAGCCCAGCGTGCCAACGGCTGATTTGCTATGCCAAGAGCTTCGATTTGCTTCCTCAATCTGGCCTCTGGCCAACGGCGGGCCAGCAAAGCAACAACTGTGTTCCCTTGTTCAATGAGCTGGCTGAGCGGCAGAACAACAAAGGCATGAATGAACAGATTCAGTTCCCACACTACTGAATAAGTCCTCCAGTCGCTATTAATAAGAATGTTGGATCACAGAGGAAGTGCCACTCGTACCTAAGCTTTGTCTTGAATCGAGGCATGACGTCTTCGACAAGGGCAGTCACGCAATGAAGCTGCGCGCAAAACGCCCGACTTTCTCAAGGGAAGCAGTTCAGGCTCGGGCCAGAGCTTGAAATGCCGGTGTAGAAATGGGAGTGGCATTCAGGGGTACACGATCGAACCAACTAGGTTCCAGTTAGGCCGCACCTGTGTTTGTGTTTCGTAGAGGAGCCTCGCAAAATATTCTTTGTCCTCAACTGCATCACTTGCGAGAGAACGCGCGGCTTTTGCAGACACCTTCAACAAAACACTCACAATCCTCTTGATCCACAGATTACAGCAATTCAGCACACCGTAGCACTGCACTAACTGAAATATGGAAGCAAGCACTGCGATGCAGCAGAAACGAGCGAACCTCCGCAGCAGTAATTCGCTTGCTATTGATGGCACTTTCCTCTTGAAGGCGGAGGTACTGAGAAACACGCACAAACAAATGTTGAGCCTTCCTTTAATTAGTGTGGGGCTGCAGAGTTTCTATTTGAGGCGTATGGCTACCCTTTACCTGCTCACCTCATCCTGGAAGACTGCGTAGTGCTTCCTTTCTTCCTCCCGCAACCCTGGCAACCATTCAACAAAACAAAGCACGTATGCACAACAGGTCAACAGGGCACAGCAACATGTCAGCAGCCTGCTTCTGAAACCAAAGGGAGCTTTCTGCTGCACGAAAGAATATGCGCACTTTGTTCTTCAGCGAGTTCTCCCTGAACTAGCCACAATGCCTCCTCCAGGTCGCGGATTGCTTTAAGGGGCCCCCCAGTACTCTCAGACTCCGGCAAAATATCTTCACTGCATTCCTGAGGAGAAATAACCAAACGTTCTCTGCAGTAGGAGTGAAACTCGCAGCCTCGCCTATACAAGACCTGCCCCACCCACGACAACTGGTCGAAAAACTATGCTAGCCTGTGGTGTATCGAACGAAGTAATAGCTTACCGATGAAGAAGAAGGGGTATGTTCAATCTCCAGTTCCTTTTCAGCATCTGTAACTTCCCCATTAAAGTTGTGAGCGTCGGAAGGAACCGGATCAGGTGCGATGCTCTTCCTCCGCGGTGCGTCAGCAGCAAAGCGCATGGTAGGATTCGAGCTGCCACTGCTATCAGAACGCCCTGGTATATATTCAGATGGGCGACTTTTATTATCGGGATCCATTGATAACGAGCGCGTCAGGGGTCCCCGAGGCGACCGATCACCGCATTCAAAGTCTCCGCAGGTGTGCGAAGGCCGTGAGGTCCCTCCTTCGGAAAAAAAGCCAGTTTGCTGGGTGTTCGGTACCTCTCGAACTAACAAAAGGCCCATACGTAGTAAGATTTAGATGATATGCCCTGGAGAAGGTCAAGAGGGCACAAGGTCTCGAGAAGGCGGGCCACCTTCCACGCTGTCTGAGGACGGCCAGCCGCCGGCGAACCAGTCGGTGCACCTCACGCGAGCCATCTAAATACTGCAAATGCAGCTCATTCAAGGCGCATATCAGGCGCCCAGTGTGTGGTATTGCTGAAGGTCCAGAGTGTCTAGCGATGAGGATTCATTGGCGCTGGACAGGCTGCTACTGGCGACACTACAGAGCGCTTGAGCTCCAACAAGAAATACGCGGCTCCATCAGTAGTACCATGAACTCATTTATTGTTTTTATAAGATGATTTGTTCTTCCTTTCAAAAACACCAGCGGATACCGCCCGGCGCATAACGGTCACACCCTGGGGCTTGGGTGCCCATTGGCCCGTAGCCACGGCACGTTAGCTCTACAGCGCTCACGTAACACGCGAACAAATTAGTAGAGGTTCCTTCTAATACTGGAATCGAGCATCGGAAACATCGATTAGCTTATTTCCTCTTCTGGACTTCGGTGAAATATCGGCGACCGGCAGGTCGCGGGCTCAGGCCTATCAACTGTACCCGTAACACTGAGGCGGTGCCGAGGCGGTGTCACTTCCACTGAAATGCTTGTCCAAAAACTTACATATTTCGTCTTTGTGCTCTCTAGCAAGGGTAAGCACAGGACTTCGTTGGATGCTGCAGTCTGAAGCGCATGAAATTCTCAATATTGCTGAAGAAAGCCGGACCATTGGGCGGCTAACGGATACTAGCCCAGGGGCAGCGTTCAAGGACTAAAACCAACGAACTCTCGGGGCCTTTCCCAACACTGCTTCTACAAAGTGGCTAGTGGAGTTAGTGAAGAGGCAAACTTGCCTCATCGATGTGTTTTTCCCCTGGGAAAAAGCATAACTGTCTGAAGTATCCTCTGCTTAGTATCCGAGAATGCACCAGGCAACGAATTACCGCTTGTTTTGGACTCTTCTAATGAGACGCCTTTATCCCTATGTTCCAACCAACGTACCCTAGCTTAGTTGCTCCCGATGCACTACTTTTCCGTTGCTGGGACACAGTCGGGAAGCGCTCTTGAAAAGTGTCCACACTCTGTTTGTGGCGTTCACCAACAGGGCACGATATCTTAAGGATCCCATAAAAGGGAGGACTTGAAGTAAGGGGTCCAGAGGTAACGTAACGGCCAGTTGCACCCTGTCGTTGAGTATTCGTCACAGGAAGGTGGTTTAATCATTGGAGTGCTAAACACCAAAATAGTTCATCATGAAACGTGACCTGGGGATAATATAGTAGGCGCTTGCCTTACGACTTGCAGTTTGCTTGTTGTCGCAGCGCAGAATAATGCAACATTCCTCCCCTCTACCGAGGGCCGCTAAGTTTACTCTTGGCGGTCCCTATACGCCCCTGAAGGGGCAGGGCAACTGGTAGACGAAAATGCATTTCAGAAAATGGCCAACCTGACTCTGCTCTAACTAGTCCCCAAACTGTCTAGTCCTGCTAAACTGGGCAAATCCGGGAAACGCCCACCACACTATTCATTATCGGCATCCTCGCAATAGATGAAAAGAACACCAAGTTTGTTCCTGACCTACCTACCGACCTTACAAGACACCAATGCTTGTACTACAACAGAGTTTATACTCCTTCAGTTGCATGTGGCAACTGTGTGCTCCGCAGTTCACTTCAGCGTATGCATCGTCTAAGGGCTAGCAAAAAACATGTTCGATTAAATATTCAAACCGGAAAATATAGGTTCCCCATCACTGGAGAGAATTCTCTTCGCAGTGGATAGTAAACGCTTATTTCCGTACCTATATATGCATTCCCACCCACATCACACTGAAGCTATAGCAACACAACCGTTATTCCGTTCGAACACAACACCACTGGCTAGAAGCTGTATATTACAGCAGCTTCTCTTCCATCGCAAATAAAGCCAATTCCTGCTGAAGGTTATGCGGCGAATAAAACGGATACGTCCCAGGTTTGGGTAGCCGGTGGTTCTTTTTCACGGGTACGTGTCTTGCACGAACTCTCTCCAGCGAGACAATGATTTATACACACCGGCAGCGTGCCTCCTGACTGATCTGGCCAGAAGCAACAGTGGGTGCGTACTTTTCTTCCAGCGCGCACCATCACCTCGCTGTAGCAAAACGCGGCCTACTTCAAGGTGTTCAAGTGCCTGCTCAACACGCAAGTCCAGCTCCAGCCTCAGTTCCTCACCCAATTTTTCCTGCTGCGCTTTGACAGCCAACAGCTTCTCTACGGCGCCTTTTACATCAGGACGATCCTCCGGTAATCTTCCGGCCTCCGCGCTTTCCTGGGCCTCTGTTAGCGTTCTCATAGCCCCACGCATGTCCTCTAGATGGTCACTGCATTTCTTTACCAACTGTATCAAATGCGCAACGTGCGGCCCCTGCAAGGAGATGCTCAGAATCTTCTGCATTTTCGCTTCCTGAAGAGCCTCCGTGACACTCACTGCTTCGAGCAGAGTCTTCAAATCAGCAAATGAGGCATCTCCGGCAGGTCTTGTTGCATGTGTTTGACTGGCTGGCTGGTCAGTGTAAGGCTTGGGCAGCGGATCTGATAAGTTATTCGCGAGTACAAGAATTTCTGGATATACCTCGAGAAGCATCCTTGCTTGGCTGGTCAGAGTGGCAGTCAGCTCTGCAACTCTGAAATATTCTACGGAGGCCCTGCTGCCAATATTCTCGACGGCTTGTACCAACGCTCGGACACGAGCCGCTGCCTCAGCTGCCTGTTCCTGAGTTTCTGCAGTTTCGATATCCTTAGCAATATCCTCCAGGCCAGCACATATTGGTCCAACGTTTTCTACCAATGAATATGCTATGGACGACATCTTCTGCGCAAGGGTCTCCGCAGTCGACTGCGCACTGGCTTGTCCTTCTCCCCCTTTGATGGAGAGCAGCACACTCTCCGAGCTGTTAGCCCACGTCTCTGCCCGGACTGCCGCACGCCTAAAGTGGTCAGTCATGTTTCGAATCTTACGTCGAAGGTCAGCGGCTGGAGTAAGCGGCTCCTCTTCGCTAGCCCCACCTTCTGCGCCTTCTCCCAAAGCACCATCTTTCGGCGAGAGGAGCTTTGCTCCCTGTAGCGAGGCTACAAGCTTTGATGAAAACATTCTCGCGATGAGCATCAACGTCGCAACGAGAATGCTTGCGGTTAGAATGTTGGGGTTCTTCTTCCAGATACTCTTGCCTGTCTGACCTATACTAGGGACCCTTCCTAATGCCTCCACGTCACTCCCGTCTCCTTCCTGCAGGGCCTCTTCTGCAGGAGGCGCTGGCCTTGTCTGCAGGACAATGTCCTCACCAGCATCCATGCTGTCACCACTCTTAAGAACCTCAGGCGAAGGCGAACCGCTGGGCTTCTCAGCAGAAGAAAATGCATCATCAGGCTCCCTCGAAGGTGTGGGCATGGCCACTTCACTCAACAGTTGTCCACGAGTTGACCAGTCATCCGAAACAGTTCTACCGGCGCCGTTGCATAAGCTCACTGGCACTGTGGCCAGGATGACTGCAGAGGCAATTAATCTCTGCATTTTAGTGAGCGAAAATCACAGAAAAGTAGATCACAAATGCCGTCCACAACACGTGGCACGACGCGTTTGCTGCTATTGCGAAACCCGGTAAACCGGGTAGGCTTATATGTCTGCAAGGTCCACTGAGAGGGCGGGATTTGCTGAAAGCCTCAAAATCAGCTAAAAAGCACGGTGAGACTCCCCCCAGAGAGGTCCTGGTCGTCAAGCAGCACGGGGAAGCGGTTTCCTTGAACTCGCGGGAACAGAGGTACCGTCGTGTCTCAGACGAGGGAATAATGAGACAACTACTTCGTAAGGAAAGGAAAAAATCAATTCAAATAAATCAGTGATGTGAAAAACGAACCCTTTCAGGTGAGAACCATCGAATCGCTATAGGGGCTTAATGGACAGCACGAAGCCCTCATATAGAGCCCCAGTACAGCCTTACTTAAAAATTATTAACCCCAAAACTTGATGTATTAGTTAAAAATTGTAGCTACGAGAAAACGTAGTTATGTATAATGGGTCTATTCAACTGCGGAGTGCTCAATGATCGGGCGCCGCCCACCAGAGGCGAGGAACGGAAAGCACACCCCGAGCACCTCATCGAGCACGAGGTCTTGTGAGACCAGCATGAGTGTGAAGCTCTTGCTTAGCCCAATGTTTGTACATAAATTCTGTTAGTAACATAGTGAGCATTCATTAATACTGTCAGTCCCCGCGAGATTACCCCTTTTCACTGATACAGGTGAACCAGCAAAGGTGACCATTGGGTCAAGAAGGCATAGGAGCTGTTCTGTAAGGGCAAATGCAGTAACCGCAGTTCTAAAGAGCTTCCATTTCGCTCAATTGCATATATATTTATTTATATACCTGCAGCTGCGCCTTATTTAGCACTGTTGGGCGAATATCCTGCGTCGACCCTATGGTGTCTTGCACTCGGAGACGCGCGACGATGTGCATCTGGGCGTACAGGAACACTGTATACGAACAATTAAAATCTCCCTGCTTACCCTTTTAATCAAATGCTAGGCATAAGCAGTAGTTTGTCGCCCTGCGGAGCTGGAGCCGCCTGGCGGTGCCTACACTCAGTGCAACTCTAGCAGCCACTGTTTATGATGTCTTCGCGCTGAACGTAGATGCGCTTGATGCACCAGCACCAAGCGCATCTACGTTGATGCAACTGCTTGATGCACCAGAGAGCTCGTTCTTTTGGGCGTGAATGGAAAGGGGCGGCCGGCATCTGCTGCACCGGGAAGTGTTTGTCCCAGGCATCCTTTCTGCTGTGTGCCACTGGCCCTTCTTGATGGCTGTAATGCTTGCCGTAAGCGGCGAGGGCGGTTACTGTCAGGAAAACGTACCCAGTGTAAGGACTGCATGCAAATGTTTCGGCGGTTCCACAGAGCACCGAAGACGAATAGACAGCACAAGTGCCACAATTCCATCCCCTGTCATCCGAGATGGCCAGCCCAACGGTTATGCGTTTAGTGGTGCGTCACCGGCTTCCTCCTTCACGTCTCAATTGTAGCAATTTACCACAGTGCGATAAAGCATTCAGAGGCCTAATCATTTCGCCGAGGTCTAAAGGTTTAGGGTTTAGGGCACATTCGAGTTGTATATTTAGGATGGGTCCTAAAAAGATAAGGTTTTTTAGAAAAGTAGCTACATCCCGATGATTGGGGCCACAGACTCCCCTGAAATGGAAAGATATAATTCACTAGAAAGTCAGTGCAGCCGCCTAGGTTGCAAATAATTGGCGGGCCTCTTTATGCACGGGAACACGCTGCCCCGTTAAGCCAAAGTCAGCATGCATGCAGAGAGGCGCTGCTTACTCTTATTCGCCCTCAGAAGAATGAGTTGTTCAGTTTCTGCGCAACAGCGAACTGTAATTTCGCCAGTCTAGCTAAATGCGCCGCCATGAGACTGTCCTGCAGCGTGTTCTGACAAAGCTGTTCGAAGTTTTCCAGTTCTGATTCCGTCGCCCCGCTCAAAGCTGCGCTGAGGAAACGGCCCACCTCAGGATCTGGTTCGGTTTCTCCATTCAACACACTTCGAACGTATGAGGCACAAATTTCAAGCTTCTCTTGCAGCTGCTCTAGTTCAGCACTGAGGCCGTCGCCCATCTCATCCAACAAAACACCATCTGCCGCTGGCTCCATCAATTCTTCAGCTTTAGGTGGATGGCTACGATGCGCCGTGCGGACTTTCTGGAGCAGCCTTAAGCCAATTCGGTCAGAGGGGGATGCATACAGTTCCAAGGGGAGTTCATGAAACTGGAAGCAAGCCTCTCTAGCCATGGTCATCTGCACCTGTGTGTACACCTGCGGCGCAAGCAAGCAATTTCCCAACACCCATGATTTCTACTACTCTGGCCCTACACAGGAGAGGAATACGTGCAGCTACACTGCAATTCTTGAATGCATGCTTGCAATAAATACATGCATGCAGAGGTTGCCCACAGGACTACGTACCTTCACTGCGAAACTCCCACTCTCCATAATGGCATCTACCATCAAGTGGATCGGCTCCGTCAGCGGTGGCTGAGGAAAGAACTTGGAAACGGAGGAAAATTGCTTAAACCAGCCGTGCACAGCGCACGTTAGTTCAGTCATTTCACTGCCTGTGCAGAACCAGCCCACCACCACCTCCCTCACTCCACCATTTCCTCCATTGGCCTGCTGTTTTAGCTCGAACATGCTCTCGTGGTGGTCCTTAATAATTTGCAGCAAACCCTGAACAAAAGCAAGACAGGCGGAGACCACGACAGCTGAAACGAGTGCAATGCTTCCATACGCATCCCCGCTTCCCCCCTTTGCATCCTTTATAACAGCTAACAAACCTCTCCTGTCAAGGAGTGTCGATCTACGAAGCAGTCTGTGACATCAATGACGTTTCCATCGGAGCACGAGCCGAGGAGAGTGCCGATGACGTTTTCCTGGCCTTCATCCCGGCGGATATAAGCATCCAGGATAGTCATAAGCGGCACAGGGTGCAGTCGGACACGGAGAGAGGGAAAAGGCAGTAAATCGAAGTTCTTGGGCACACTAGTCGCCTTGGGGTTGCCCGCCCCCAGCGTTGACACCCGGCGCGACATTGTCGTGAGAGGGTCGCAGTCACCTCCTCCCCTAAAAAGCCAATTAGAGATATTTCCACCAACGAATAATTACAATGCTATCGAGCGCTACTGGCAGCAAAGTATCGCAATCACTCCGCCCTGGGGGTGCTGAAGCAAAACCGGCGAGGGCTCTACCGTAACCCCCCTTTTGGTTTGCTCAAGGTTCGGCTCTTTGAAAACATGATCGATTTCTTCCACACCTGTCGTCCTCATCGAAGGGCATCTCGCTTTCCTTACGTTTCCCACAATGGGGCTGGGGATGCCACAAGCTTCCATGCCACATTGGGGCCCGCCCGATGCATGCGCCCCGCAAGCTAGGCAAAAATATTTAGGAATGTTTAGTCGTTGATAATCATTTATCTGCAGGATTGAGCTTTTCTGTATACTGTACTAAGACCTTGTAGGGGCGCATAGACCCCTGCAGACAACCAAGGCAGGGCCGGATGCTTGACGCGCTGTCTGTAGGCCGATGAAATATGCGAAATGTTTGTTAATATATCCTTAAATTATTCTTAATATAGCCGTAAAAACGAATCTATTACACTGCAAGTGCTGAGCAGGCTGCCTATATTTTGGTTTGCAGGTACATACCGTATCCCGTGGGCATTGCCTTCCCCTCAAACCATAGTGAGTTGCTCAAGCATTTTGAAACGTAAAAAACAACTTGGTAACAGCTTGGTTTTCTTATAAGTCCCTCTTAGATTACCAGCAATTTCTTCGAGCGCATTTGTTTGGGTCAAAAGAAGTCATTGTAAGGCAGAAGACACTCGTGAGGCGCAGTAGTGTAAACACACGAGGATTTCCAAAGAACAACTGAAATATCCATTCTTCAACCACCCTTGGTGCAACGGCCCACAAGTCTGGAGCTGGTGAGGAGAAGAGCAGGCTTGTCAAGGTTTGCAACACATCTTGCTGGAACCGCTGCTACGAGGCAGCCCCGCATGCAGGCGCAGCCATGCCCCCCTTTGCTGCATGAACTGACGCTGTAGACACTTGTTGAATACTTTCTTGACGTTTAGTAGCTGGCATGCACCCAAGAGATACACGTACTAGCATCAGACACACAAGGCGATGCAGGCATTTTAACGCTTCGCGGCACGCTCAACGATAGCTGCCCTTGTAACCGCATGAATGCACATCAAAATTCCTATATAAATATAGATAACGACGAGCTGCATGGCGACTCAACGGGGCTTGTATTGATGCGCACTGAGGCAATGGTCAGAAGTGTTTGGGCATCTGCAGCCTCATGAGCACGGAACAGAATAAAAGCAGGTTATATTTAAATCAAATGGTGCTGCTTCCTGGGAACAAAATGCTGCGGAAGAACCACCAGCTCTTGGTGTTCAATATCAGCAGACCCAATACTGAAGCCACTTAATTCATTCCTCACATGCTGCTTCTCAACAATATATCCTCATTGTATGGGGGTCTAAGCACCAGAATTTGCACGGGCAAAAGCTCAACCCAGTTCTAGAGGCTTTAATTGCACATGTGAGCTGAACAAGGCGTCCGAAGTTACGTATGCGCCTCACACGAAGCAGCCTATTAAGAGAGGTTGCATTTTCTTGCCGATTCGCCAAAGGCGAAAAAAGGTTAGCTAATTTTGGGGATAAATCGGGCACTCGCGGAACAAAAAAAGGGCTTTGAAAGGTAAGCTGCAACAGTTATATTGCTTTGGTTAACTAGTAACAGGTGCGACCAGTCGCGCTGCCACTACTGCCTATCTAAGTCTGCAATGCCAACACGGAGAATATGAGGCAGCTAAATATGGAGCTGAATTACAGAGGCGCAGCCACTAGCCCGTTTCACTAGTTTGAGGGCAGCCCTGTGTGCAACGTGCAGGCTCTATTCGCCAGCTTTCCATCACGTGCGTGGCAGAGTTCAGCAGCCCCTCAGCGGGCCACACGCCTCTTTGCACAGTCCTCATCTTTCTACTGTCCACCTGCTCGAGGCAGATGAACAACCTGAGTCGCTCGGGTGGGCAGATCATAAATTCTGACAGGCTCCACTGTGCGAGTAAAGGCTCGCTCAATTTTGCTTTTGGCAGTATCACTATGTGAAACCAACGATGTCGGTCCACTTTACCATTGCTGCTCCCCTCAGAAAACGCGCATCCACCCTCACTGAATAAACCGTCGAAGTCAGCTTTCAAGTTTCACGGCTTCAGAACGTTGAAGGTTTCCCATAAACTAGGTAAGCTGTACTCATCCTACTCCATTGATTCATGAACTGCATGGTGCTAGCGCTATCTGTTGCAAGCAGTTACACCTATCGCGTTCCTACCACACAGCTCCTGCTAGTTTATTTGCTTTCACTGTTCTTGCTAGTTTACCTGGTTTCACTGTTCTCTCCTGAAGGGCATTTCAAATTATTCTCTACCCCATGCCTTCAACGAGTGCTCTGTTGCTTCCGAACTGCCTCAGCCTGTTGATGCTAACAGTTACGCCTCGTTCTTGTGGTTCTATCTGCAGCTGATAAGAAATCGGCTGTCAGCGATGGCACCACTAGTTAGGGTGATGAGGCACAGAGCTGAAGCATGCGAGAGGAATAAACAGATGGTAGAAAGTATACAAGGGAGTCTCCACGCGGGTCTAATCGCGTTAGCATTCAACTCGCACGTCAATTGTCAACCCCATTTAACCCCCGTTTTGCAAAACACAACCTGTGCCGCGCAACGCTGCAAATGGGCTTCGGCAGCTTCCTGGGAAGAGAGGTCAGACGGCACTGGCCGCCTAAAGCACACTACTTCCGTTCATTGGAACGCCAAGTGGACTAGGAGCTGAAAGACAGCCTTCATATTGTGTTACGTTTGTCATATAACATAACACGGCTAGACCTCTAGGATAAAGCGTGGTGTGTCTAATCCTTCTTCTTGGACGTCTTAGAAACCTTGACATCGCGGCTCTTCGATCCCATACAAAGAGCAACGCCAAGACAAGTAATCATCGAACCCATGATACACCCAACGGCGAAGAGCATCAAGAGAGGAACTGGGAACTGGATGAAGACGTCGCGAAGTTGTTGAACTGCCAAGAAAAACTCGTCCTTCATGGAGTCCAGCCATGACAGGACCGGTGGAATAGGCTGAAAAAACAGGCACCAGCGATCCCGATTCGACATTTAACTTCGGACTGAAGTTACTCAACAGAGCTTACACTTCTACAATTAAGGTGTTCACAATTAAAAACCCTCAGCCTCACAAAGACGCCGTGCCTCACCTTGCCCTCTGTCCGCTCCCATCCACCGGTTGCAAAGGCGTACAAATCATCCACGGTGCGGCTACCCTTGTAGTGATACATCTTGCCCTGTACACAAAACAACACGTCATAGGAAAGCTCCTGCCAACACTTCACCTGGGCGGTTCAATATATCGGGCAAACTCTTAAATGCTAGCACGCTGCTGAACAGACAATCTGCTGGCTGTTGAATGATCGCCTCACATTTTTGAAGAACAGAAGAGTTGGATAGCCTCTTATGTTGAATCGTCTTGCAGTCTGGGGGTTCGCTGTTGCCTCGAGGTGAGCTACATTAATTTGTCCCTTAAGCTTCTTTGCCAGCTCCTCCCACGCCGGCGCCAGTTTCCGGCAGTGGCCACACCATGGGGCGTAGAACTTTACAAACCAATCGCCTGAGACAAAGGAGAGCAGAGAAGAAACAACAAGCCTGACCTTGCAAAATGCTAGTTGCGGTGCAGGCGACCACGCCATCATGTACCAGCATGAATATGGGTGCGGGAAGCAGAGCACATTTCACGCCTTCGTGCACTAATGGTGTGGTCTTAAACATCAGGGACACGTTTAATTACACAATTCCTCATAAGGTGAAGGGCAAACAAGCTCTAAATGATGCATTTCCTTCTTGAACATCACGCAAGGTGTCGGCCCGCGGGCGGGCACTCTGTCACAGCATACCCGAAGTGGAGCCTGTGACGGCTTGCGTTTCTTGCTCAAAGTTCGCATCTGTGAGGATCTGTACATCTGACTCAGACGGTTTAGCGACAGCAGCCGGGCTTCCGGAGGAAGCAGACGCAGCAGGTGCTGCAGCAAGAGCAAAGGGTAAATTCGTATTGCTGCTGCTCAATTCGTGCCAGGCTCCAGCAGCGGCCACCAGGCACAAAAGACGTGAGAGGAACCGCATTTTTAGAAAATAAAATATAAACAACACATTTGATAAGAAGGGGAAAGAGACTTATGTCAAAGACATTTCGGAATCAGCACAATCTGTTTGCTTCATTGAGCAGGGGAGTGGCGGACTTAACACAGGAGCCAACTCAGGCCCCTGTGCGCTGCGGACCTTTGAGTGCTAACAAATACTATGACGTATTACTTAAACAATTTAACTTAGGTGCAATATGTTTATGAGAAAGACAAAGGATTCCTTATTCCTATGCCATCATCCAGTAAACAAGCAGGCCATAAAAGCCTGGCGGCGCGGGACCTGGGCTTAAACCCTCGCATCAGCAAGCATTACTAGGTTCCGCCGCACAGCCCAGCCTATGAGCCCATGTTAGTTTAAAGTGCGACAATAATAAATTCAAAGTGCATGTATAGAACCCGAAGTAGTGCATGCGTTTGTTTAAGCCTTTGTCCCCCGGTGTGTGCGATATTAGTACTCATGTGGCTACTTCCCGCACGCGCATGTAGGGGCAACCAAGTGTTTAACGACTGTATACAGTACAGTGTACAAGCTTAGCGCATGCGGCAAAAGGAGTGGCAGCGCGTGCATGTGGGGCAGCCGTGAAAGACAGCTTGGAGCGAGGTGCATGGCAGCCCCTGATTGCCCTCCCCATTTCCCCACCAGCTTCAGGCACTTCCCCCGCCGTGTCTAGGAGGCTAGGACGCTGGTCAGGATGTTAGCTAGCTTTTATGAACCCTTTCTGTACGTCTTTAACTCTACTGCAGCACATGACTGTGACGATAGACCTCGGCGTTGACCGTGGAGCCCCGCGAGCTGTAATAGAGTAAAATACTTGAAGAAATAGTTAGTAAAATACAATTGAGCTACCCCTCCATCCTTCAAGCTTCCTCTAAACAGCTGCCAAAGGGCCTGGGATGGTAGGGAGAAGGACAGGCCTATCTGTCATGGGCTGCAAAACATTTTGCTGCAGCGCTAGTGCTTAAAGACATCCGCATCAGCACGCATGACTAACGCCTCTTTGCTGCATGGTCTAGCGTTGCACACTATAGCTTAGATTTCATTTGATCTTCCGTAGTCATCCTGCGGGCAAGTAGGGATACGAGTACTAACATCCCCGAAGGTCCGCAGGTAATGCCGAGGACTATTGCAACAGGTGTAACACAGTAAGCTTGTACAGACTGTAGCATGCTCGCTGTGACGTTGGCAAGCGCATCCGTGCTTGCACAGAGGCTGGAAGTTGAGGGTCAGACAGACGTTAAACAATCGCCTAGATTGATGGAGCATGCAGCGAAGGCGCCTTGTATAACGAGGGTCCTCAAACTTAGCAGAATTCCCTCGAGAAATTCAGTAGTCCACAGACTTG
The DNA here is from genome assembly GCA_963920595.1 of Eimeria praecox. NCBI lineage: Eukaryota > Apicomplexa > Conoidasida > Eucoccidiorida > Eimeriidae > Eimeria > Eimeria praecox. The sequence goes on along the minus strand of OY986947.1, from coordinate 3,919,879 downwards.
AGAAAATAATCCACAATAAGTATCTGAATTCCCCCCAACCTCCCGGCGTCCTGTGCACAGCAGCCCGAAGGCGAGCTGATGCAGAAAGAGGCGTACAATGAATAACAGCACACTTTACTGCGAAGCCTGGTTTAAGGTAACCCCATATACAAGCGTGATCAAGCCCAATTTTGATGCATACGCTAACACTGTAGGCAGTTTGTGCGTATTTATTTGGATTTCATTTGTACAGCCTGGGCGAAAGTATAATTACACCGTCAGATTCCAGTCAGAAAATGCTACGTCTGCATTCCCTCGTGTGCCTTGCCGTCCTGAGAGGAGTCAGTGAACCGAAGGGAGAGATGCTGAAGCGTTTGCTGCTGCTGTAAAGCTCATTAGTTTGGTCGCTTCATCGGTTCCTGAGAACATCATGCAATCGTGGTGCATGCTGTTTTTGCTGCCCCATCGATTCCTTCTGCTGCATCAATGATTTCTGTGAATCTTGCTGCTGCACGTCGTATTGCTGCAAAGCACTTGCAGCATCGCCTGCTATATTGGGCTACTGCTGCTGGCGATGCAATTAAACGCGCTGGTAAACTCTCCAGAGAAGGGACGCAAATCCTGATTCACTGCGCAATCAATTCAGCCCCCAATTCGAGCACGCCTATGTTTCATGCACAGCCCAGAAGAAAAGGTGAAGCCTAAGAGTGCAACCTGTGAGCCTATGCGTATCTTCATGAACCTGTTTTGGTTAACATCAACACCACGGATTCACGTTTTGTCGCGGACACACCAAGCAAATATGACCTCTTCGCCCCCCATTCGAGTCCAATAACGACAAAATAGACTGGCCAAATTATTCATTAATTGTTTCTCAACGCTCAATAGTTTCATGAAAATCATCGCTAACGATCAGGAGCCGAAACCTGCTGCCTGCTGACATGGTCTTACGCGAAATCTTCGCGCAGATTAAACAGCCGGCAGGCAGGCATTTAAATTGAACTCACCAGCCTCAGCCTCAGCCAACAGCACCATTTGCCACTTTAATGCAGAAGTATTCGTTAAAATCGCTCGAGTTCCTTCCTTGTATAGGATCAATCCATAGTGCGCCAGCGCACCCTTCAACCGCTTGTTCTTTGGTATCCCTGGTCTGCACTGAAGCATCTTTACCTGGCTCGATGATGACTCTGGCTTATAACACCAGCCTCGTACGCCCGTAGCTGCTGACTGCAGAACATTGCTTGCAGCCGCTTTGAAATGTGTGGAGAAACGCCAAGATAGCCAGCCTAAAAAACACGGCAAACGCATTTCGGATGTTGCGTTCAATCCAGGCGATCTTGTTTCTGTTGATATGCAACCTCTTCCAAACATACAGGAAAGCGCGAAACCGAAAAGGCTTGTCTTGGGTTCGATAAGGCCCTTTAATGTTCGTTCTCGGGTCGACGCGTTGGCTTACATTGTATGCTTACTTCCTACATGCGCATGTTACTACATGACAATTGCCTATCTTTCAACACCGCTCATCCCGAATTCATCGCGTTGTGGCTTTTGCCACTCCCTCTACATATGATTAGCTCGTCTTGTGCTGTAAACATTTTAACGACTTGATGGTTTTTGGTGCTGCTTCCCGCATTCGTTGCTGGGTGGACCCTGCACCTCACACGTGCGTGGGTGGTGGGTCTCAGCTGCGGTTCGAAGCATGTTTCCGTTTTATTTGGGTTATTCGCATTAAACATCCCCTCCAAACCCAGGTATATAGTGCAGAGTGCCTTGGATGGGCAGTGGCTACGCCACCATGGGGGCCGACAACAGCGGCATGCAGCCGGCTGCAGCAGAAATAGCACAAATTAGCAGCATCGCCATGTGCTGCCTTTGCCTTTTGCTGGCTCCTTCCTTTCTCTCTCTCTCTCTCGATGCAGCCATAGCTAATTAGACATTCTGTAACAAGAGAAACTGTAATGTTTGAAGAAACATGCCGCATGGCCTGTGAAGAATTGGCACATACATATTCATTTGGGCACAGGCTGGCTACTACGGGCGAATGTAGTGTTTATCAATCCTCTGTAGCAATAGTATATGCACCAAATGGGGAATAGGGTATGCTTGCATGCGGGGCTACACCACAGCAAAATTTGCACGAAGGTATCCTGCGACTCAGGGCGAGGCGCCTTCTGTCTGTACAAGCATCAGGCTCTTTGCTCAGTGCTTGACGGCTGCAGGGAGAGTCAGACTCACGGCATCAGATGAGGAATGCAGACAGGCGCAACAGATACCTGTACAAGATACAAATCCCCTTCCGTGGAACTCTCCTCTGCAGGAGTTGGCAGGATTCCTTCAGGAAGGCGCCATGGGTGGGAGAAGGGAGAACACCGGCCTTTAAAGCAGCACAAATAGCAGGCTGCCCATGCATGCAAACGCCCCTGAGTATCAAGCTACAGTCGTTCAGAGCCTGCGATGTGTTAGCTGCATGCATTGCCTTCGCTTGCTTCTTTTTCATATTTAGGATTCTTTCTATGAATTAAATAACGCTTGAAATGTTGGGTTATCTTTCACTCTGTCTGTTACATAACGAGGAAGCTCTTCAGCCTCCTTCTGTGCGGTGTTTAGAAACTATGGGGCCCTTTGTGAGTTTATTTGTTAATTTTATGAATGTGACTGAAGCTATTTATTTTCTATCAAATGCATGCATGCATCCTCGTTCAATTGTATGTCTTTCAAGGGCGTCTTACCTTGTAAATCACTTCATGAGGGTCTGGTCTGTAACGGGCTCCCGTTTCAATACAGGCTTTGAATTAAACTAGATGCACGGCCCTGCTTTATTAAACAGTGGTAGTTTCAGCGGCTGCAGAGGAGTAGTAGAACTACTTCTCTCTCTATCAATAATCCTTTCTATTCCTGACGCCCCTCTTATCGTCACCGTTGCTGTATTCTGTTTTGTTTCTATTGCCTCTGGGTTGTAAAATATAATTGAAGAGGATTGGAAACATGAAAAAAACAGCAGTAAAGCCACGTAAAAGAAGCAAAGGGGGCAAGAATTGCCTCTCCCGTGTGATATGAAAGAAGAACAACTCGCTAGAAGAACAGCAACATAACTTCTCGTCACTTTAGATGAAGCATTCTCTATCATTCTTTTCTTTTTTTGATTGTTTTTCTCTGCTTCATGTGCAAGAAAATAAATTTGTTTTCTCTTGTTTAACTTGTTTTATATATTTTTTTCGGGATTTGTTCGCACAGCATTCCAAAAAAGCGAGATTTTGCTAGACAGGGTTTCAAGTAGAATATGATTTCTTCTAGAGGTCAGCCCAGTAGCATTTGAATAATGAATTTGAATTCATATTCAACAATCACAAAAAATAGTTACTTTTGTGTGGATGGCTTGAGACAACAGTTATTTCTATATGATGAACGCCTTCAAACCCTCCACTGCATGCATGCACTATAAGAAGCAATACCTGTATTCTGATGCTGCTGCTTTATTGGCAGTAATGCTGCCTATGAACCAAACAAACCTTAACATAAAGAATGGGCGCCCACAACACACATTGTGGGGTCCACCACACTAAAGACATAATACAACCTGAATAACCCGTTCAAGTCGCATCTTTAAGACAGGTGTTTGCTCTCCTGCCCCTACAACGCCCTAAATGACAGAGTCGCAGCCAGGTGCCAAGCCCCCCCCTCCCCCCCTCCTCCTATAGCGTGTCATGCTAGGACTGCCTACATCAGATGCGTTGTATTAGGTACTCCTACGGCATCTAACTGCCTCAGAATCCCTATTTTCTGAGCTGTCTGTACACCGCAAAACGTGTTACTCAGCTTCACCGGCAGTTACGGTTCAAGGTGTTCAGTGGCGGTGCATAAGGTTAACAATGAGGGGCAAGTGCCTGTGTGTATATAGGGCTTTTTCTTCATTGTTTTGTACTTGATTGTGGGGTTTATCATACTAATTAAAGTTAAATATATAAATAACACTTTATATTTACAATTTAAATCATTTGAAAGGCAATCTGCACACCCGTGTGCTGCTGGCCATGCAGTGGTCCCTCCCCCTGTGGCACCAGCGCGCGCGGCACTGGGGGCAGTAGAGGGGATCGTTGTGTGTATTTACAGCAATTTTATGCAGGTTTTTCCAGGTAAATTAGATATTAAGGAGTATTTATTTCTTTTTCCTAAGCAAAAAGAGAAGAAACACGAAAACTGGCGCCGGCAGGAACGCGGTGTGCAGACCGGGCCACACCACCCACCCATTCTGCCACAGGGCTGGTTCGTGAAGGGCTTTGCGTTCGACATTTAATTGATTTCTTCTTCTTTTGTTGATATTGTTATTGAAAGGTGCATATAACCCAACTTTAATTCCATTCACGCTGAAGCAGGTCCCCTCTCTGTAAGGCTAGCTGGTGCTGAGAGCAGCTGCATCGATGTGCCTATGTTGCTGTCAGCCTCATGTTAATCCCGCTTGCCTCGCCTTCTTGACATTGTTATGTTTTTCACAGGTTTGTAGAAGTAATTTAACACATTAAAAGGTATTTCGTATTATATAGAGCAGCGCGGTACGCCAGTCGGCACCGAGGGCTGTTGCTCTGTTGTGGGCTGCCCGGGCTATCGGTCCTCTGTGCGCCTATTGATTGTCAAAGCCCCATTTGTTTGCTACACACAAGTCCTTTGCATGCATCTTGTGGTTGTTTTCTTCAGTTTTTCTGTATCTGTGTCTTCCTCACGATTTATCTGCTCTCATCATCAAGGCCCCTACAGTTCTTGAGTCTTAGAGCAGAGGGCTACAGCTTGTCTTTCTTCCGCATTTTCTCTCCTTACCTGCACACAAACAGGTGAAAACGTGTTCTGTCTGTGGGGCCCCACAGCTAGTAGTATCCTCTCTGTTGAATGCAGCCATGATGTACGCAAGCCCATCACCAGTGCCACCTCCGTCGTGCCCCTTCGAATCAAACTTAGGGGGGGATGCTATCCCTCAGCCTATGAAGCCGCAGCAGCAACAACAGCAGCAGCAGCAGCAGCAGCAACAGCAGCAGCAGCAGCAGCAACAACAACAACAACAAAAGCAACAACAACAGGGACGAGTGTTAACCCTGGATCCGATCCCAGCTGCTGCAGGGGGTCCATGGATAAGTGAACAGGTTGTTGAGGTTTTAAGACCTACGATAGAAGAACGAGTTAGAGAAATACCACATTTAGCATTAAGAGAAAAATTAGTAGAACAAAAACAAAAAATTATACAAGAAAAAATTAAATATGTTCCTAAGTATGAAACCATAGAAAGAATTCATCATATTTCAAAACCAATTACCCGAGAAAAAATAACAAATGTACCACAAATTCAACTTATTGAACGGACTGTTGAAGTCCCTACAACTGTATATCAGGTTTGAAACCCTAAACCCTAAACCCTAAACCCTAAACCCTAAACCCTAAACCCTAAAGTGTAAATCGTAAACCCTAGATTGGAAATGTTAGATACTAAATATTAAAAAATAAACAGTAAAAAACAGTAAACAATGAACTTTAGACCCTAAACCCTAAAACCTAAACCCTAAACCCTAGACCACTAGTGGATAGGTGGTTTGTGTCTGTGTGTGTTTGTGTGTAGACACTTGCATGCACATCTTCGTGTGTCTCGTTGTGTTTAATTTTGTGTTTATGTTGTTAAAAAAATATATATTATATTGGGGCTTTCAGCCCCTTTATATATATATATATATATATATATATATATATATATATATATATATATATATATATATATATATATATATATATATATATATATGTACATGTATCTAAATAAAATTAGAAATAGAAATAGAAATAAAAATAAAAATATGTGTAAATATACATATAAATATATATATAAGCATAAGCATACAGCATAGGTATACAAAGTATAGAGTGTAAGGTATAGAGTATAGAGTATACGTACAAATAAATACAGTAAATCTAAATCTAGATCTAGACCTAAATCGAAATCAGAGTCAACATCTAAATCTATATAGCTATATATCTATATCTGTATATCTATACCTATATCTGTATATCTATTTATCTATATCTATATCTGTATCTACATCTATATATCTATATCTGTATCTATATATCTATATCTATATCTATATATCTATATCTATATATCTATATCTATATATCTATATCTATATCTATATATCTGTATATCTATGTATCTATATATCTGTATATCTATATCTATATATATATCTATATATATATATATATATATGTATATCTATATATAACTATATATCTACATAGATATATATAGATATATATCTATATATCTGTATATCTATATATCTATATATCTATATATCTAAATATCTATATATCTGTATAGATATATATTTATATATCTATATCTATATGTCTATATGTATCTGTATCTATATAGATTTATATCTATATGTATATATATTTGTGGTGTATTGCCACTGTAGGAGGTTGTGGTTCCTGTACCTAAGCCTGTCGTGGAGGAGCGTATTCGTCATGTACGTCGGCCGGTGTATGTAGAGAAGGTAGTAGAGGTACCTGGCCCCCTGCTGCAGCAGCAGCTGCTGCAGCAGCAGCTGCAGCAGCAGCAGGAGCAGCAGCAGCAGGAGCTACAGCAGCAGGTACAACAGCAGGTACAGCAGCAGGTACAAGAGGAGACACTTCCTCGTCGAGCCCTTCGTTCAGGTGTCTCCTTTAGAGAAAGTTTTAATAACATCAATCCCCCTCGTTCTACAGCAAGACAACTCTCCTGTCCTGTCTCTGTCTCCTCTTCTGCTACCTGTCTCCTCAATTCTTGCTGCTGTCTTCAGGGGGCTACAGGGCCTTTAGCTGTATCTCCTAAACAAGAGACAAAAACTATATTCTATCCTACAGTAATAAACAGCAATATACAAAACTCGTATCCTCTCCCCCACCGTTGGAATACAACACCTATACTATACCCGCAGCAGCAGCAGCAGCAGCAGCAGCAACAGCAGCAGCAGCAGCAGCAGCAGCAACAACAGGTCCTTCAGCAGCAACAACCACAACAACAACAACAGCAACAGCAGCAGCAGCCATTTGTTATTGAAGGAGAGGAAGCAGCAGCAGATGCAGCAGGATGCTGCTCTATGTTAAGCCCTAGAAGACGCTCAACTAAACCGAGAGAATATATATACTACACAGGAGATACAGCAGGAGGAGACAAATATCTACTTCGGGTTGCAACTGTTGCTCCAAAGAGAAAGACTAGAAGACCCTGCGAGGGATGCTGTGGGGAGACCCAAAGAGCTGTCTCTGTCCCCGCCCCTACACGAGTCTGTCCTCACTTACATACATAAACCCATACATAATTAAAATAACTAGGGTTTAGGGTTTAGAGTTTAGGGTTTAGGGTTTAGGGTCGAACATTTAGGGTTTACGATTTAGGGTTTAGGGTTCAGGGTCTAAATTTTAGGGTTTAGGGTTTAGGATTTACGGTGTAGGATCTAAATTTTAGGGTTTAGGGTTTAGGGTTTAAATTCTAGGGTTTAGGGTTTAGGGTTTAGGGTTTAGGGTTTAGGGTTTAGGGTTTGGGGCGTTTGCTTTTGCTGCAGACAGTGCGCGTGGTGCCTCCGTATACTCCCGTCACGACTCCACGCACCTTCAGAACTATCTCTGCTTCTCGCTACCAGCAAGAGCAAGAACGACTGCAGCAGGAGCAGCAGCGGCTGCAGCAAGAGCAGCAGAGATTGGAGGAGCAGCAGCGGCTGCAGCAAGAGCAGCAGAGACAGGTAGAGCAGCAGCGACTGCAGCAGGAACAGGAGAGATTGGCGGAAGAGCAACGACTGCAGCAGGAGCAGCATCGTCTACAACAGCAGCAGCAGCAGCAGCAGCAGCAGTTCCTGCTACAGCAACAGCAGCAGCAGCAGCAGCAGCAGCTAATGGCTTCCCCCGATCCTTGGATCCGCACGAAGTGGGGGGATATGCCTTTTTCTGTATTTGAGAGGCTTAACAATGAAGATTCGTTGAGCCCGCGTCCTGTTGCTGCTGCTGCTGCTGCTCCTCCTGCTGCTGCTGCTGGTGCTGTATACAGCTTAGAGCAGCAACAGCAAATACAGGAACAGCAGCAATTTGAGCAGCAGCAGATGTACATGTTGATGCTAAGACAGCAGCAGCAGCAGCAGCAGCAGCAGGAAGAAGAACGACGACGCATGCAAGAGGAAGAAGAGAGAAGACTCGAACTGCTGCGGCGTCAAGCTGAGAGGGAGCAGCAACGTATGCTGCAGCTACAAGAGCAGCAAAGACAGCAGCAAGAAGAAGCTAGACGTATATACGAACAACAAGAAAGACAGAGACTGTTCGAGCTGCAGCGTCTGGAGGAACAGCGTCGAGAGGCAGAAGAAAGGAGACAGCAAGAATTACAAGAGCTGCAGCAGCAGCTGCAGCAGCAACTACAGCTACAGCGGGAGCAGCAAGAAGCACAACTTCAAAAACAATTAGAAGAAGAAAGAAGAAGAAGAGAAGAAGAGAGACAAAGACTAATTAAAGAACTACAAGAGAAGAGAGAACATGAAGAGAGATTACAACGACAACAACAACAAAAACAAATAGAAGAATTAATGAAAATACAAGAACAGCAAAGACATGAGCAAGAAGAAAGACAACAAAGATTTTTAAGAGAACAAGAACAAGCTATGGCGCATCTACTGCAGCAGCAGCAGCAGCAGCAGAAACAGCTGCAAGAAGAATTGAAATCCCATCATGATAGATTACGACAGCAGCAAGAGCTGCTACGCATGCAGCAGGAAGAAGCCCTCAAACAATTGCAGCAAGATCATATCAGACAGCAGCAGCGGTTTGCGGAGGAAGCACAAAGAAGAGCGGATGTTCTTACTACTCAAGATACTTCTTCACCTCAATTCCCTTGCTGTCTTGCAGCTGAGGTAAGATAGGGCCTTTCAGGTGTACGTACATACATAACACCTCAAGCATGCATGCACAACACACTATATATATATATATAATATATAGCAGTATATATATACATATATATATATATATATATATATATATATATATATATATATATATATATATATATATATATATATATATATATATATATATATATATATATATATATACTGCTGGGTTTATCTATCTTCTTTGGTGTTGAGAAGAGGGATTTGAGAGGCCCTGCTGCTGGAGTGAAGAAGCAGCAATAGCAGCTGCAACTGCAACAGCAGCAGCAGCACCAGCAATAGAAGCAGCAGCAGCAGCAGCTGCTGCAGCTACACAAGCAGCAGCAGCAGCAAGGGCAGCAGCAACTTCATCATCAGCAGCCATAGCGGCAGAGTTTAATTTTGTGTGTGTCTGCTCTGTGTGTTTATATTCTGTTTATGTGTTGTACGTGAGGTGTATGTGTACGTACACCTGAATCAATCTTATCTATAGTATAATCTATCTGTCTGTCTCTCCTCTCCTCTATTTGTGGGGTGTATGTGGGGGGCAGGGAGATAAGCCGGAGCCCCTGATAGAGACGAGACTGGGGCTGATGCCTTACTCCGAGTTCATCGCTCTAAACCATGCAGACGCCCTCAAGACTGGCCCTCATCAGTAACACCCCCCTCTCTCTCTCTCTCTTATCTGCTGCTGCTGCTGCTGCTGCTGTCTGCTGCTGCCTGCTGCTGCCTGCTGCTGCCTGCTGCTGCCTGCTGCTGCCTGCTGCTGCCTGCTGCTGGCTGCTGCTGCCTGCTGCTGGTTGCTGCTGGTTGCTGCTAGCTGCTGCTAGCTGCTGCTAGCTGCAGCGCAGAGCTGCACGAGGGCACAGGAGGGGAGTGCAGCTCCTTCAACGGCGTCTCAGCTAGCTGGAGACACTCGTTCTGGCTAGCTGTGGCTAGCTGTAGTTAGCTGTGGCTATCTGTGGCTAGCTGCGCCCTATCTGTGGCTATCTGTGGCTAGCTGCGCTCTGTTTATCTGTGGCTATCTGTGGCTAGCTGTGCCCTGTTTATCTATGGCTATCTGTGGCTAGCTGTGCCCTCTCTGTGTCTAGCTGTGGCTAGCTGTGGCTAGCTGTGGCTAGCTATGCTAGGGTTTTGTTTGTTTGTTTGTATTCAGGGCTAGCTGTATTCCTCTAATGGAGGCTAGCACATACTCAGGGGCAAGCCCTCGAGGCAACGGTGTTGTATGGGAGACAGAGACACCTGCTGCAGCATCTCCTTACTCTGCTGCTGCTGCTGCTGCTGCATATGGGGGGTATGCTCTCCCGCCGCTGCAGCCAGTGCAGCAATATCTAATACCTGCTGTCTCTGCAGCAACAGCAGCAGCTCCATGGGGACAGGAGACAGGTAGTCTTCTTCCTCCCCCTCCTCTTCCTCCTCATCAACATCAACATGTTTGTCTCTTATCAAGTAGTAGTGAAGCAGAAATAATAAAGACAGAAGCACAAAGAATAAGTAAAGACGCATTTGCTGTGGGGACACAAGTTTATGGAGGGGTTAAGAATGCTGTGGCTTCACAAGCTACACAAGAACTGCTGCGGTCTATGGGGGAGATGGTCTCTGGTGCTTATGAAAGACTGAGGGGGAGCCGATAGATAGCAGCAGCAGCAACAGCAGCAGCAGCAGCAGCAGCAGCAGTAACAGCAGCAGCGACAACGGCAGCAACAGCAGTGACAACAAACCACAGCTAGCTAGCTAGCTAGCTAGCTAGCTAGCTAGCTAGCTAGCTAGCTAGCTGCAGCAAGCTGGGGTGGCCTTTGGAGGGGTGACTGCACAGAGACAGGAGGAGACAGACACCAGAAAGAGGAGGAGACAGACACCCCACACATGCAGACGCCATTATATTATATCTTTGGTGTCTGTCCCCTGGTGTACGTACATACACCTAAACACGAGGAGACAAAGACAAAGAGCAGCAGCAGACAACCCCAGATTTTGAAGGAGACACCACAGAGGAAGAAATAAACAACAGAGACAGATTAACAGAGACAGACAGAAAAACAAAGAGACACATACATACATACATACATACATACATATACATATATACACATACACACAAGGACTACATGAATGCCCTGCTGCTGCAGTGCAGCAGCAGCTTTGCTGCCTCAGTGCAGCAGCAGCAGCAGCAGCTTTGCTGCCTCAGTGCAGCAGCAGCAGCAGCAGCTTTGCTGCCTCAGTGCAGCAGCAGCAGCAGCAGGAGCTTTGCTGCCTCAGTGCAGCAGCAGCAGCAGCAGCAGCAGCAGCAGCACTGCTGCTTCAGTCGAGAAGCAGCAGATATTCTCTGTCTTCATGATTTTGAGGCTTTCTTCTCTTTAAATGCCTCTATATGAGACAACACGGACCTCTTGCTGGCCCTCCCACTGTCTGTCTGTCTCTCTGTCTTTGTCTATCTCTGTCTATCTCTGTATGTCTGTCTCTCTGTCTCTGTCTCTCTCTGTCTATCTCACTCTCACTCTCTCTCACTCAGTCTCTCTCTCTCTCTGTCTCTCTCTCTCTCTCTCTCTGTCTCTGTCTCTCTTCTTGCCTCTTTCTCTCTCTCTCTCTCTCTCTGTCTCTCGCATCTCGTGTCTCTTCTTCTTTTTCTTCTTTTTCTTCCTTCTTTTTCTTCTGTCTTTGCTGTATTTACGGAGGGGGGGGGGGGCGGGGGATGGAGGCGAGCTGTCTGTACACCTCAAACAGGCAGCAACATTTGTTGTCTCTTTTTTTTCTTTCGTTTGTATTTTGCGTTGTTGTCCTCAAAACCCTAGAGAAGAACAAAACCCTAAACCCTAGGCAGGTCTTAATAATAAACCCTAAACCCTAACCAGGAGTTAATAATAAACCCTAAACCCTAACCAGGAGAGGGTGTATAGAGCCACACCTCAGCAAACAAAGCAAACAAACAGAATATGAAGATTCTATGCTTCTAACCTAACAATATTAATTTTAACGACAAAATTATATATATATGTATATATATATATATATATATATATATATATATATATATATATATATATATATATATATATATATATATATATAAACTATTGGGGGCCTCTCTGTAGCTGTAGATATATTTAATAGAAGTTAAAGAAACAAACAGAAAAAATCGAGGGCTTAAATTGTATTATATAATAAACATTCTCGGGGCAACAGCGAACGGAAGATAAACCCTAAACCCTAGAATAGGGTTTAGGGTTTAGGGGTTTTATTAAAGGGGACGCATAAATGCATCGAAGCATGCAGATAAATCAAATGCTGATATGAGGGGTATGAGGGGAGAGACGGGAGAGACACCCAAGGGGAATAAGGCTGTTACTGCAGCTGCTGCTGCTGCAGCAACAGCAGCAGCAGCAGCAACAGCAGCAGCAGCAGCAGCAGCAACAGCAGCAGCAGCAGCAGCAGCAGCAGGAGCAACGGCAGCAGCACTTGTGTGCAACGGGAAGAGGAGGAGACAGAACTAGAGGCTAGCAAATAGAGAGAGGAGACAGTATGCATGCAAGAAGGAGTCCCCCTCTTCTCGATTGCAACATAGTATTTGAATAAACAACTTAGTTTTCGGGTGTATCGACAGCTCAACAACGCTAGCCATAGTAGATTGGAGCTGCAGGGGTCTATAACCCTTTCATTTAAGCTACAATTAATAATAAAAATTAATTTAATTAATATATTTTATAAATAATAAATAAAATAATTTATTAATGTCTGTTTTATAAGCCCTTCTACCTGCATCGTTTCGATACGAGCGGGCCCCAGATTTCTTCTGTCTGAGGCTTTTCTCTTCTCCTAATTAAATTTGGATTAATATAATATATCATTAAATATATAAATTTATATATATATATTAATTTAAAAAACATTTATTTCAAATATATACATGAAAACCGCAGCACCGACAAGCAAGACCTTCCTGCTGCTGCAGGGGCCCCCAGCCAGCACAGCTGCAGCAGCGTGTTTAGATATACAGCAGAAGCAGAGATAGAAAATACGAAAAAAAATTAAAAATAAATTAAATAACAAACACATATCAGAGGATATTACATTCACAGCAAATAATAGCAGCAGGGGGCCCCCAGAGGGGCCCTTCGAGAGCCTGAGGGGCCCCCCCAAGAATATGACGACAAGTAGGGGGCCCCTGCGCTGCAGCAAACAGCCGGGGGGGCCCCCAGCAGCAGCAGCAGATCTGTGGGGTTAGGGTTCAGATGGCTGCTGCTGCTGGGCGTGAGGTAGGGAGGAGGGGGGCCCCCCTCAGGCTCCTAGCCACACACAGACCTGGGGCCCCTCTAAATCATGTGTTGTCTGCTGCACTTAGCAGCTACAAAAGCCATTTACTGGCTCGTTGCAGCAGCAGCAGCAACAGCAGCAGCAGCAGCAACAGCAACACCAACAGCAGCAACAGCAACAGCAACAGCAGCAGCATCAACAGCAGCAGCATCAGCAGCAACAGCAGCAGCATCAGCAGCAACAGCAACAGCAGCAGCAACAGCAGCAGCATCAGCAGCAACGGCTTCATTATACCCTCATCTCTGTCTATTCGTATGCTGACTACATCTTCATCAGGGGCCCCCTGGATATATGAGGGGGCCCCTATGAGTAAGACAGAGGAATGGGGGCCCCTTTGGGGCCCCCCTCCTCGTATCCAACGTCCTCATCTGTATTCAGGTGTACGTACACCTGAATTATGTTGGAGATTGTGTGATGAGGGGAAGACAGACGAATTAGCTGCTAACCTCGTTTCTAGAATACTTGATGCTTTGAGGGGCCCCAAGGGGCCCCTCTGGCCCCTCCCCAGAGATACTATTCAAAAGAATCAACTAGATATGATGTACATAACAAACCCTAAACCATAAACCCTAAACCCTAAACCCTAAACCCTAAACCCTTAACCCTAAACCCTTAACCCTTAATCCTAAACCCTAAACCCTAAACCCTAAGGCCTTAACCGTAAACCCTAAACCCTAAACCCTAACCTTTAGATCTTATTCCCTAAGCTCTAGATCCTAAACCCTAGATCGTAAACCCTAATACGAGGAGCCCAGAGGGTATCATGTGGCTGTAAACCCTAAACCCTAAACCCTAAACCCTATTTTATGAACCTCAAACCCTTACATTCTATCTTATAGCGCTGTCCCCTTCCCCCTTAGATTGCAAGCGTTGACATAAATGGAGCTTTGAGTGTTGTCGCTAACAGAGGCTAGGGTTTAGGGTTTAGGGTTTAGGGTTTAGGGTTTAGGGTTTAGGGTTTAGGGTTTGCTGCAGGCGCTGGGAAGCTCTAAAGGCGGATCTGCATGAAACCTTCGAGCTGCTGTTTAACAGAGAAGAACACTTGCCTAAGACCCTTGCATCTATACGATTTGATATATCTGGGGCCCCCTGGGGGCCCCCATCCCCTGGGGGCCCCCCACTTGAGGGTGGGGGGCCCCCCCTGGGGGGCCCCCAAAGTGGGGGGCCCCCCCTTGGGGGCCCCCAAAGTGGGGGGGGCCCCCTTGGGGGCCCCCCCAAAGCCCCCAGGGGGCCCCCCTGGAGAGAGAGGAAGTGCAGGAACCCTGAATCCATCTTTGGTATCTGTAATACAACTTTAACTCCGTCTGTCTCCTCTCGTTGCCGCGTTGCTGCTGTGGGGGCCTTTCTATCTGTTGCTAAGGAGTGGGGCCCCCCATACACTTATAAAAACTCTGAGACTAGTGTCTCCTCTTTCTCCTGTCTCCTTTGATGTCTCCTTTGTTGCATGCATCCTGCTAGGGGCTCCATTGTATTATATAATGTATAATATATATATTATATATATATATATATATATATATATATATATATATATATATATATATATATATATATATATATATATATATATATATATGTAATCTATAATCTATAATCTATAATGCATAATATCTAATATCCAATATCTAATATCTAATATATAAGATA